>OX579679.1:60762445-61340066 GCA_951230905.1 Cheilosia variabilis
ATCTCATTAATAGCAGACAGACAATTTCCTATCGGTTCCTAATGCTTTTGTGTCAGGGTGTGTGTTCGTATATATATGTACCTGTTCTCGCTCGCTAATTACATTTTATTGTTTTTGGTTCTTTTTTAATATATTTTCTTGGAGAATATACGTACCTTGATGCCATCCTTAGGTTTCAAATTGGAATTTCTAAATTTACACGTCATAACTTAATAAAATACTCATTAATTGTGTCGCATTGAACTGTTGTATTGTCGTATAACTATACGTGTGCATCTACATAGGGCTCTTATCAGCGTCTGGTTTTTGAGTAAACATTTGGTTCTAGTATGCCGTCGCTGTTGTACTCTTTTTTTCCCACAATACAATAATACGAGCGAGTATAGAATATAGATATTCATGTATTTGCATATAGATCTAGGGTTTTTATGTAATTTACTTTTGAAAATCCGTTTATAATTTATCTGATGTGGATTTTTTTTTGCCAGTCAATTGCTAAAGTCGTGCGCTTATCTGCTTACTCTTATCTGTCTATCTAGAAGAAACAACTCGATTTAACACTTTTTCGTACAACTATAAACTTTAATCTCTAATATGACACTATGATTGAAATATTAACGTAAGCTCGCTTATAAGGGTCTTAGATATATGGAATATCTTATCAAGAATCTGATGGAGCAGAATCAGAAAATCCCTATTTTTGAATGAGTTCTTTTTCGCTCCACAAGTATTTGGAACCAAGTTCGGCACATCAGGTTTACTGCCTTAAGCCCATAAGTCTTGAGATTATTTGTTTCGGAAATAGATAATGCTAAAATGTTTTCAGTCGAGTCACTTATCGCCATTTGTGTCACGGAAATATACGCACGAGTTCTGCAGTAGGAAGTCATTCTTATTCCATTAAATTTAACTGTCAAGTTTAGGTAAGGTAAGGTCGATTGGAAAATCAGTTAAATTTAGACCGTGAGTGGATTTTACTTTGCTCCGCACTAATAACAAATTTAAGTCTCGACTTTACATTTTTAGCTCACAATTCCAAAATTCGTATGGAATATATAACTGATTTTGAATTAATAAGAATTAAAGTCGAAACTAAAAATTTGTGTTGGTAAGGGTCTTTTCGCGATACTCATAATCATTTTAATGTCCAGGCAACATTTTTCAAACTCACGGTAGCGAAATTTTCCATACGAAGTTGCGTATTGTGAGCTACAAAATATTTATTGTGAAGGTTAATAATCATTTTAAAAGACCCTTTGTGTTTATAAAATGACTTGGCCAAGTTTGATACGCTTTTCTTTAAATTTTGACTTTTGGTAGGTTTTTTTCAATTCAAATAAACTTGCTACCCTTTTGACAGTTAAATTGAAACAAAAAAAGTAAATATTCTATTCCATTCTATTATATTTGCTTCTGAGTGAGTAGTCCAGGTTCAAACCCGAGAACACATAAATTACACCACCTTAGATTCGTCCCAAAACTTAAATCAAATGCCAGTGAGGAAGTTTTTTTTTCAAAGGTTTCAATTTGAGTTAGCTCGCTGGTATTCAAAATTGCTTCTTTTCCTTTTTCACCGAAACCTTTAACCATTTTTGTGCTTGGGACTATTACGATTCCCGACAGAAATTTCGAATCGAAATGAATAACTTTCTGCACAACTTTAGACTCGAGATTCCAAATTTCGACTTATAGAGTCGGGTGTTTGTCAGAAGTTCACGAAAGGTGGCGCAGTGCAAACGACCTTAAGGTGTATTTTCTGCTTTTCCTTGCGACCGACGCAGAGACCTCATTTTCTTTTTTGCGTAGTAACAATATTTTTATTTTTATTTAATAATAAGGTACATTATTATTATTGTTATCCACTCTACGGGTGCAACATGGTTTGTAATCTTGACTTTAAGTATTGGAAAAAGGTGGAGGTTTTATTGCATTCAACCCCCACTACAAATATATTCCTACAGGACAAGGAAAATGTTATTTTTACGATAGAATAAGGTGTGTGCGGTTTTTTCACCATATGCCATATCAAATGAAGGTATTCTTGCTATAATTATGCAGCAATAATATTTCTTACTGGCTATAATATTCGCGTCGAGCACTTATTTCTGTATTAAAACGAAAAGGTATATCCCCGGAACACTTCTTGCATATTCATTTATGGATATATGCTATGAAATTGTTAAAACGACTGCTCTTTTAAAAAAAAAACTCTCTTTAGTTAGAACAACTTACTCTACCTCCACGCACCATAGTTGTAAGGTGGCTTCGGGACAAGCAAATGACTCATCCGAGGAGTGTATTAGTGCAGATATTGATTCGTGTTCGTTTGATGTTATCAGAGGGCAAACAAGTGCAGTTAGTCAGAACAGTGGTTTGATTTGACGGACAAGCTTAGTGCTCTTATTCCGAGTCCATTCCAAATTGACATGCACGTCATTTGAAATGTCTATTCACTGCGATCCGCCTGAATTCCTTGGAATTGTTTATTTTCGAAGATTTATCTTTTAAATTCGCTCCGATATACCAACATACTCACTCACAACGTAGCGAAGCGTGTAAACAAACAGAATATGAAGAATAATTATTTTTGAAGACGACAAACGGGTTTTATTTTATCGCTAAATTCGCATTTTGTGGGTTTTTCCAGCGTTCAACGAAAAACACTATTTAATGCACTTGTCACGAAATGTAACAAATTTGTATAAAGTGCTTGATAAAATAATAAAAATGTGTAAACTGTTTCCTCGCTTTGTGTGCATGTTTTTTTTTTGTATGATAATGTTTAAAACTGATTACAAACAGACGACGAAGAGCTCTCACATGATATTTTTTATTTTTAAAAATTCCAACTTACCCCAACTGTTTATTGTACGTCCAAAAAATGTGCCATCTTTCTTGTTGTAGATGAATTGGGAAAACGACTGTTTCTCTTGAGGCAGGGCGAACTGGAATTCATTGGGGTTCGGGGTTGTTACTCCGTTCTTCTTCTCTGTCGATGACATGATGGCGATGATTACAACAGTCGGATTTGCAACTTATCTAAAGCTATCTTTTGCACTTCACTTGTTTTCTTTCCACTTGTGGATCCTTTGCAATCCGGCGTGTAATTATGCTTATTGTACACAAAACAAGTGAGTGAGGTGATTAAAGGCGAACACTCTTGGCAAATATACGAGTATGTAGATGTGTGCGAGTTTTTTTTTTTAAATAAACAAAATCAGCTTCTTTTTCACTGTGTGGTTAGGATTTCTATCGAAAGAGTTTGCAAGTGAAATAGCAGAAAAAAAAAATATGGAAACACTTTTCGTTAGTAACAAAGGAAATAAATAAAATTAGAAAACGAAAAACAATTTTTTGAACAGAAACCAGCTGCCAAAGACAAAGCAGAGGATTCTCTGCGCGCGTGGTATACCCACGAATTTAGAAGACTGACTAAAGTGGTGCTACTGAGCAGACGGTTTTGTGACTAACAACACTCTGTGCAGCTGGACTGACTGTCTAAAACGATGAAAGTCCAGATACTCAGCGCGCAGAGCTCAGGCTAAGATACTGAAAGCTTTTTTTTTATGAAATATTGTGGATGTGGTTGCTGTGTGTATTCTGGTTACACTGCTTTTGCTTCACGATATTACTGTACACTCTGTGTGTAGAGTACTCTCTTATTTCGGTTCTATTTCATAGGGTATTGCATAGTTCTTAGCGGTGTAGAGCAATGGCTGGTAATAATAAAATTGTAATTTTTTTGACAGGTGACAGGAGAGTATATTTTAGTGTACCTTAACCTCATTTCGAAATTGTTGAATTACATATGTATGATTTGATTAATAGCAATCTAAAAGACAAGATCACATGCATTGAAAAATATTTTGAGTTTCCTATTAACTCGTGGAAAAAAGTCAGCTAAAAGTAATGACAAACGGTGTGCAACAGGTCGTTGTCATAAATCGTAGCTAACAATGATAAACGAAGATAACGAAACAATTTTTTGAATAAAATAAACAAAAAAATGGGCTTAAGCTTAGCGCTAATTTACTGAACTCTATCTAACTATATTTTTTTAAATAAATTGCCCGATTCTGCCGTTGTGAGGCCTCACAAGTCACAAGATCTTGTGAGGTTTGTTGTGATTCGATAACATTTTTCGTATTCTCCGATACTGCTCACAACAAACCTCACCACAAATTGACCTCACAATCGTTGGATTATTATTACTTCAATTTTGTGGGATTTGAGAACGAAATATTACTACACCAACAATTGAATAAAGGAAACCAAATTTATTAAGAAAATGTGCGAAATATTGACACTGAAATGTTTTAGAAACGAAGAAAATAAAATATTAACGATATATGTCCAAAATCAAAATTTCCACATTCCTCAGTTTTTTTTATACAAATATTAATTTTCCCTGAAAAGTTAATAAATATACCGTAAAATGTCAGGTTTGGGTCTTTAAATGCATGGAAAGAGGGAAATAATGCCATCAAATACAAATATTGTTATTTGTGAGCGCTTATGAGTGGTTTTCTATTTTGTGACTTGCTCCATAGGAGATCACAATTTTGATTGTTTTTGTGAGTGTGATGAAAGAATACGAAAACCTCACAAAATCAATTTCACCGCACCCTGTGAGGCTTTTGGGACTAGCGAGGTATCAGTGAGGTTTGCCAGAATCGGGCTGTATGTGTACTTCCAGGGTAGCCTAACCTTTAACGGTTTACTAGTGCCGCGAGCTGCGTAACTTCTGCACTGGAATTTGTTGTAATTTGAAGTCCTCTGGAAATATATCCCCAGTTTCAAAGTTAACTCGCCCTGTAGAGACTACAAACAATACAGATTTGAAAAGCATTTTTCACGTATATTAAGTAACTCTACTCCACTTTTATGCGTACTGTGCGTAAATAAGTGTCCAGAACAGATACAGTGACATACATTTACCTCCCTACATAGTCTAATCTAATCTCAGCATTATAAGGGAACAAAAGCATTAGTGAATTATACAAAAAGATAATTGTAGCTTTTCCGTTTGTTTTTGTCTGACGTTTGTGGCCAAAACCAGCTTTACTGTTTTTCTGTTGATAGTAGAAAAAGAGGGTACAGTTTCTTGATTTCTGATATTTTCTACGTTTTTTTTTTAAATTATGCAAACGGTCCTTTTATTTCGATTTACTGAGAAATTTTTACAGTTTAGCTAGAGTGGAGATTACCTGAACGCGTTGAATTGCCACACACTTTTCATTTTCTTGTCACTCTGTCGTAAAAACAAAAACGATTTTAAAAAACTGTTGATTAATTCTTTTAATTCGTTTAATTCGTTTGAGACTAGTTTTTCGTAGACTCGGTGCTAATTCTCCTAGTGTAGTGTATCATAAGGTCAGTTCTCGCTTCTCACTTGTCTTCATACTTTCTGTATGTCGTCTTTAAAGCCTGTACCTGTGGAAATTCTATGAACTGGCTTGGGATTACTAGAGAAAATATGTAAATTTCAATAAAGGAATAATCAGTATTTTGGAATTACGTTCGATTACTCAATAACGCATGAATTGGTATTACGTTGTAAATGCAGGAGTTTTTTTTTTCTTATAAATAACCCTCCAATACTAGGAAATATTACCTACACCCTTCGCAAATAAGCCATCTCAAACCTATGTTATTTGTTTGTTTCTTTGTCCACCTAAAATGACGAATCGTAGAAAAGACAGAAACAGAAAGGAGGCGTCAGAACCGTTTGTCATTTATAAGAGTATATAAAACTGTTTAACCATACTTACTTGACAATCAGCAACATTTATTCATGTACCTATGTGTGGTTGACGGCAATCATGATTTACCCTCGTGGTCTTCATTATGTCATGCGGTGTAACCCCAAATTTGCACAGGTAAAGAAGCTTCACATACACAACAACCGTTGTTTTTTTTGCTTCGAAGGTTTTCGCTCTCAACTAGATGTCTAATGAAATAAAAAGCATTCAAAAGGGTTGCGCCACTTCATCGACTAATGGTGACCACGAGGGTAACGCATGCGATAACTCAAATCCGCAGATGGATGCATTTTCTGCTTATCAGTAAAGTGGTTACTACTAAATTAGTATGTTCTACGTTCCACCGCCGAAAACAGTCAACTAAGGTTCATATTACGTCTGACAAACATTCGAGAGCAAGTCTATATAGCAAATTGGCAATTTTAAAATTTAAACTCCCTTTTATTTGTCGCAAAATTTACTCTGGCTAGGAGACAGGCCTATAGAGTCCTGTGTGGTCTACAGATATCAGAAAAGATCAACGTAACATACGATACACTATGCAACGAAAGCATTTCCGACAGTTCATTGCTCCCCGCACCTGATGATATCTGAATGCACTCGTAGGCGTTATTCTATGCTAGAAAATCGACAAGATCATGAGAAAATGAGATCGCCAAAAATACTATTACAAAGCCATGGCTCTGGAAGAGTAACAAACAAGAGAGCAAACAATTTCAGTTGCAAAAGTAAATTCATTCTAAATATAACTCAAAAGATGTCTGTGCAAATAAATGCCAACTTTTACATTTCGGCCATACCTACTCGACTCGGAACGGCACTCTTTGAATTGACAGTTTTTTTTTTTTTTTTTGTTTTGTTTATTGTTGTATGCATTCAGCGTGTTTCTCATATTTTCAAACCTTCTTCGGGAGCTGCACTGAATTTTCTTCTCCAATTTCACAGGGGAAAATCGAGTTTTTCTGGTTTCAACTGGTAAGCAACATACAGATGAGCATTCAATTAATTTCAAGTACAGAATTCCTACCTGTCATAGGTACGAGTTTATTTATATAATGCACTCGCTCTGTTTTGTTCCTATTTCTAACCAAGGTACCTATATTGAGTTGCCTTACCTCTCTTTCTGCCATGGAACTTCTCGAATGCAGAGAAGGCATTGGAGTACCTTTTTTAAAGCAGTTTCAGTTGCTTAAGTCAGGTTTATGTCGATTTGTTAAGAGAAGAAGAACAGTATCCAGGTATGAGTAGGTAAACAATATAGGTGAATAAAAAAGTATCGAAATCGTTTTGATTTATTTTGTGCGCTTGGGTGGGTTTCAGCTTTCCGGGTGAATATTACCTTGCTTGTCGTGAAGTCAATAAAAAGTTTTGTACAGACTTTTATGATTTTAGCTTGACGACTAATTGCTAAAGCAAATTGCCGAATGACTGGCAATAGTTATTCTGATTTCGTTTGGATTTTTGTAGAAATATCTTAGAGTGTTGAACTTTTCCAGTTTTGTATTTCGTGGAACTGAGTGAGAAGGTAGTAGCTGGTGGTTACTGCTGGTTAAACGTAGGTAAATCACTTCAGTTTTTAGCCAACAGTTGGTAGGCACATGTAAACTTGAAGAGTAGCAGTTCAGTGATAAAGCTGTTGAGGTGATGTTGATGACCAACTCGTAAAAACTAAAATGAGTTTTGGCAAAATTTACATTGGGAATTAGAAATTTGATCAAATTAACTCAGAATCAATCTGAGTTTTGGGGTGGATTTGTTCTTTTAAATTTTTCGATTGCGATATTGAATATTATTTGTATATCCGCCCGATTCACAGAAAGCCCATTCACTGACCTACCTTTACTCTCCTACGACTTCACATCTTTGCCAAAGATGAACGCTATGCTATCATTATGTGCCTTTAGATTTAATTCAAAGGTACAAGCTATAGGGTCTCGATTTGAAATTCCGTGTTTTTTGTTAGAATCTGGCTCAGTGTGAAAAGTTGGCTCATGGTTTCATCTGTGGCGAAGCTGTACTATTGCGGTAGCATTCGACGGTAAAGCTTTCGGATCTTGAGAAATAAGAAATTTAATTGAGAGACACTGTTTGAATTCATGAAAAGTAGAAAACGCAGCAAAAGACTGTTAAGTCCGTACAGATGCATTACATATAGAGAAAAGTCTCGTAACCATTCATTATTACTATTTACTCGGATATGTGTCATATATTCCAACTGAGGCAGTGAACAAATCTGGTTATAAATTTGAACCTAAGCCTCTAGGGTACAAACCGTTGAACTCGCACTTATTGCGTCAGAGACCCGTCAAGCTACTTGGGCTGCCAGTTATTTATTCCTTGAATCTTGAATTATGATAAGATTGATAAGCATTTTACTGACTAGAAAATACTAGATACGACATATTTTTAACATATTTATCAGTTGAAAATAAACTGTCTGTACGTCATAGCACTTCAGTTCACGTGTTGCCGATGCGGTTGGCAATAAGATAAATTTATCATTCTATTTTTAGTTGTTTTGTTTACAAAACTCTTACTAGAGAGATATTTTCTGTATGAACTTTGTAAGATAATAATTTTATGAATATTCAAGCTCACTCAATACTCCATCAGTTAAAGTTGGTGTTTTAAAATTAAAATAAATGTTTCTTAATCGAAATTCCAAAATTCGTGTACGCACTGCTTATGTATTTTTTCCCCCCTATAATCTTCCGAATTGTATCTTCATTTATAACTTCAAGTTTGATTAGTCTATTGTAAATGATGTTGATATGAAATAATTAATAAATAACTAAATAGCTAAGCTTAGTGGGTAAAGTCTTACAATAATTTTGCGACTTCAGAGATAGAACGACATTTCGATAGACATGCCTATTTTTTGACATGACTGGAAGACCGTGTTCACAGTACACATTTGCTTGAGGTCGGCAATATCGGTTTCTTTCTTCACAACCTCCGGTGTTCCATAGGTGCCTCCCATTTGGTCCAAATGGATAAAAAACAAAAGGAATATCTAGGAAATCGTATGGACCTATATTTTCCCCACCTATTTATTGTACTTTAATTGAAAATCGCCGAGTTAGAAGTTTAAAAATATAAGCATTTTATTTTGGACAAGAAGTGCCTTAGTAACCGATAGATGAATGTATATTATGTGATCAGTGTTGCTGGATTACTGAACATTATAAGAAATTTGTTTTTCCAAATACTTTTGCATCAATTATATTTAAATTTAGCCGCGTTTTTAAACACTGAAGCGGTCATGTATCTAGACCGCATTGTACGCAGAAACTCTTAGAAAGTCATATAATCAAATAATGTAGAGGTATGTTCAAAGCTTTTAAAGTATGTATTTAAAAAAAAACATCATCCGCTTTTTTTTGTAATGTTCCGCATAAAAACCGCACACTCGTCATGAACTATTCGTACGGATGAGATACGGGTACATGTGTACATCGTTCAATCTCCATTCTCCTTTGTATTTTCAGTTCTACAGAAGGTATCTTCACAGCTAAATCTATACTGACGCAATAACCACCAACGTAGGAGTATGTAAGTAAAATCTAGTTTCTTGCATATCTTTTGGCTGTGAGTCGTATCTATCAATCAGAATCAAAACAACGTTCATTTTCTTAGAGTTTTTGTACACTTTAATTTATTTCTTTTAATCTGTCTTATCAATTTTACTTGAGCATAGTTAAAAGTATTCAATATTATTAACTAAAAGACGACAAACAATCTATTGCCATTACAATTATATTTTTCTTTCCGTTTTAAGTCAAAATTTCCAAAAATATCTATTTCATTAAAATTTATTGAATGTTCTAGCTAGTAGCATATGGTCTTCATTCGCAGAGAATGATTTGTATGTTTTCAGAATTCTTTTTGGATTGATCTATCTATCTTATACATTTACAATAATTTTTTTTTTAATAAAACTAAAAAAAAAAAACTTAAAACGAAAACAAAAACATGCAAAACAAAATTAAAATGGTTCTGTTTGGTGTTTCGCTGGAAAATACATATTTCATTCAAAAGGCTGCGCTTTTCCTTTCATTAGATCTCATTTGTTTGGTTCTTGTTAATGGCAGTTAAGTTGTAATGAACTAGTAAGCGATACAAATAAATAATATACTTTTTTTTTTTCTACCTAAAGCACAAATGTTTAAGATTAATATTATAATTGTTTTGTTTTTTTCATTTTTCTTCGTGATTCGAAATTGCGCATCTTCGATTTAGTTTTGCTGTTATCTTTGAGATAAGCTCGGAGATTCTTATGGATTTATACTTAAATGTGATTATGTAAAATGTTTATACGAACAATGCAGTGTTTTAGAGAGAATAACATTAAAAAAAGAAAACAGTTTTTCTTTATTCTTTGCTTAGTAAATAATGTGCAAGAAAAGAACAAACATTTGTTGCATTCTTTTAGTGTTGTATCTATTGGAGAATGCATTTCTTTGCGACATTTAGAAAAGAATCAGCATTGGACAGAGAAAAATGAAGAGGCAGGAGAAGATTTCTACAGAGATTACTATAAAACACATAAACTATGTATGTAGAAAGAAACATTTACGACGACACAACTTAAATTTATTTGGTGTTGTTAATCAATCAACAGCTCAAAGTGTACGGATCCTATTCTCTCCTTGCGATCGTAATGGATGTTCTTGGCCCATGCCTTGCACTCAATGTTGATGATAATTCCTCCTGAAAATAGTACACGAAGTTACACAAGTTTGAATAGTCAAATATCGTTTGTTTATTGGGTTTATAATTTGCAAGTATCTTCTTTACTGTTAAAGTGTTTTTAAGGGCGCTTGACGGGGTAAAGTTAAAGCTGGGAATGAGGTTATGTCCTTCTTTAAGTTTACCCCATCGCGCCATTAAAAATGGTAAACTTAAAGAAGGAAATAACCTGATTCTCTTCCTTAAGTCTACCTCATCATCGTTAGGGATATTTGAAAACCAGACTTTGCACTAGCAAATGTAAAATCGGTTGCACAAAAGACAACAAAATACGATCAGTACGTTTTGAAGAAGTCCGAAAAAACTTATTCTTTTGTATAAAGGTTAAAGCTGTTAATTTTCCAGCTTTTATTTAAAGTCCTTTGTACTCGCTTTTAAATTTCTGTCAAACGTTAACTCAGTGGATACTTTTGACAGAAAATCAAAAGTAATCTGATAATCTGATTGAACTCACGTTTTGGTCGCTGAAAATGCACGGCTACTAGCGGACTCAAATAACCTTCGGAATTCATAAATGGATAGAAGTATCCGGGGAAGCCTCGAATTGGCAGATAATCGACTGGGCCAATATTTTCCTCATCAGCTGGGTTCTCGCCTCCGCATGACACCCAGACGGTGTTCATCTGAAATTCAAAATTAAAATTAATAACCTACGCGAATGTAAAGTAAAAGACGAAAATATACTTTCTTAGCATCTGTCTTCTCAATGTCATTGATATATGTTTTCAGACTCAATGGCATCGTATCAGGCAATTGCTTTGTATCGTTATAGAAATCGGGAATCCAACCATAAATCTTATTCAGCTTCAAGAAGATACATGGAGCGCTCTTGTGGTAGCTGTAGTTGTTTTCCTTAGTACAAGGATCCCAGCTCTTAATATCAACATCGCATACTTGTCCTCGTGGCGGTGGGCGATTGTAATCACAGTTGAAAATATTCTGACCTCGTCCGGGTGTAAGTCCAGGCACCTTATATACTACATACAAAATAGGTTACATTAGTATTGCTTATTGGCTACATCCGTATATTGCTTACCGGCTAAGAAATCATTTAATGAATCTGTCCAGTGTTTGTAGTTTTCGTATTGTGTTCCCTTGTACCAGATCAATGTACTCTCAACATTTTCCGGTGGTGGCAATGGCCTGAATCCAAGACCTTCCAAATAATGTGTGAAATAAAGTACTTCGAGGATATATGTATTTAAAACCAACCTGGATTTGTTCCAATTATCGAACTATGGAGTTTCCATTTGGGCTCACGTGGATCCAACGTTTGGAAGAATACCCACATACAAATGGCTACTAGCGCTGCCAAGACACCATAGAAGATTATGTAGAAAATGCCAATTTTTGCTAAAATAAGAAAGAAATATCCAAATATTATTAAAGTAGGTATATTTTTTGCATTTTGCTTAAAGGTTTCAAGTTCAGCACTGTAGATGTTCTTCACAGCCTCAGATCAGATCAGTATCCGCCAACCGCCAGAATAAATATTTGGTTAGGCGGTAAACAGTATCCGTCAGTTGATAACATACATAATTTAAACGTATTGAAAGACGCATCTGTTTGTGCGACTCTATCCCCGAAAGTCATTATAAACGAATTCCACTGTATTTCCACAGATTTTCGCTTGAGTTAAATGAGTCCTAACAGAGCCTTGGAAAACAATAGCATTTAATCGAAGGCTTCAGACTTCAATACAATAACAATAACAAAAGTGTTTTCGAAGCTTTCGCATAGTAACGAGCTTATTTGAATTGGAACTCGTCATTCGGCATAAGCGTCGATTCCCATTTCACCCAGCAGAGCCGTCTAATAAAATGATCCGCCTGAATACGACCAAGCATACATACATAATGAATCCATAGTACTCGTATATAAACATGTTAAATTTGGCTCAGCGGAATATCCACTTTAGCTATTTTTAAACATTCATAAATGCAGAACCAAAAAGCGAATGTGTGTACCATGTACGAGTACATACGTTTGCATAATAACCAGCCAGCGTTAGAATGCGCCAAAACTTGCTTCTGTGCCAATTCGATGACATTAAAAAATTCAGATTTTTGTAATGTCAGCAAAAATTTAGGTGACTTTTCGTCATGCCTATAAGTACATATAATAAGAGGCTCGTGCATTCTGGCCTTCACTTTCTTCACCCGTCTACGATCAGTGCTTGTTGTTTATTGCATCTTTTTAGCTCAGAACTGATTTTCGGCCACCCCTCGAACTTCGTTTACCCTCGATAAAATAAATCCAACCTTACGCGTCATACAAATCAAATCAACAATTTATCACAGCCCCTGAATGAAATTAACCACTTAATAATGATTAAACGTCTATGGCTGGTTGGTTATTCTGCCCCTCAAGCTGGAA
The DNA here is from genome assembly GCA_951230905.1 of Cheilosia variabilis. Classification (NCBI taxonomy): domain Eukaryota; kingdom Metazoa; phylum Arthropoda; class Insecta; order Diptera; family Syrphidae; genus Cheilosia; species Cheilosia variabilis. The sequence continues at coordinate 60,775,333 of OX579679.1, forward strand.
ATTGGCGGCATCTTGTACGTCGTCGTTTTCACCGCCACCGCCGCCGTCACTATAAACAAAATTCATTAAACGGCCGATACTTGTGGCTGGTCTGTCTCTGTCTGTAGTTCATAGGGTCGGGAAGCGAATGGCATGAGCAACTGAGGGAGCTATTGTAAGATGCAAAAATAATACCATAACAATGATGATTCAACGTTTTAATTGGATCATTTCTGTTTAGGGGAGCAGAGTTTAAGACCCAGGCGCTCTCGTCCGGCATTTGTTTAATTAAAAGTTCAAACCCCAATACACTCGCATTTGTTGGCATTCCAGATGTACATAGACTGCGGATGTGTACCTATTGTGGGCTTGGATAATTGACTATATTACACGTTTATTCATCTGGAGTTTTTATTAACTTCGGGCTGATTTTTCACCTGCCATCTCTGTACGAAGAAATGTAATGAAACAGTAAAATGTTCCGACCGGATAACAAGCATTTCGCCGACAAAGCAGCCATTTTTCAAACGAATGCTCGCAAATGGTCTACTTAGCATAATTTCCATAGTATCGCAAATTGCCTTAAGCGTGAAACAAAGTGAGACCGGATTTTGTAAATTAACCCTTTGCCAGTTGGCCTTATTTTTCGCTGCAATACACATGCAGAGATTCGATGTCATCAGAGTATCAAATCGTAGTTTGTTGTTCAATGTCGCAAAAATCCATTCCACTTGAATATCGGTAGATAAATTTTCATTTTCATTTCGACAATCTTAACGTCAGCCACGAATTGACTTTAAACCTACTGTCGGTATCAAAATCTCCTATGGGTTTGTATATCGGATTATTCCGAGGCTCAGAGGTTATACTTTACCTGAGAATGAGAAGACCCTCCTTTAACTCGCAATCGCCTCAATTTTTAAATTCTTGTCAAAATCCACCATTTTGTTGCGTTTATTAATTTTCTTTTCAGATACGGCATTTGGAAAGAATCAGTGTGAGATACAACAGAGTTTAAAATTGTTTATTTTAACGAAAATGACTGTGCACATTCAAATGTTTAGTCATTTTTACGATTTGTTGACTACATGTGTCTAGAACGATACTGATTACCATTTAACTGACACTTTGGAAATCCATATATATCTACAAGATTTTCTTCCTTTCCTAAATAAATGAAAAAAAATTTGCCCCCAAATAATTTGCAATTCATTATCAAAAGCAAATGAGAACCACAAGTCGTTAATTGAATTACAATTTTGTAATTTCCACCTGTGCAGTGCTGCCAGCGTTTTAATATGAAAATCTTCAAGTTTCACCACCGATCTCAACAACGAAATATTTTCACACATAATTAATGGTTCTACGAATCGAATCGAAACATTCAATTTCACAGAAATCCCTTCTGTTTACATTTCGTCGTTTTCCCTGTTTCGATTTAATCGAGTTTGGCGTCAAGTTTCATTCCAACAGAAATTCGGAAAGATTTCATCCAAAAACTGGTAATGCACCCGCAAAATGTAGTAGCAAAAAAAAAACTAAATATGGTTTCTTTCAGACAGTTGAAAAAAGGAGTTCTGATCTTAATATTTTTTTTTTTTTTTAAAGGAACTCACTGTTATTTATTATAGCGAGATAAAATAATTCAAATTCAAATAAAAACAAATTCTTTCGAATTCAACTAAATAGCCTAGACAACTTTGAATTATAGCAAAAATGTTTTACATTTTTAAAAGGAGTCCGAATTAACTTATTGTTAAAAAGATGAGTCCGGAGTCCAGGCGTTAAAAAAAAGTGAATATGACTCTAAAGCGTCGCGAATTTAACACTGCCTTCAGCTTGAAACTCAGAATGTGAGAAGCGCACTCCAGCAAACGTTCTTAACTGAACGCACTCATTATGTCAGGGTCGGCATTTTGTGGGCGAAACATTCAAACGTTTTCGTGTGCACGAACGATTTATTTCTGCAACTTAGATAAAATCATTCGTGCACACGAAAACACTTTCGGCTTACAGAATCTGACGCCACGACTCTTAAGTGTCAGGCAGGCCAAAGCCGGTAAATATTTCTTTTGATATCTAGATCTAACAACCATTCCTCGTGTTTTTTCTTTGCCGATCTCTCTGCGCCATTCACTGAATCACAGGCTCTCAACGTTCGTTTCTCTTATCAAAAGCCCATATTCATACAATCCGTAGTTGCCGTCACCACATAACAATTTAAATAATCACAAAACTGAGCTCTGACGAAAAACCAAACAAAATCCAGTTTTAACATTCCCCACATTTAGCACGTAATTTGGATACCAACACCAATCATAGGCGCTGGTTAAAAAACAGCTGTCAACAAATGATTACGAAAATATTTTTTAGCTTTGACTGCTATTTCGTAAACATAACTATTTTGTTTCGGTTCTTTGTTCTAAGTCAAGTTAACTGCAAGAACTGTGTTACGCACAATTCATAGCTATATAGTTCAGGGGAATGTAAAACACGCATTTAATTTTAGTTAAAATCGATGGACTGAACAGTTAAGGGTGGCAGGTATTGTGAAGAAAAGCGACGGATGTATAACACAGTTTATTGACCCCCAAACATGACGAAGTGCAAACAAACTAGGGTGTTTTTGACATCTCAAAACTTCTCCAGCCGCAATAAAAACGGAGTCCTACTGGACAACCGGTACATGGTTTCGGTCATGCCTTACCTTAAGCCACTAAAGTACTTCCTGCCTATTCTAATTTTCTATTTATTAGCGCAATTTGGGACTGGGAGTCATAAGAATACATAAATATGTAGTGCCAGCTAATTATACAGACGCAGAATGAGAATATATTATGTTTTCATGTCACGTTCGGTATGTACCTAGCTATTTCCTTCGTTTTAATTGGAAAAGTGTTTTGAATTAAGTTTAGCCCAATCTTGACATGTGGTTTTGCAGAAGTTTGGGCTTTCTATGTGTTCGTTTACTGATTCACTCTGGCTTGAAAAATCTACAAACGTAGGTGTGCATGTACAACTGTTATACAGAACTTATACTCTAGACTGTAGAGAAATCGTTGATATTAATGATAATGACTCAGCCTCTGAAAATGTACACAAAGTAAGAGAGCATAATATTTTTTGATAGCATCAACAGTTTACGCTTTATATATCTCGTAAACGAATGCGAACTTGAGTTCGTTCATAATCGTGTGACGCTGATACCATTGCACCATTGCACAGTCATCTTCAACAAGCATTAAAGAGTGCGCAGAAGGGATAATGCGTTGTTACCGTAAGAGAGTCCACTTGCACTCTCACTAATACTTTACTATGTAAACATGACAAGACTATGGCAGTGTCACCGACAAAATTTACGCAGAAACTCTTTTTGACTGTTACAATAGTGAGTGCAAGTGCAAACATATACTATCCTGAGCAGGCAATGATTGAGTTGGTTTTAAAACAATAAAACAGGTACTCTGACTCTCTACGCTATGTCAAAGGTGGCTCTGTAATGAAAGCAAACAATAATATTTGGGACGTCAAAATGAAAACTGTGTATGTGTGCATTTTAAAATTAAAAACCAATTAAACAAGAAAATGCTCCGAAAAAATGTGCATCTGTGTAACGATCAGTATTTTGTTTAAATGTCGCGCAAATTATTTTTAATCCCATGAAATTGGTTCGTAGAGGCAAATAGACGCAGAGCAATAGAAGACGTCAACGAAAAATACACACAGCCAAGAGCAATGGAGGATCGGACGCGACATAGCCGACGATACCAGCATTAATTATGCAAGACGAATATATTTTACCTAGCTGCTGTGATCTGTGAATACAATTGATGGGTGACAAAAGGCATTTTGGAGTGAAATTTTAAACAGAAATCAACGCCTGAACTCACCCCATGACGTGCGATTCCGGCCCATTACAGTCCCCTCGTCCGAGTCGTATATGAACTTGCTAAGGTTGAAGGGAGCTGGTTTTTGTCGGACAAACAGCTCATCCATGTTGGTATTGTGAATTGGTGATTTCGACATTTTGTTTTTCTTTTCTTTTTTATTTGCACTTTTTACGTTTTAGGTAGGTGTCTCCTGAAACTTTTTCGCACTCTCACACTAGGCGCACTTTCTGTCTCACGGTTCAGAGATCTTCAGCGATCACTTTCAGTTTGTTTCTTTTTCAAAATTATGTAACTTGTTGAGGTATTCAACTGCCAATATTCAATAAGCGAAACACAAAGAACATAGAATTTGAGGCTTAAACACGGAGCCGCTTTGCTGTATCTTCTCGTGCACGACAGCAAAGCACTGTCGCAACCACAAGTACTCAGTATTCCACACCCCACACTGTGCAAATAAAAATTTTGGTGACTTAATATTTCTATCTTTGGTCAGGACACTATTCATTTATTTATCTATTTGGTATATTTTTGTTTATGGGTGCCTTTTTAACGGCAGCACACAAGATCTCTTCCCCGTTTGGTATGTGTGTCAAACGAGCGCAGCCGGTAGTGAAATGCTACAATCGAGACTAACAAACGCGAAAGAGCAAAAGACCTCACTAGTGACCACACCTTCGATTTAAACAAAAAAAATAAAATACACCATAAATCTACTGTCCGAAAGACGCGCACATTAGTCGATTGTACCTTAAAGCGAGTTCGATTATTAATTCTTTTATACAAAATTCAACAGCACTTATTTATTATCGGTAGGATTTCGAGCGAGCGTACGTGCGACTTGTGAACTTAGTACAAAGTGAAGGAACCGCCTTTTTCGATATTTCTTACTAAACAACTTGGAGAATGCTATTGCCTGCACTAAGCATAGTACAGTGGACTGTCACTCGAATATTAGATTCGGTGATACTCTCGTATATCGTACCTATTCTACATTTCTACAGCCAACAATGAAACCACTACATGCGAAAAGGGTGGAAATACCTCAATAAAGTATCACACTTTTCTCTAGATATTATATCAATCCGCTGTGAATTAACCAAACTCCCATAGGTTGGGTTGGTGTTGGTAGCTATGCGAGTGAATAAGTGCTGCAAGTGTGCGAATGAGTGAGTCTTAAACGTGATTTCTCTATCGTGGCTTTGAGCATGGTTTAAATAAATGCAGGGTGTAGCCAAATACATGGGTGTAGTTTTTACGCAAAATAAATTGTTTCAGCTGCAAGTAATAACAAAGAGCAGCTGTGTACGCTCTACTCTACTTTAGGTGGGTATTGTATTCACAGACGGGACTTGTACAATGGTGGTGTTTGTGAAGGAACTTGAATCGATTTAAATATTTATTTAACTGTGCAACCGTCACGGTCGGTGAGACAAATAAAACCCAGTCTGGGGAGTAAATTGAAATATGGCATTCACACTGTGCCTGCAAGTAAGATGTCAGTGCGGTTCTTAAGCTACGATTACACGTGTCATTTTTCGAGGTAAATTTTGACATGCTTTAGTCACAAAAATTCAGCCATTCGGTGGTCACTCGTGCGTGACCAGACGATCACACGTAGTGACAAATTTAGGACAAATTTTTAAATAATGACGTTAACAAGTCAAAATTTGAGATGAAAAGTGGCATGCGTAATCGTAGCTTTAAAATTCCTTTTAATGTCTGGCTGAAATGACAAAATTTCCCATTTCGAATACATTTAAGGTGATGGTTAAAAATATTTTTTTAGCTATGGCCCGTACTCACTTTGGGCTCAAAATGCTGCTAACTTTAAGGATATAGCTGGAAAGTCTTTGTTATTTATTACATATTATTAAAATAATAAGAAATAAATAACGCACTCGCTCAAAAAATAATTTAGATGCCAAATTAGTTTCGCAATTGTTACATAAAATTCACACAACCTGTTGTAAGGTCCTGTATGGACCATTTTTTTTAACTTTTTTATGATTAACTAGTGCGGCATCAAATATGGTGCTGGGAACTATAAAACAAACTAAACAAGAGCGAACTGCGAAACAGGCAGTATTTGCATACTTTGACATTTGTCTTACTGATTTGTCTCGCAGCAATTTGCGAATTTCATCCGTCAGTTTCTAGTTGCAATTTCTGTTCCGAATGGGTTTGTGGATCGCGACTATATTTTTTTAATTGTGAATTAAGTCTGCTGCCGAATGTTTAAATTTGCGAAGAAATGTTCGCATCTGTACCTAAATGTTGTCTAAATATTGTTGCTTATTTACTGTTTATAAAAAAGCACATACCTACTGGAAAGAGAGGCTTCAAAATAGTTTGTTGTTGACAAAATTGTGAGTCAACATTTGTGAAGCGGTAGCCAACAAATGTGCCCAGATCTTTCTTGACTTGGGACTCAGTGGCCCACAGTAACATTTAAGCCTGTCAAAGTACAATTTGGGGATACACAGTGCGATGTTATCTCCTTGTTCGAGTATCATTTTTTACTCAAATGCTAGGGAATAGCTTTAAAGGGGAACTTCGCAAGCAAAAACTATTCAAGTTGCTTTATGGTAAAAATACCTTAAGCTGGCTTATGGAAAAATGTGTGTAATAAATCTATCACCCTGTTCGAATCGTGCGAGTTTCTATCCAAATTTATATAAATCTAAAAAGAAACCACTACAAAACACGCACTTCCTTTGCAACCCTTATTTGAAACACGAAACTGAAAAGAAAAAAACAACAACAACAATTACCTGCTACAAAGTGAGCGTTTCCATATTAAATAGAAAAAACAACTCAGTCCTTGTGCCTTATTTTCAAAGAGAAAGTTTCCTCTCATCGTCGCATTCATGAAATTGTATAACACTTTCTTGTATCGCTGAAACTAGTTTTACAAGACGCATCATCAAAGAGATGATAAAAAATGTTATTTTTCGATTGTGAATTGGATGAGGAGAACGGGCAACCACCCACCACTAGAACTGACAACTGACAACTGAGACTCTACTTTAAGAGAAACATACATTTTTGAGCTGAATTTCACAAAATAGATGTAAATAATTGCGCCTATGCACTGGCTAGCACATACATGCCGCTAGATAGAAATTGCGTCCGAAAATCATCATAACATTCTAAATATAGTTGGGAAATAGACACAAATTGTATGTAGATGCATTTGCTCTTACTGAATGGCTGCATACGAGTGCATATAGCAATTGGCCTTGGGTAGTCTGCCAAAGGTAATTAGGATGTGGTTGATTACCTGTACGCTGAAGTTATCTTTTCTTGTCAAAGAAAATATGCTCACACAAAATATGTAAAATGTGAACCTTCATAAAAAAAATATTGATACTTAAAATTCGTCGGTACAATAAACCTTCCAACGTTTAGCAACTGGATTATAAAATGTAAGTGAAATGAAACTCCGAAATTATGTTAAATTATTGGGCCGTTAAAAACGCACCATTTAAACAGAAAAAATCGTGGAAATCAATATCTGGGCCCAGAGTTCTGCAAATTCACTTGATTTGAAGAAAATTCGACTTGTGGCGGTTTGACTGTACTGTACGTACAGTCTGATCCAAAATAGTTTTGCTAATTTTTGTGGAAAAAATATTTCTTTCGTATCCAAAGCTTTTCTAGTCACATACCGCGATACTGATAATTATTTTTAGTGTCCAGGCTAAATTTTTCGAACTCACAATGGCGAAATTTTCCCTACGAAATTGCATATTGTGACCTACAAAATATTTAGTGTGCAGGTTAAAAAATGATTTTCCCGGCGAATTTCGGTGAAATGTTAGATCTCCCAGACCAGGAACTTATAGCGTCCACTTCGGTCTCTGGAAACATAATAAAATCTGTGCGACAAACGAACCATTTGCATCAAGAAAATAGCGTACTTATCCGTTAGTAAGCAGAGTTTGTATCGGCCAGGCGAATCAATCTTTGTTTGATGGTTTTTAGTAGATCGAAAGATACAGTCAAGTACCTACTCAAAAAATGCCATTGTAAAGGAAATTTGTTCCACGGAAAATACGATTTTTAACCAGCTTCTAATGTTCTTCTAAATGTTTTAAAGTTTTAGTCAAGAACGGTCTTCGTAAAAAAACAAATTGAACACCTATAAAGACTGTCAGTGAATGTTTGACGACCTGTAAAGCTAGGGGTTAAAAAGGTTCACTCTAGTATCATAGGTACGACTTTTATTTCTTCCCGAAAACCAGCTGCAGCTGTAAAAGACTCCTGAAACCACATCCTTCGTCTACACTGAGTGAATATCAAATTTCTATATTTTAATAATCTTTTCCCAAACTCAAAATATTTTTAACCTTCGAACGAATTTATTTATTTTTCACAACTAGTTTATTTGCCTGCAGGCTCTCAAACTAAAATGAGAATATCCAGTCTGAATATCACTTGAGTCAGGGTACATTCTCATGTAAATATTTTTTTATCCAGCCGAATACTCAGTTTCTTATACTCCTGAAATTAATCTATATAGTGGCAAATTGTATAACTTACACCAGCTAGAAACAGTCCTTCCAAAAATGGTTTTCTCCTCGGGATGCCATAGCATTTGTTTCAGAGACTGTTTTTTCGAGACGACCGGTGGTCTTGCATAATACTGCTGAAAAGCATCAATCGATTCTTCGGCTACTGTCGGCATGGTGACTGTGTCCTTTGGTAATCCTTTAAACAGATGGTCGCCACTGGGGTTACTCGGTTTATTAAGCACACAAAACGCGAAGGATTTTACTCCTTTTTTTTTCGCGGAAATAAATAAATTGAACGGAACAACAAATAAAACACAAACTCAATCAATTGGCAAAATAAAACCGAGATGGACCGTTTCGGAGAACAACCGTATCAGTCACAATATTCCTTCCACTGTACAAGTATTTCGTTCTTAAGAATCCGCGTGCTGCCCAAACGAACGCGTCCCGATCCAGATCACTAATAATCTGAAAATTAAGTTGAATTCTAGTGAAAAGATGAGGGGCGAGACTCCGCCTCAGCCTCCGTAATATGGTTAGCGCGTTTGGAAGAGACTCTGAGAAGCAATTTAACGGAACAATTGGACATTGTTGTATATAACTGACTTTGTGTGTACAGATTGTCACTAATATTTAGATGAGACTTAATCAAACATAATATCATTGACAAATCACGTACCAAGAAAGAATGTAGCCCAACACGTCAATGGTGTACTGCTTTGGCCATACCGTACGTCTGTACATACGGCAAATTGGCGAAAAGTGCGTTAAGCTAGCGTAGGGGTATACGTACAGACAGTGATGCTGATGCGTTTTTATATAATTTGTGTTTTTTTTTTTTTTGTTTGTTGGCTTCGTATGGTGGCGTTGTGTCAGTGCGTGTATGGAGTACACTGCGGAGGTGGGTACGTTTAGATGATAGCACTTCTTCTTCCTTTGTTGCTGAGGGAAGTATTAATTCTTCAAGTCGTCTGTCCGCTTGGCCACGTGATTAAGTCATGCAAAGTGATTTAGTGATTTAGTTATGCGTGGAATAGTCCGTGCTTTAATTGGTTCGGAAACAGTGAACGTCTGTCTTTGCAATTCTGCCCTGGAAAAAACTTCCATGCAACATAAAATGTCAGGTTCGTTTTACAAAAGATTTCCTAAGCATATAGCTTCAAGTTTCAGAACTGCATTCATATTCTTCTCACACCATACTAAGTGAAATGGCTTAGAAAATAAACAGCATCCACACTTACGGACTCAGTTAGAGTGTCACTTTTGTAAACTTTGCTTGCAATCCTTTCGGTCGGCCGTACATTATCATTTCCCATACATTTCTGTTCACGTATTACGTAAGGCCGTTACGGTGGAAAAGTGAGTCAATCCAAATAAATCAGAAATTTCCATATTTAAAGCGCGCGTCAAAGCACAACACGAGACCTGCTGTGGTGGGGGTAATGGGCATAGCTCTGTTAGAGAACTTGATCACGATAATACACAGAAAGAGCCTTCTCTACTCTTGATGCCCAAGAGTCGTCGGTAGTGGAGGTCTAGTTAGTGTAAGTCACTTTACAATGTGACACATATATGCATGTCAGTTCAGCTTGCCAAGCAGCGACACAACGACGACCGTCGACTTAAGTGTCGGACTTTAAGTGTCGGACAATTATATTATTAAAATTCAAGGATAAAATAATATCTCTCGAAATGGAAGTCGTCTTTAATCTCAATTTCGAAATATCACAAAAGTGGCTGATTAATGTGTCGCACGGTTCGCAGATATACGTATGTATGGGACAACGAGCACTGCTTAGGAGGCTATGCGAAATGCCTCCGGTAAATGGGTTTGCGGCACTACAGGCATGATTACTTAACACAACAACCAGGAAAGGGGTCGATTTCTGTACATTCATTGGCATTACCTGTGTTCTGATGACGACCCCGCATTTGTTAGCATTTCTCTCAATGCTCGACTAATTTGATTAATGAAATCGCTGACTGCAAATAGTTTTCGATCGTGATAACGAAACAATGTGGCAACGAATCCGTCGCAATCGATTCCTGCCTCTCTCTCAAGCTTCACCAGATATGCTAATTACAAATTGTAATTATTACGTTGGCCATAGCATTGGTGCACTGAGAGATATACTAAATTAGTATACCCTGTCTGTATGTAACAACAAACGAAATTGAGGGCTGCCAACATAATTAACTACTGTCCACCCCCAATGCGATGCGATGACATCGTAACTAGCTTATAGCCGCCGCATAGTAAATACATTTGCGTAGTGCATTCTGCTGTATGACATTGACGTATGAAGCTTCCCCGAATTAAGCGAAACAACAAAAATCCACAGCTACTGCTACTCGTTTGTATAGTGTGCAATCGAGCAGTGTACTCGGTATTCATCAGCATCAGTATTTTGTTCGGCTGCTTTAGTTTAGTTTACTTTTCATTAACTTTTCTCCGCTGATATAGATATATAGGTATATGTTCAGCATCACAGTGGTAAGTTGACAGGAAATGGTCGATTGAAAACATTTATGCCTGTTAATATGAGAACATCCTGCACATAGTACGAGTATCTATCTTAGATGCGAGTACACTAGCTTAAAGCATCACTGACTAGCTGCCTCTAGTGAAATTTCGTTTGATGCTCGTGTGCACTCGTTAAAGGTATGTCGTCTTCTGCGTTTGCCTATGGGTACCTTATCCGAGTGCCTACTCTACTTCTACTTTGATTATGCTGATTTGCTTTGGGTTGAGATGTTGATATGGCATTGCAATTTGTATACCTTATTTCATAGTATTTGGATTTCTATTTTACGTAAGTTGCGGTTTTACTCATTCCAGGGCACGTTTCGTCTATTGCATTCTGGAGTTAGTCATAGTCATGGCATGGCATTTAGCGGTCAGGCCGGAGAAGTTTAACGAAAGCGGTCTTTTTTTCCCAGTATTGCCACTTTATAAAATTAAGTTTCTATTTTCACATCATTTTCGTACGAATTTTCCGAAAAAAATTGAATATTTTTTGCAAATTGAGCCTTTTCAGTTACTAAATGCCTTAACGTTACAGCATCAACTGCTTGATTTGAGTTCACCATGTTTCCACCATTATTGTGGATTTTTCATTTTCATTTTCAATTTTATTATATGGCCAACAAAATTCTCTAATCTTTTGAAAGCCATTTTGCTTCTTCTGCCTTAACTGGTAAAATGGTCTTGTTCGAAAAACATCCAAGTTTCCTATATGTCTGCTTTAAGTGGAATTGTCAAGCCTCTGTCAGTTGACCAGCGGTCGATTGTAGAATTTTTTGCAACTGGTCCATATGACCACATGCGCCTTATTCCTCGCAAAATTGTGTGTGCGCTATTTTTTAACTTTCTCCATTACGTACCTAGTAAGAGAAATTCTGACATTACGATGATAGGCGAACTCAAAAAAGTGGGTGGCAAAATTCTGTCCGTCTGTCTGTCTGTCTGTCTGTCTGTCTGTTTGTCCGTCTGTCTGTATGTCCCGAGGCCTACAGCCTAAGCGGCTGAACGGATTTCGTTCAAACTTCGGATTTGAAGTTTGGAGGCAAACAGTTCGGGGCGGTTTTTTGTTTTGCATTGTAACCTCAGTATTTGTAGGCGCAGTGGCTTAGTGGTTAGTGTGTTGGACTACTAAGCGAAGGGTCCCAGGTTCGAATGCCGAAAAAACCCAAATTCCAACTAATGGTTTTTTCCGCTGCGCCACCTCTCGCGAACGTCTGACAAACATCCGAGAGTATAACTGTCATGAAGGAGCTTCTCAATTAGCCGTTTGGACCCGGCATAAAATTGTAGATACCTTCCATTCGTCCCAAAAATGAAAAACGCACACAAACGAATGGTTGTGAGAAGCTAGGCCTTGGGTCTCTACAGACCTGTTGCGCCAACTATTTATTTATCTTTAACCTCAGTATTAATGGTACTTCCAATACAAAATTTTCATACCAGTTTGATTTGTTCGAAAACGGCTCTAACGATTTCAACAAAAATTCATATTTAAGCTTAAGTAGGTGAGGTAAACGTAGCTGCATACTCAGTTTTCCGGTAAAAAAATCAAGTAACGGTACTTTTAAAATTTGGACATATCTCGAAAACGGTCCATACGATTGTAACAAAAATTCATTTCTGAGGTAATATGGTCATTTCTAACTTAATGGAAAACTCAGTTTTTCTCTGTATTATCGTAAAATGGATTTTTGAAAAAAGTCATTTTTGAAAAATATAGTTTTCCCTAGTTTACCTTAAAAGGGCATGATTTTGACCAAAATGCAAACTTAGAGTAAAATTGATGTTTTCAAAATTATTGCGTCCTTAATTTTCAATTCGAATCACTGGAAACGCTCACTTTACAAACTGATCATATCTCGAAAGCCCCATTTTCGATTTCGATAAAACCCTAAAAACCAAGCAATGCTTAGATCCCGAAAAAAGTATTTGCTTAAATGACTTTGAATTTCAGTCAGACTCGCACTAAACGACTGGCGTGCACTTTATCTTTTACTGTGACAGGACAGGGGTTCAATTCTGTCTCCGTGAAAAAGTGAAATGAAAATATTTTCACCCTTTCGCCGCAATTTGGATTCTCGTTCTACGAAAGTGTGAAACCAAACATCAAAAAGTTTTTAAGTGAATAATTTTTTTTAACGTACGATTGAAAATTGAGAACCTGATGCGATATTAAATTCACCATGATATTTACACTTATTGAACGAGAATCGCTTTTTAGTATTGAACGAATGGAAAAATTAAAGCAGTGTATGAAAGCGAATGTGGAAACGATTTATTCGATTCACTCTTTCACAGAACCAGAATTGACCCCCAGGACCTACAATTGAATTGTGAAGCTCTCGGTCTTTTGACAGGCTTCGCAAACGGTGAAGGAGTTGTCAGAAAAATTATTGGATTGGCGTTTTTTTTTTCCTAGAACCTTTCAGCATGCAACAAATTTTTGAAAAGCGCCAACCATCAACCACCAGTTGAGCCCGCTGTGCAGTGGACAAAAAAACATTTACAAATAAAATAAATATTCCGACAAATAGAAACTTGTAATTATCTGTACCAGACAGAGCAAGTCTTTGATTACAGCATAATTAATGTATTAAATCATCTCGTGAAGCAGACTAAACTGAGCAAATCTGAATCCATTACAAAAGCAACCGGAAGTGATTATTTAAAACATACACACGTCGGCATCTATTAATTCAGGTCATGGAATCTTCGAAACATCCGAAGGAGGGTAGTCATTAAATAAAACCAAAGACTGCCGGACAATAAGCCTTAATCCGTATGTCTGGACATCAATTTGTGCAAAATGTTTGTAGTTAGCGGACTATATAAAGACAGTAAACACAAATTGCAGTAATAAATTCAATTGATTCATTGGTTTGTTTTAGCAAGAATATATTATTCATATTTTCAAGTCCTATTTGCAGAAAGATGCTGTATATATACATTTAATCAGAGTCAGGGTGCATTCTTCTTTAGTATACATTGTATCGTTTCAGATTCTAAATATAGGTTTCTGTCCAGTGAATGGGTCGATCAATGCTGCCTAAAGCAGCTTCAAATCTGTTGGAGAATCGATTTGAATGACAGAGTTCCTATGCCTTTACCTTGAAGCATCCAGTAATAGGAAGAGTGCGATGGCGAAGCTATAGGACTTCACATCAGCTTATTTTTAACCTCAACATACTCAAACGTACAGATTTGTTCCTCTCCAGAGAGTATTTTATTTGGTGGATTAATAAAAACAATAATAATATGAGCCATTTAATCAAATATCGCGGTAGTAAGAATTAAAGCCAGGCGGCCATTTCGCCCTTGTACATCGTATACACCGTAAGTACCTTCCCCTTTTTTAAATAGAGGGTACATTATTTAAGGATTTTAGCTGATCACTGCATATGACACATGTGTGAACAGTGCATTGTCAATGTCGACTAAACGCGAATGCTATTGAAGAATGAAGATTTAAAAAGAGGTTGCAGACATTCCACGCAATAATCGTTCGTTCATAGCGCACCACAAACTCTGAGGAGCTCAAAAGAATAGCCATTGCAATGCTAATTATTTGTTTTACGGTGGCAAAAGGCGAGATGCATGCTTCTAAGACGTGACCAACGCGTGTACATGAGGCCGAAGAGGAAATGTTGAAAACAACACAATAAGTCTCTTGCTTCTGTCGACAAATTGAATTTAACTGTTTGTTCTCTTCTGTGGATATGGCCAGCTTATAAGCATTTTTACCCGATAGATAGCTTATTGGAAATATTTACGCGGACTGAGGCCGGATTTGAAAAATTCCGCCATTGCAACGGGAAGAACATCTTTGACACAACAAATGAGCAGCTTTCTCGGACTACTACCGCAAGATAAAATTCAAAGTGTCTTCGAAACGAATCAAATTTTTCTCCGAATTACAGTAAACAGCCTACTACGTACGTGCCACAGTCCATTAAGCTGATTCCTTTTTCGTAGAATCATGAAACGTTAGTTCTTTATCGATTACATAGCATACATCAAGGGGTTTGGGTATGTGCCCCTAAAAGTATGCAAAACGTAAGTATCTGGCGAAAAATTGCTGCATTCCATGAGTTGTAGCGGATTGTCGAGTGTGCCTGAGAGTATGCAATGCTTCCATGCAAATTTCAGTTTTGGACTTTAGGATGTGATGCTGGGGTGGAATTCTATGAGGTGTAAAGGCAGTTGGCACTGACTGAGCTGAACCAAATCAAATAACAAATATTTTATCAAGGCAATGCAAATGACAACTGACTGACAACAGAATGATGTTCTGAAATAACGAAACGATGCCAAATTTGTATAGTTAATTTGCGATCACCTTACGCAGAAGAAAAACGATTTGAAACGTCGCACTTGAATATCACAAAAGTGAAACCTCAGAAGAACTACTAAATTAAGAGTCGAAACTAAAAATGTTTATTGGTAAGGCCCAACAAATTCCGTCGTTTAGTAGGTGCTGCAACTCAGTCTCTGATTACCACAATTATTAACACAGTCCTTGCTCATGTGTCATGTTTGACAGTCTAATCGTGTCAAAAGTCTACTGCAGGATACAGTATTAGAAGGAGAAAACTCTAACAAAAATTCCAACACAACGTTTTTTTTCAAAATAAATTCCATACTTTATTTATCATCACCATCGTGTTTTATATAATATTTGTTTTATTATTTGTATCATGATTTATGTTCTTTTTTTTTCAACGTAAATAAAGTCTGCAATATCTTACATTTCTGTGCATCTGTGTGTGTGTTGTCGTACGTGTTTCTGTGTTGCATAAGATGTAACTACTACCCTCCTCGTACAGGACCTTAATCTTTATAATCAGTAATTGATTTTGTATTTACATAAATTTATTAACAAAGTAAATGCTTTTATTTTCTATTATGTATGTATGTAGTTATATACTGCGCGGTGTTGGGCAGGGATGGAGAGTTTCTTCAACTGTTCATTCTGCTTGCAGGTGCGCATCCACTCCCAAGTACAGGTACCTAGAATAACTCGTATGAATTTAACGAACAAAAAAAGAACTGCTCCGCTGTCTTAGGAACACGGTCAGCAGGTGGTGTGGGAAACTATCTGAATTATGGAAGATTGTGACACGAAGGTGATTTCATTACTTTTGTGCTGCAACTGAGGGGGTTTGTTTGTTGTTTTGGTAAACTATTTACCATAAATTGGCGGGGTTTACATGACAGATTTTTTGGGAGCGCATTTTACTCTTTCTCTCTCTCTCTCTTTCTTATTTCAGTTGTTTTACAATAATTTCTCTAATATTTACAAGAATTCTGTTCTTATTTTGTTTTCTTTTTGAAAATGTTATCAGCTTAAGTTAAAGATGTATATTGCTATCAAATAAATGAACAGAAAGAACTGCGATTTTTTTTTTAATTATTATTGTTTAACATAATATTATATATTTTTGTTTGTTTCTGTTTTTTTTTCGCATATAAAAAATGGTTTACTATAGTAATTAAATTGTCGTATTAACTAGCTTGCGTTCATCTTCATGTTTGTATATATATTTATTTATAGCTACAATATTCATATTATATTTAATTATATGTAATACTTTATTTATGTTTATTAGTCTATCATTTTTGTTTTCTGTTTTGTTCAGAGCGTTATTTTGTTCTGTTGTTTATGCATATGCAACTATAGTTAATTTCTCTCATCGACAATCATTCAATTTTAACAAAGCTTAGACATTAAAAAAAAATAATAAAAACTTTTCCTAAATAACGATAATATCATTGAAATTGCAATGTGTTACTTATTTGGTTTACGTTAATTGTTTTTCAACACTTGTTTTGTATTTGTTCTAGTTCTGTCTTTGTCTGAGTATGGTTTGGTTGTGTATATATTTTCGGTTGAATCATTTTATGTAACATTATATAAACCTATTTGTGGATGTTTCTGTCGTATGTACGCTTAGAAAGGATACTTAAATTAGTAATTGCTTGAACGTCGCGTCGGTTTGACGTAGTTAAAATGTTAAAATATGTTGAATTTACAGGATTTGCAGCACTTCTCCTGATATCGGTGCAGTCGACAGAGCCCCATCGATCGAACGTTTTTGCAGTAGCGTGAGCTGTCCTTGCATCGCGCTGTGGGGAAAATGAATGCACATATTGTTAAGGATGGAAGGGACAACCATTCAAAAGATAGTCAAAGAGTGGGAATAGATAGTAAAAATCGAGGGGTCTCCGGTTGACCTCCTGCAAAAAATTAGAGTACACGCTGTGCTTCAAGGGTTCATATGATTTTCTTCCGCTTCACCGTTGAATTATAGAAATACTATCTTTGTAAACATTTGTTATTGGATTATAGCAAGCGAAGAGAAAGGCCGCTGTTGGGAAATTCGAAAGGCAAAAAATGGCTGCCATAGAGAAGATTTGTTAAAACAACAAATGACCAGTGTTGCGGTATACACCATTCACCAGAGTGAATAAATATATTAGTCCGTAATTAGATATTCCCAATAGCTTCGCCAAATTTAAGCACAGACGGACTTTTGAATTACATACATGGGCTATGTGATGTTGAAATATTTGGCCAATATACATACCCTTTGTGGCACACGGGGGACTTTTGCACACTTTCATTACCGCAGGGCGCGGTTGATGTTTACACTCATTTCCCGCTGGCCGTCGAGTGCCATACCATACGCACTGCAATATCCTGTACTTGAGACCCTGCCGACCACATGGTGCGTTACACTGGAATATACAATCACGTAGTTGCAACCTAAACTACATCACATATGCGAATAGTGTATCAAAATTTACCTCCGACCAGGGTTCCACCCTCCAGATGCCTTTGCATAGTTCATTGTTACACTCCTGGCGGCTGATTGGCTTCTCTAGCTCATCACATGTGTCAGTGAGAGTGTCGTTGATGTATTTGCAGGTGACTTCTCTTTTCTGTATCGCTGTGTTGCGGCCAAAACATCTCGCCTGTTGGCAAATTGTCCAGTCACCCACCTGCCACTGGGGGCATTCTTCGTTACCGCACGATTCGAATGTATCCGGGATGTTCAATCCTGTATCCTCACATTCGACGTTATCAACAACGACTGTTGTGGAATTGTCCACTTCAAGCGCTGTTGCCGTGCCACCCACTTGAATACAAGTTGCTGTGCGTCTCTGTAGAACCATCAAAAATACATAAGTGTAGGAGTTTGCTTTGCTTTCCATTGTTTCCCTTCCACACTGACACCTTCTTGTGGTGTCGTGTAGATCGCAAACAATGATTTTTTTTTTGTCGAAAAGTATTCATAAAGTGCATTCTGTTTCTATCAGGAGATCGCTTCTTTTGAACTTTAACAAAAAGTACACTGCAAGTGTCATGGAAAAGTTGCCCAACTGTATTGGCACTAAAACCGAAGCACGCATTCAGTGCTCCCAATTTAAATGAAAAGATGGGTGGCTTTTCAAAGACAGATTCCCATATTTGCTTGACATAAATTTACATCACCCAACCACCGTCTTATTACCGAAAAAACAAAATAAACTTTCTGAATACTTTTGGCCAATGTTGCTATAAGACACCGCAGTTTCCGCTAATGCTATTAATACGACGACTACTCACTCTCAATCCAGTTCCAGTGCCACACTTCTCCGAGCACTCGGACCATTCACTCGTGGTCCACTTGAACGTAACCCCATCCGTATACCTTGAGTGGTCCTTTTCATATCCGCCCTGGACAAGGTGGTTGGCATGTTGAAGTTGCGTCCCCGTGTGTCCCTTGTGTTCTTTGTGATAATCATCAGCAACTGTTCCATCGTCCAATACAAGATCTTTCGTTATCATCTGTGGCTTTGCAGGTTCGTCCTTTTCGAAACCGTCAAAATCGATACCAAATTGCAGACCCTTCTCCATTAGCAAGTGATGTCCTTTTGAGTTGCTAAATTTCTGTAAGGGCCATAGGTACTGCAAGAATAATTACAAAAGGGAGACACGTGATTATTTAGCTAATTTATTTCCTTTCACGAGTATGTGCCATGTACCCAACTACGAAGGATATTAATTCCAAAACTCAAAACCAAAGAAGAGAATTTACATGAATGATTTCCTGATTTTATCACTCCACCACCCGGGGGCCAAATTTACTGGCACTTTTTATCTTGCTCATCTGTTTCCTTTTTTCTTTTTTCATTTTAATTACTGATTGTTCCCTTTTTCTGCCACTACTTGCTATTTCTATCATTTTGCTTGAATTAGCGAGTCGGAATTGCAAAAGCGGAAAGCAAAATCATAGAAGAGCATTTGTACGCGTTAAAAGTCCCTCCCAGAAAACTTTTTTCGCTAAAGCGATTTTCAATCTCAATTGCACTCGGTTTTTCGATACCGAGTATCTGTCCTCTGTATACGGATATATGCGAACGGGTTGAGAGGCGAGGCGCGGCGACCCCCCATCCAATATTGAAAGATAACTCGCGCACTAGCAGCATCCTGTGGTAAGCTGTCGTGAACTTAATTCACCGGAGTCAAAGATCGTCATCATGCTACAATAATTATCTGCTGAATAATTTTTAATGACTCAAACCGTTGCTGAAGGAGGGAGGCAGTGAAAAGCGTCGTCGCCACACTGCGCGTTGATTTGGGAACCATGATGAGGATGATGTTCGTAAAGGGTTAAACAATTTTTTTCTTCTTGTTTTTTCTTGTTATTCCTATAGTGAGCAACTTTTACCTAGATTTTTAATTACCGGAATCTCTTTTACACGTCGTCATACGGACATCGCAGAGAAGTTTTTTTTTAGGATTTTATAGCCCGAAAGGATCGTCAGTCGTGGTGAATCTGTGAAACCGCCATAATGATGGTCGACATTTTGACATTTTGTTGTCGTAGTTTTTCCGCTTGGGGACTAAGTTTTGGAATCTTATTTCATTTTCCTTTCGGGTAGTTTCCGATTTCTGCTTGTATTTGTGACTTGGACTTGCAAGGGGCGCAGTGTGTTTCTGGCCTGTGGGTTAGTTTTGATATTTGTATATCAAATTACATGAAAGATAATTGGAGATAAAGTTGCCCGTTGAGGCGATATTCGAACCTGTGTGTAAATATTCTTCGGAGATAGTGCTTTATTTGAATTGTTTCTCAAATGTAGTTTCGGCACGTTCATTTTTAGGCAGGTGGATGCCTCTACACTTGCAGAGAGAAGGGATTTACTTGCTCTTTTAATTGAATTTCGACAGATCCATTGTACGTTTTGCGATATAGACTGTTGCAGTGGCGAGTTCAAAGGATGTGAAACCAATGCGAAGTAACACGAACAGTGTTAAGGGATCTTTCAACTTCAGTTGGTTGGATGGACAAACGACTATAAGTATACACAGCACTATTAAAAAAGGGAGTTGATAATTTGGAATCTTCAAAGAGGAGCACAGCGTGCAGATACTGGTGAGCTTTCAGACACTCCAGGATAGGTGCCACAAAAATGTGTTTAATTGTAAATCAGGACAAGCGTATGCTATTCATAAGAAGGACGAATGGGCATTGTCAACCAACACTAACGACAAATTTTGCATAACGTAATGAACAAAGTCTTACAAAGAGCGCAACTTGTGGAGCTGGGAATGGTATTAATCCAAACCCCCATTGATGCTTAAACAAATTTAAATAGTTGAATAGGAAAGTGCCGCCCTAATTAACAACAAAACAAAGTCCGATCAGCCCGCCAGGAAGAGACAACTGATACCACAGGATGGACGCGCTTTCCTGTCCGATAAGTTAATTCTGGATCCATCCAGTTGATTGAGTGATTTCAACTTCCTGTATCGCACTACGTTCGATTGCGAATCATCATTATCACTAGAGACTTCAAAAGAAATCTCACACAGTACACACTTAAATATTGCGGAAAGAACCATAGACATTTATTAATTAATTAATTAGAGCAATTTATGGATGATGGATGCACATTGCACATTATGCGGAATGCGGTCGGTTTCACGAGTGCCCATTGCGCCAATAAATTATTGATTGATATATACATGTCTCTCTCTTTTTTTTCGCATATCATATTCATGCTGCTGCTTCTCTCCGTATTGACAGCTTCTCGCTCAGTTATTATTTCGAAGTAAATAGTTTAATACGCTCATCCACACAAATGGTTGAGGTAATTATTTTTTTTTTTTAACAGATTTCAATTATTAATGTATGAATCATGTTTTCGATGGGTTTTATGACGGAGAACTTTTGTTTTGCAATGCGCACGTAAATGTAGTAAGGAGAATTTTAAATTTTAAATTAATTGAGATCGAAGTGTAATTTCAGCCAAAAAGGCACTCCAGTGTCTGAATGGACAGCATAAATATTGCAGTGTCTTCATTACATTCCTTTGATATGTATTTTCGCGGCTGGAACGTGTAAACCGGGGATATTGGTTCTTTCAATCCATTACTGCCTGACTGATATAAAACAAAAAAAAAAACGAAAATGTCAACGGTATGAAAGTTGGATTTTGTCGCGAACTTTAGCTTGACGAAGGAAAATATTCAACACCAGTTTGAAAACTCTGCGTTAGAGGGCACTAAATTTAGCCGATTGCCTCTCTAATCAAACTTGATGTTAAATAGAACTAGCTTCAGACCATTGCCTTCCGAAAATACTCGTACATTAGAGGAATAGTGTATGCGGAGCTCATATGTTGCCCCTCTCGCTAATTACGGCCCCTTAGTGGACTTCATATGACGATATATATGATTTGAAAGCAGCCTATGAAGGCATATATAACACAAGTCTTGGAAACCCTTACTGACTCATTCATTTTTGGAGGAAAAAAGCTCTATACTCTCTCTACCTATATATTCCTCCCATATTGAAAACACTTCATTCAAAAATATCCTTAAATTCATCACCTAAAGCAACATCTCTAAATGAGATACCTAAATTTATATATTGAAGCAAAAATGTCGATATGCGGGCAAAGGTATATAAAAAAGAGCTAATTAAGTACAAAATTTCAAAACGGCATATGCTTAGAAAAATCACCACCAGAACTCATTCAGCGAGCTAATATTTGCTTTTCAAATTATCTATCCGCTGGTTTAATCTGTTAATTACTTTTTTCTGTCCCTAAGCACTCGCCAAACGTTGACACGTTCTCATAACGCACAAGCTGGAAATATCCTCGCTACTCGGGAAAAACAAAATCATAATTAAAATGCACTCTACATATTTGAACAAGGTCGCATTTGGAAAACTCGATTTTGTTTGCCTCGCCGAGCTCGTCCCACTCGAGCACCTGTATGTACTCTCACTCTGGCCCTCTGAACCAATTCGAGTTGCCCTTTAATTTAGGCCAATAATATGCTTAACTTAATACCCTACAATCGACGTGTCCATTCCCATGCCAGAAATCCATTTACAATGGGAAATAATTTCATTGGTTTTATTTAGATTCATGTGACAGACATTTCAAGTGCCTAGCCCCAAAGTAGTTAAGTACATAGTTGTGAGTTATTTAATTTTAAATTATATTCGAAACAGAGCACACGCATGCAGTGCATTATGATAACTACACTTTAACCACTCCAAATAAAATCATGCAAAGCAATTCAACGAAACAACGCCAGCGATACAAAAACATAAAAACCAATGCAACTTTTTCAAGAATCGGGTAAAATGGAAAATTACGTATATTGATGTCGGATAAGGGTGGTGGGGGGTGGGTGGTGTATGCGTGTTGCGAAAATTCTCTCGAACTCGAATGCCAAAGCCAATTAACAAAAAATCCTTTGGGAGTAGAAAACCCTGCCACGCACAACAGACAGAGAGAGAGAATTTTAGTCGTTTGTTCTTGCTGCATAATTTGTATTAATATCTCACATTTAATTTTTTTCATAAGTGGATATTACGTTCGTCCCATTTAGATAAAAATGTACCCAGCATAATGAGAGCTCATTTAGAGGTAGTTAATGTACACACCACTTTCGCAAAAGGAGAACAACACAAAATGAGTAAAAGGTCAACATGTTGTTGTGATAACTTTTTATTGTGTACTTTTATGGGAGAGTGGGATCTTTGGTCCTTTGTTGGCCAAATTTGCTGTGCAGATTCGGAACGATTTCGCCTGTCGTTATCTATAGACTAGGCAAAAGGCAAGTGGTGTTGGATCTGTATATGTGCGTGGTGAGGTGTTGAGAAAGCTATAAGTGCCTACAGACTTATTTTATTTCGGGAGATTGAATTGTTTTTGCTGTTTTTGGTAACATGTGCGGGCGGACTTGTTGCAACGTTGGAGAAAAAAATGTGTTTTATTAGGAATTAGGAAAGACGTTTGTTAAACGATCACATTTGTTGATTGTGTTTGCCTCTGTGTCGGTGTACATTTACGACAGACCTATGGGCGACTTTGAAGCAAAGTGGTTTAGATTTAGGCAATTGCTCGTTAGAGTGTGAGTAGTTCACATGAAAAATACGCCAAATTTGACACAAAAAGGAGCGCAACCAAATGCAGCTCCTGCATTGGATCAACTCTATATTTAAGGGACATAAACAAACAACTTTTGGTGTTCAAAACTAGGAATTGCATCGCAGTGCAAACAGAAGAGTTGAGGTTCAATATTTGGACAACTTTAAATTCAAGTACAAGTCCAATTGACTTAATCTTTAATTACTTTCAAAAAATCCCCTGATTTCCAGAAAACAATAAATGAAATAAATGCATGATTCCCAAAAGCCGATAACTACAATCCAATATGCACTTTAATTATTTATTTAATACTGTATTCATTGTGTAACATTCCTCACGGAAGAAAAGTGAACAAAAACAGGTACACAATCCACTGCTAAACCTAATGGACAAGAGTATTTTTATTCAACAACAATCCGAAATTAGCCAATCGTAAAAATCTCGGATTTAATATATTAATCCATTGAGTTCACGGTTAAATAATTCGATTCCGGAATATTTTTTGTCCGTCTGGTCATTGTTTATCCTGTAAATGAATATGGATTGTCGCATGCAGTACAAATTAATCTATAAGGTGGTACATAGCCCAACGCAACGCAAAAAAATAAACGAGAACAAAAAAGTAGCAGCATTTTTTAAAAAAATGAACAAATATTATGCGAGTATGCTGTAAAATAATGTGGCAACGTGCTTCTATGAAAGAGAAGTATTGTTTTATTTTATTAAAAATAAATTATTACCTATATAAAAACAGTGTCCATTTGGAAAATGAAGGATGTCCGCGCGCATGTATTGTCATTTTGTGAAAAATGTTTTTTTTTGTTTGTTCATGTGTTTAGGTTACAAAAAAATTGTGTTGTTGTTTTACAGAATAAATTAGAAAAACAATTCAAACTAAAACGGCAAATGAAAAGAGGTCATATACAAAACCGCATATCGTATCGAGGAATGCTTCTCTTTATTTTTTTTGGATAAGAACTATTGTTTGAATAATTTATTGACACCGACATGCAGTAGGTATATGAAAAAAAAAAAAAAAAAAAAACTGTTACGTAGGTATAAATTTATAGCAACGCTCACCTGCGGTGTTTTGTTTGAAAATTGATATTTAACTTTTGGTTTTTATGTATTTACAGTATGTATATATATTTTTTTTTTTTAATTGTTGAATTGTTCTTTTGTGGACGACATTTTATTTATATTGTGGTTGGTGGAGATGGAGACGAGAGAAAGTAAAAAATGAAAAGAAAACAAACGGGAAAGCTTCAGCGAATACAAGTTGCAGTTTTAGTAAAAATAAATTGACATCAAATTTGCAGAACACAACAAGGAACGAAAGAAGTAAACGAAAAACTAAAGAGAAACTCTGTTATGACAATTAGGGAAACCCGGTGAATTTGTTTAGGGATATCCAACACACACCAAAGCGCAAAATTGCGAATTCATATTATATTCGTGTAGGAAATCGAAACAAAACAAAAGTATAAAACAACTCTGCACAGTGCAAACGAAAATTAAAACAAAAGTGATCAAAATTGCAACAACAA
Organism: Cheilosia variabilis; assembly: GCA_951230905.1. NCBI lineage: Eukaryota > Metazoa > Arthropoda > Insecta > Diptera > Syrphidae > Cheilosia > Cheilosia variabilis. The sequence goes on from OX579679.1 coordinate 60,800,222, forward strand.
CAACAGGATAACAGCAAGTTGACTCCTCACCTGTAGGTTAGATAACAGTGCCTGAAAATATGGCATTGTTAAGAGTGTCATTGCTCGATTGCCAGAACTACTGGCAGCTGTTTGCGGCACACCATCCTGTGCCTGCTTAACTAGATTCGACTGTTGGTAAAGGCAAAAGAAACAAACAAACAAAATGGTGAGGGGCTTGATAGATACGGTCAAAGGCGAGTTCAAATTCGAACATGGATAAGACAAACAGATGAAAATGATACTGAATGACCTGTAAATTATGTAGATGGAACAGTTCCAAGTTGAATAAGACGTATTTTAATAACAGATGCACTTCTCACAAAAAATAGACGACAAAGGGTTCCACCAAAAACAACTGGTATTCAGTTTGGCTCAGTTGCACCTTTTCCTTCCATACACACAATAAAAGAACTCGAACTATCTGCTTGTGGTCGTTTTTTTATTTGTGGAGTCCATTCTTTTTGACTGCCGGACTGTTTGTGAAGAGACGGTCTCCAGTCTCCACTAATGAAAAATGTCCATGGGTAGATAGTCTTCACCTTGAATTTATCACGAGCTACAATAGCTCATTTTGTGAAGAAAACTATTACTGTCTTCAGAAAAAAAAAAAAACATTAAAAGAACCCGTCGCCTATTTATTGTGAGTAAACAGAAAGTGCTCGCTTCCACTCACCTCATCCTCCATTATGCTACTATCTGCATGTTGAACTCCATCCGATTTTGGCCGCCGACTTCGCTCTCTGCCATTTTGTTGTTTCTGACGTCTTTGAGTATTCTGTGGTCTGCAAGGCAAATAATGAAATGTCATTCAATTAGAAACGGGATACACTGCACAAGACCAAGAACACGAGTGTATGATAACAAATTAATACCCAGATCCGGATCGCTAGACCACTCTCTGGTATATTTCACATGAAATGCACAAAATCCGGCTATTCACAGACGACGTAGGTATACCTAGTAATGCAATATTGGAAAAGTTTACAACATTCCCGACAGAAGAGGGACAAAGAATAGAGATGGGAAAATTGAGCTCTAAAATTGGATTAAGCAACGAAAAGATACAGATACGTCATCTCTGATATCGAATTATGTCTTTCTTGTATCGCTATATGCCCGTACACTTACCCCACATCAGATGTTGTCATATCGGCGGAGGTAAGAGGTTCTGTGCCACTTCTTTCCCGGACCAGACGATCTGCAAAGGACGAACGGGGAAAAAAATAAGATGAACATCAACATCATTCCGTATTAATTCACTGCACAACTACTGGGAGGAAATTCTTCCGTCTACTTACCTGACTCGTGCTTTTCGTAGTCCTCCGGCTGGGTTCCTGGTTTTGCCTTCACTTCGATATTAATCTCAGCCGTACTCAGTCCCGCATGACACGAATAGATTCCGGCGTCCCGGAATGTTATGTCCAGTATTCGTAGGGCACCTTTCTTCGAGACTTTGAACTTCCTTGATTTGGCCAACGGCTTATGGTCCTTTGTCCAGCGTATCTTCGTTCGATTGTACCTCTTCACGGGACATTTGATTTTGACTTGCGTCCCAAAGAACACCATAGCCGCACCGCCCACTTTCAGTGTTATTTTGTTCTTCCTCGGGTCATGCTGAATGTGTGTACTATTGCTGATAGATATTATTGGTTTGGGGTCTTCGGGAGGACATGGCTTTACGTTACATGGCTTCTTATCAGCCGGTTTAGCACTCGGACACATCGATTCGGGACGCTCGATTTTGTGCTCCTGTGCCATTATTTGCTTGCATTCAACCTTGCGCTCCTTTATACCATAGCCGCATGTGTGTGAGCACTTTGACCATTCGCCCACTTCCCATCGCACTGGGCAATCTAGGACATTGCAATACTGACGATCTGCTGGCGGTGGCTGGGGACACATACTATTCGGCACAACCATTGTATTCTCACCACCCCGTGTCACCTCGTGAATACATTGGACTTCACGGGTTTTGATGCCGATGCCACATGACTTAGAGCACGGCGTGTAGTCGGAGTAGTTCCATCGGGGTGGGCATGGACGGTCGTTGCATGTTCGCACCCGGGCTTCGGGTTTGGTTTCGGGTGAGCACAGGAATGGTGACACCACCCGTCCGTTGTCTTCTCGGACACAATTAATGATAAGCTCCTCCACGCCGCCTAGGCACGATGCACTACAACTGGTGTAGCCTTGTTCACGCCAAACATATGTTTTGCCTGGCTCGGATACGCCAACTTTTATCGAATCCCTGGGGTACTGTTCGTCATAGCCATGCGAGGGCAGCATACACGGCTCTTCCACGCATCTCTCGACTTCATCGTGCGGTTTTTGGCCTTCGCAAAGGCTGTCATTCACAGTGGCGATAGTGCGGCTGTATTCCAGGAAGATCTTGCATTTGTAGGAACGACGACGAATACCTTCGCCGCAGGTAACGCTGCACGAGGACCATTCAAAGTCCTTGATGAATCTGCAATGACGTGTGGTTGGGGTATAATGTTTCAAATATGCAGACAATTTTTTGTGTTTCATAAAAAAGAAAAATGTATCATGTAATCCAATTGATGGCCAACATGCCACCGCGGCGTGGGCGAGATTTGCAGCTGGTCGCTCGGTTTGGGCATCCAATCAAAGTGACGGCAGTGCACGATTTATCATCATATTCACTGAGCCGCGTTCGCTGTGAATATTGATGAGACTCATCCTTACGGGAGCACGTTCTCCATTTGGTCGGACTTTGTTGACAAGCGCTTTTAGTTTTTGTGGTAGAAATGCAAATTTTCGAAAGGATATTTATTTTAGGCGCAAAACTACAAATTGGATAAATTTCAGTCGTGTTTCCAACGTCCCACAGGAGTGACTGATACTCACCAAGGAATACCATTTGTAAGAAGCCAAAGTAAATGTTGACTATATGTGAGTAGTAAAAAAGTTCTCGCCTCATTTAACCGAATAACGTTTGCAACAAAGTTTCAGTCGATGTTGCTAATTCGACTGCTAGAGCTCCTTTCTCTGCGAAAAGTGCGTTGAGTGAAGTAAGATACTGAACTGAACAAGTAATGCAATTGAAGAAAGTTTTCCCGCACCTGCGAGGCACTGAATTTGTAAATACATAGTTCCCCTTGGTGGAAGTCACTTTTAACATGAATTTGTGTAGGTGCATTCCAAACGGAGCTCATATTACTCCAACTGAAGAAGGCGCGCATTTGATAATTTAACAAGAGTATTGTGGACTCTTTGCTAAAGGTACCCAAGGGCTCCAAGTTTCCCCCACAAGCCATCAAACGAGAAGTATGACAGCTTTCAAGACGCGGAGTCGGTGCCGTGACATAAGGCCATGTGACATAAGACCATATCTCAAAATATGGCCTTATGACGCTTTCACAAAGTGTCGTAAAGCCATATTTCGAGGTATGGCTTCATGTCGCTTTCGAAAAGCGACATAAGACCATTATGGCTTTATGTCACTTTCAAATGGATTTTTAACCCTTACCTGATAAAATGTCATCTTTAAAAGCTCAAAATTATTAAGGATTCAAAGATTTAAAAGCTCAAAATTATTATAAGAACTGTAAATATTTATTTTTCTATAAATAAATGTACATTTTTCACATAACAACCATGTAAGTTACCACTATTTTTTTGTGTTGTCTAATGTAATGTAATGTGTAATGTCTAATTTGAGAATCTAATGCTCAAAAACTGAAGCTTAGATTCTCAAATTAGACATTACACATTACATTACATTAGACAACACAAAAAAATAGTGGTAACTTACATGGTTGTTATGTGAAAAATGTTTTTGTTATTGAAAAAATAAAAAAAAAAAACATATGGTCTTATGTCTCAAATTAATATGGTCTTATGTCGCTTTTCGAAAGCGACATGAAGCCATACCTCGAAATATGGCTTTACGACACTTTGTGAAAGCGTCATAAGGCCATATTTTGAGATATGGTCTTATGTCACATGGCCTTATGTCACGGCACCCGCGGAGTCTTATAATAGCTTGGTGGGCAAAAGTACATTTGTGACAATTTGAACTTCGCTTCATTTCGCTACGACGATAATCTTACCCCGAATTTAGAACGCCACCTAAAAAAAAGGAGCTTAAACGAAAATATGAACTACATATTTGCTACCGAAATTTCTTCGTCAATACGTCGATTGTCTATGGCCCGGACCCAGTTATTTGCATTCGTACGCCCTTTCTCTGTACAAATATGTGTAAGTTCCATGACTTGAAACTAAGCAAATACGCAGGCCGAAATCGTGAAAGATTTTCGATAACAGCACAATAGACGAAAACAAAAGAAGACAACAACAAAAAAACGACAATAACAACAGCAGTCAGTTAGTCGTTAACTATTTTCGACAAGTTAATTTGTAATATGGACTTCAGACGTTGTTTTTCTATCGATTACCATCACGAAAATAAAAACAACTCCGCCGATGTAGGGGAAATCAATAAAATTACAATTTAAATGTTTGCCTATCGTAGGCATGAGCAGTGAATAATTAATAACAGAAATCATTCATGGATTCCAAGTAATAGGGAATACACATCACTGTCATGAAGGGGGCTCGAACGAACCAACAAGACCAAATTCGTTTTCTGTTGTGGCTCTGTTTAATTGAATTGGTATCGGAACTTGTTTCCTTCTGGGCCTTCGATCGAACAAAGCTGTCAATCTAACGTCTTTCACTTTGGTTAAAGTTAAAAAAGAAACCAATAAAAATACCGAACAGAAAAGTTGAATGAGTATCGTCCTTAGCAGCCGGCAAAGCCCATCATTAGAAGGAGGTTGGAAGTGTTTTCATGTCCAGTGTGTAGGGGAGTGGCCGCCTTGGTCCCGCCATCACTGTGCACGTTCACACTTGGAGTTTAATTCGTGGGGAAGCTAATTAAACGTCGCCCAAGGACATGCTACCTCATTCGGGTTACACGCGTAGAAACACCTCTTACCACATACACATATAGGTAGCTATCCGCGTCCATTGAATGCATTTGGTTATGTGAGTGCAAGGGATGGCATTGCCGCTGGCAGCTCAACTTTAAGGTTGGCTGATTATTGCCTGAACTATGGTTTACGTAGTGTGACGACCGGTAGCTTGATTATGCAATACACAGAATCTAATTACCTCGGATAGGCAATGATTATCAGTATCACGATTGGATTCGCACCCCTCCCACACTTTTTTTGTGGTAAATAAATCACACCTGGCTTCTTTCCTCTGGGGCATGAGTCTCGAAAAGTCAGTGCACGGACAAGCAACCCGTGTCGTTGCTAAACGCACACGAGAACTGCTTCCTGCTAATCCGCTTCGGATGTAACATGATCCAGAAGTGTCCGCCGATAAAATCATCAGTTACACAGTATGTGTTGAGATTTAGCATATTAGGAGACTTAACGAATTGCAGTGTGCTCTTGAATAGACCCACGGGCTGCAAGCACCACTTAAAACCGTTCATTTGAAATTGTTTCTACGGCCAACTACCCATTCCATTGGCGAATGACTGTAACATTTTTATACGTAAACAAAGTCCGAACACTTACGTCGGATCCGATGAGGGATGTTCAGGTTCACTGCCGCCACCACCCCCAATGAGTGACTCCGCTCTCGGGGGTAGTTCCTCGTGATGAAGTCGACTCGATTGCTGGTGGGCGTAAATTGGTTGATCGTTGTATGATACCTGTTCGGAGTCGTCCACGTCCTCAACCTCTTCATCCTCTTCATCGCCGGCTTCGTCGTCGTCTTCGTCGCTCTTGCTTATTTCGTCCGGGCCAAAGTCCTGCGTAGAGAGGGAAGACATTCAATTTAGCACACTTCCCAGATTGTTCTTCTGTTTTTTTAATTTTCTTTTACTCGGGCAAATTGCCAAACAAAAAACAAACACCAATTCCCATATACATTCAACAAGCGACAATATATAGTATAAAACGAGAGCACAGTTAAAAAAGAAATTAAGACAAAAGAAATGGTGAACTAGGAGAGATTTGTTTCTTTTCTTTTTTTTAGGTATATTTATACAGACTCACATCCATTTCTTGGTCGCACGATACAGTAGACATACACTGTTCAGCTCCTGGGGGTTTCGTATGCGGATCGCATTTCGCACTTAAGCTACCATCCGCGGACTTGCATTCGACGCCACGCATTTGGATTCCATGTCCACATGCTACCGAACACTATAAAATGCATTAAAACATAACCAACGAAAAATAAACAAGAAACACACAAAGTATAGGGATAGAGAACACAAGAAGGAGTAGTAAAAGTAAAGTTGAGGAGTATAGGAACGTAAAAGTGATACATTTAGAGGACATCCTTAAAAAAATATAAAATAAAAGCAAGTGTACTTGGTGCATAAATCCATGCATTCAATATGCTTGAAAATAATAGTAGGGATTGGAACATACTCCAAAGACACACACACACGAACACACCCTGACTAACAACTGTTATGACAACAAAGTACCGGCGGAAAGTGGAATTCGTGGCTGGAGATTACGTCGACGGTTTTAAAACGTCTCCCAAATAACGGTATTGCTCACCATTTGTACTCATCCTGGGCTACAATTTAAGAGCATAGAGTGTCCTCCTTTCCTTTGCGGTTATATCTAGTGTATTCAAAGGGAATATATCTACACTTCGAGGGGCGTTTGGCGAAAAAACTATTCGCTTTGAGAATACACACGTACTTTACAACTTTAGTTTGTTCTGTTTACACAAATTGAGTCCCATTATAAATCCGTTGATCTCGTGAGCTGCCAGAGAGTAATTTTGAAAGTGTTTGCATAATCATGCCTTGTCTTATCTCACTCGTGTCTAATTGGTCATTCTTTAAGGAACTATGCACAAAAATAGCAGCTCAAATGAAGGAGTATGTTTTGCACAAGACTCACAAAGCGGACCTGGAAAATCCCGAAGTCAACGATGGAAACGTTGAACTTCTTTTGAGCTTAAGTTGAGGTTTTATTTCGGGCTCAGCTTTATAGTCCGAAATTCTTAGACCGGTATTCACCGATTTAAACTAAGACCTTCGTCGGCTTCTTAATTTTGCACTAATAGCCGTTAACTATTAGTTAATTAGTTTGTTAGTTAGTTATGAGCTATCCCTCCCACCCTTAAGGTTGAGAACGATCTCATCTCAAGTTGTTCGAATTTGAAAACGAAAGCGGTGCGCGACTGCGAGAACTCTTGCGCCTAGGTTCGGGACTCATCTTTTTGAAAATTAGTGAATTTGGACTACTTTTAAAAATGTAGAACGTTTTAGCTATAATTCAAAATTGTTTAGCCTATTTAGTTGAATTCGTAAGAATTTGTTTATACCCGAAATTGAATTACAATTTATATCGGTAATAAATTACAGTGGGCCTTACCAATAACCATTTTTAGTTTCGTCTCTAAATTCGAGTAGTTCACAGTGGCTATATTTTCCTTACAAATTTCGCAATTATGAGTTTCCGTTAATTTAAAGTCGAGACTAAAATTTGTTATTAGTACGGCGCAGTGTGTTTCTTTAAAAAAGAAAAGAAAATATTGAGATCGGAATGGGACTCCTTTTTTTATACGGGACTCTTATTTTTTTTACCCTTTCTGAGAATGCTCAGAGGTAACACTGGCTGACACGGACGAAGAGGACGGAGAATTCAATTCTTCGGTACGGTGGGAAGTTCTCTTTTATAGACCCCGCATCTTTTATTTTATTCATCTTTTTTGTACCTACTCTTAAAAGGTGTTACTAAATACTATGTCGTGGTTAACAATTGCAGTTAAATAAACAGACGTAGACAACTTTCCATGCAAAGACATTCCGCGATACTAGTAATCATTTTTAGTGATAAGGCCAAATTTTTCGAACTAACTATGGCGAAGTTTCCCATGCGAAATTGCTTATTGTGACCTTCAAACTTTGTATAAGGTAAAAGTAAAAAATGATTATTATAATGATAGAAAAAACAATTCCCTACTTAATGAGGATTTTCGCCAGTATAATAAGGACTCCTTGACGATGGAGTCTCTCTTCGAAGATAACCAATTTCTTTTTCGAAAGCTTCATTTGTCATAGCCAACATTGGAGCAAGCAATTTGTTTTCAAGATGAATATGCGAACACGAATATACTATCTTTGAGTCGCTATCAACCGGAAAAGTGCAAACATACATTATGTAAAATTGAATGCTGCTGAAGTGAAGTATACCTTTCCGACAGCGTAGCTCTTATTACGTACGTAGGTCTGCAGCATGCTGCTACAGAGTTAACAAAGTTACAATCTACGATGTTGTCAAATATATCTACCTACAATAGTGCTATATAAATCTATAGGTATAGCAAGACTTGTATCTATAATTCATCTTCCTTGCAACTGCTAAAGCAGCAACACTTCAGCAATATTGTCTGGTATCCTTTACTAGAAGAAAAATAAAAATACTTCAAATGAGCAGCTACTCATTTGTGTATCCGCGCCAAAAGCGAATAAAAAAAAGGAAAGCAACTATGTACACAAACAAAACAAAAACTGAATTACTGCTAAATTTGGTCCTGAAAAATCACGTGCAGTGAGCGCTGAAATAAGGAATTGCGAAAGGCTTTCTTTACAAAACAAGCAAGCACCGCCCTCGCCCACTTGCCTTCTTATAAACATCTTGCTACATTTGTGCTTTATTTTTATTTGCACTGTTTGTACTTCTGGCATGTCCTGAAATTCAACCACCTAGCACCCTGCCACCGCCACACATGTTCTTCTTCTTCTAAGACTAAAGGATGGAATGTAGAAAAAAAAACATTTACTTTTCATGAACGCGCGAGCGAACATGTGCACCGTGAATGTGCACTTAAGACAGCGAAAAGGCTCTTAAGAAAACATACACTGCAACCAGGCCTTCTGCTACGAAAACTGCGGTCCCCCGCTACAAACACACCCACGCACACATCCATACATGTAGTTTCGTCGTGCATGCAATGCAATATGCTCCACTTTAGCAACCAAAAACTAAATAAAGATCTACACATCCAAAGGAGAGAGAGAGACGAAAAGTGCAGAAAACTTACCCCGGACCATTCCTCCACCTCCCACTTGGGACACTCCTGCACCAAGCAAGACTCTTGAGTTGGTGGTTTCGGAGTTCGGCACACGATGTCTGGAACCTGTTGGGAAATGACAATGGCATTCGTAGAGTGCATAGTGCAATTAAGTAAATAGTAGGTAACTGGATGATAGGTATAGTATAACTCACCCTGGTTTTAATGCCATTTGTTTCCTCGGCACACACAATCATACGTTCTCGGTAACCGGGACCGCACAGCCGACTACAGGGGCTCCATTCATCAGCCACCCACCTAGAAAAGAGATGCCGAAGAAGGAAAACAGGACAAAAGGAAAATGCCATAAAAATTATGTAAAACAACTGAAATGACTCTTTTCCTTCTCGATTTTCCTCAATCCACCTTTATCTATGCTCGTTACCGTAGTTATCATTATCGAGGATTCTCCGAGGGTCTCTCCCTGTCGAGAGCGAGACTCTTCTTCGGATGAAAAAGTGGATTTAGGAGATAAGCCGAGAAAAGTCCTTAACAGTACGCCTAACAGGGTTGGCCATGACAAATACTTTAAAGTGGAATGGCAAGTGCCTGGCTTTCGGCGTCCCTTACTGTTAGCCATACTGTATATAGGTGCTGCTTTGGGTTTCAATAGCGATAAAGAAGTCTGCTTTTGCAGAGTACTTACTTAGGCGGACAGGTATGAGTGTTGCAGAGTACCACAGATGGTTCAGGCCGATTAGTTGCACTGCACAGGGAGTCTTCAACTTCCACCCCTGTAACACGATTCCTGCATGTTGGTCGGGACATCTTGTATCCTTTTTTTGTAGTCGTCGTCGTCGTCGTCGTCGAATGAAAAGACAGAAGACATTATTATAATTTTTTTATTTTTTTTTTTCGTCTTTTTATTGCATTAGTCTGCGACACTGCTTGTTGGAGCATATCGATTGATCGATTCCGTTTTTGGAACCTATAATTTCATACTCCAGGTAGTAGTGGGCAGGACTACATCTACAGCGAAGATATTTGGAACAACGTGACAGAGGGTGACTATTTCCATGCTACTGTTACCATGTCACGTTGAATTGTGGCTGAAGTTGAAATCCTTATTGTTTTTTTGTCGTTTCGTGGTATATTCTCGTTTTTATTGTTCACCATGGCACGTTTAATCGATTAGCGACGGTGTGGTCTAGGGGCTTAGCTTAATAGAGACAGGGGTGCCTAACGTTTTTTACCTATCTGAAATTTGTCTTTAGCTTTAATCGTTTTATACCCATTACATACTGTTTCTCGCAGTGGAACACTCGAGTCCTTGACTCTCGAGTGGTGTGCGATTTTTGTTTTCCTTTTTGCTTCTTTCACGCAATAAAGCCAAGAGACAGCGACACTGAGAGATAAAATCTCTCCGTCGGAAATAAAGGAGTCAAAAAAATAAATAAACTCGGCAATATTGGTGGCGTGTTGTTTTGGGATTACCGAACGGGTGGGGGTAGTTGACATTTTTCCTTCCCTCTGTGTGGCTTCTCCGATGTTTGGTATTTGGATCATCGATAGACACAAACGAAGGATGAAAAGACAAATAGGACTGTTGTAATGATATCACCCTGTTTACGTGGGAAGCAAGAGGAGACTCCGTCGAAAGACAGCCAGTAAATATACATCTGGGGAGGAATTAAGTTAACGTATTCTAGAAATCTGCTGGCAAAAAAAAATCCGGTTCAGTAGATTTATTTTATTTTTTTAAATATGAGTATCACGTTGTTGTGTTACTCCTTATACTTGTAAGTCGGAATACATAACAAGGAGTTCATTAGTCGAGATTTTGGGGGTAAATCAAGTCCTGAATGATAGGTTATAGACGGGGACGTTCTCGGTACAGATTAACATGGATAAGACCTTGCGAAACGAATTATGAAATGGACAGAGGAGATGGAGATGTTGCTGCTCGAGTAAGAGAAATCTACTATATCCAAATGGCCAAGTCCACAATCAGCAGCAGGATATAGGTAGGTAGGTAGAGGATATTGCGTTCGCTGAAAAACGGGTGTCTTACATTTATGCGTATAATTGAAATTCAAATTTTGTTTACTTGCTCTGGATGTTGTTACGAATTCCCAATTGTTTTCCTGAATAATATCTACATATTTAAAGGTACATCGCTAAAATTGAAAGTGTATTATACGACGCTTTGGGGAGCAGTAGTGGTTATCCCTTATACTCGTACACCTTAAGAAAAATACTAAAATAACCACCGCGGTTGTTATTGATTTCATATTGTCGTAACCGAGGGACGATGCCTTTATTAGAGTGCAGAATGAGTTGGTATTGATGGTTTCACATTGGAATATGTTCAAATAAGGATATCTGAGACGGATGTAGGGCGGTAGTTAGCGGCAAGACACAGATGTCGGGCATAATAAGAAATTTAATTGAGAAAACCGCTTCTTAGAAGAGTAATATCTGTTCCGATTTGTAAGCAATTGTAAAATGCACAGCTCGCTTCAATTTTAAAGAAATTTGCTGTCCATTTTCAAACAGCTCTATTTAACCGACAGCTCCCTTGCAGAAATTACATTGGCGAGAGGTATGGCTCAGTGGAAAAAAACATTAAGATGTAATTTGTGATTTTCCGGGAATCGCACCCTCGCTTCGTAGTCCAACACACTAACCACACGGCCACTGCTCCTACTAATTGTGGTAAATGTCGTCAACAAAATCCCCTCCTTGAACAGAGTACACGTTGAAGAGGCAGACACATTCTTCTAACCAATCAATTTAGAAGATCCTTTCGAATGAGAGCGAAATCTGGGATTAAATTCGACTTGAGTTACTGCCAGGAGAGCTAAGAAAAACAGACGACGTATTGCTTTGTAATCTGACTAATTGGAAAGAAGCTAAAGACTTTATAAACCATCCTCTTACTGGTAACCTTCGCGATGACACACCACAATCAGAGTTCTGTCAATCGATTGACTGTGTAATAAATCGCAACGACACCCGCTTGTCGGAGCCAAGCCGAACATAAACAGCGAAACCAATTGAAATCCGATCATTAGGATAACCACCTATTTGAAATGACTGACTGCTGTCAGTCTACGCCAAGGGTTACAGATCATCGCCATGATAACAGATGAACACGAACTGCTTGCGACACAATGGCAATGCCCGTAAAAAAGAAATATATTATTTTGCATGGTATCGTTTCCATGGTAGATATACTACTTACCCCCTCCACAGGTGACTGAGCACAGTGACATCGGTGCCGTCTCCCAATGATAGAGTGGTTGCGAGCATGATTTGCCATCGCCCCCACACACCCCGCACGCGTCGATCTTCTTCGTGGAGCCAATCTTCAGGTCGCAGCCGACTCGCTGAAACAGAAAACGAAAGCGCAAATAAAAATACCGTAAAAAAAGGATAACACTTCAAAAGTTGTGTTGTACATTCTGCGAGTTGCTATTATTCGTACGAGTATCATACGATATTTTTATATCTCGATATCGGGATATAAAACAAGCGAACGAAAACATTTGAATAAATAAGGCATTTCCAAAGTTGTTTGGGTGGAATACCATATTTAGCTGTGGGTAGGTATACACGAGTCTGCCTACCTTTCCGTCAAGAGGGTAACAAATAATTTATAACAAATAGGTTCTGCGCCAAACATGAAATAGATGAATTGCTCCTTTGCACAAGCGCCGATAGAGAGCCATTATACCAACAACCAGCTTCGAGTTGACTAAACACTTTCGTGTCCTCGAAATTACCACCTCTGCACTGGATTCTGATGGTGATGCGGGCATGGGCCTGGGCATGAAATACACTGCGACCATTTGACGAAAGTGCTTTGTTTTCTGGGAGACACGTTGTCGTTATTTAAATTCCCGTTCAGTAATGAATAACTTTAGCCGAATTATTTGGCAAATTGTGGTTTGATTTATGCGCCTCGTTGCGCATTCTTGCTCCCGATTTACCGTTTGCAATCGATTGATAGGTATGTCGTCGAGTTTTGCCCCATTAACAGGAAGGGGAGACATTCTCGCGAGAAAGTAAAACAATCGAAGCAACAAAATAATGGCAAAAATGTTTGTGGAAACTTCTCGAAATAAATGGTGGCTAATCACGGCATTGTGAAGAATGCTGTGTGTTCATTTTCATGTTCTGCTTCAGCTTACAACATTTTGACATTGGGAATTGGGATAATATTTACGATGATTTCGCGTACGTCATTATACCACAAAAGGAAGGTAAATTAAAATTTCGGTAAAGGTTTTCCATGTTTTGTTAAACTTTTCCTGTGAGTTTGACTTCTACATGAGTTGAGTGTTCTTTTTGGCAGACCTTTTTTTTGTTTTTTTTTTCACTCTTGTCAACTTGAACGTGCTTTGAGTGTAGGTAGCTACCCCACGAAAAGAGTTTGTATTTTATGCTAACTACTATGGCATTTGATTTAACAAATAAAATGAATATTCTGCAAAATATTTATATTTATATGCAGTCGACTTTTGATTTACAATGCAAACAGTACAAAATGCGGTTTTAAAGTAAAATTCTGAGTATAAAATCGAACAAGAAACATGTAGCGACGCAAAGTTACTTTCTTGTTGAACTTTACGTTGGAGTTAGCGAAATGTTCTACCCACAAGTGAGTGGCTTTGTTTACGCTTGGTCTAAGTCCTGGCCTTGATCCCCCCGCACATAGCCATCGGCCTATGAAAATCCTCTGACCACTCAATGCAACCCTCTTTCAGGCTAAAAACAGTTCAGAGTCTATAGAATAGGAAAGCAAACTTTTTAGATACAGGTGGATCATTTCAGAAAACACGCACAGAAATATATTTTAAATATATAATTCGTGAGAGTGCGTTGACTGATTGCGATTAAGTAGAAACTAAATGTGCGATAGTGAAAACTGACAGAAATGGTCTTAAGCTAAACTAAATTTGATCTGCTCTCCAACTTTTCTCTCCAAACATTAGTTGAAATCCCAGCTAAATTTTGACATGTGGCGCGCCGTGGATAAGTGTCACAGAAAATAGCTGTTTATTGGGAATAACTTACTTAAAAAATTCAACTCTATCTGATTTCAACCATTTTCGAGTTACTACTCGTCGGGGTATTATTTAAAAAAAAACGTGCTCTTGTTTACTTCTCCGCAATACAAAAAACGCAACAGAACACAACGATCAGTCAAAATTTAGCTTGAGAAAATGTGCCGCGCCATTAAATGGACACGCTAAATTTTGACAGATACACGAAGTACAGTCTGAAACGAAAGTTTGATATTTTAGCTCGAGCTGCGTACCACTCGGCTAAAGGGATTCGCTTCAATTAAGCTCATCTAAATTTTGGAGAGAATTTTGTATATCAATAAATCACGAAGCTGTTACAAAAAGGCAATTAAATTAAGTAAATCAACACATTCGATGGCTTGACTCGCAGATATCCACTTAAGATAAATGCACAAAGGGATGACAGAAAAATCAGTCAATTCAGAGCTTGCCTTGGGGTATGCTTAAAATTGAATAAATAAACGGCTTAACACCGAAAACCGTACACAATTCTGTTATTCTGTTAAAAAAAGATCAAAGTCGAATTATTTGCCACAATAAGAATTAAGTTATTTGCATTACGCCAATCAACTTACAACCTCAAAATGGAAACAAACAACGACGAAGAGCGAAGAGGATGAAGAATAATGAAAATGAAAATAAATACAAGAATAAGAACAAATTAAAAAAAAAAAAATACTTTTTATCTCTCACCTGACATTTGCCCTGGATGCACATATCAAGACTTCCGGCACGACACCGAGTTCCATCTTGTACTCTTCCTGACAGCTGCACAATGACACTCGGCTCGTCATAGTGTTCCGACTCATCTGGGCCAGTGACACCACCGCCATCAACCTCTGGCAGTGAAACGTCATCAGAAAGATGTGCAGGTCTCCCCCTTCATTGCCGCAGAAACAAAAATATGCAAAACAAAAGAAAAAACAATCCCATTTTACATTAAATGAATAAAGCCATTCAGTTAACGAGTCAAAGAGGGTATACAGTGAAATAATTTAACAACACACAAGCACATAAGAGTAAAGAGCATAAACCAGGACACGGAATAAACCGAGCGCGGCGAAAATTCCAAAGGAGTGCGCGCTTCGTCCCCGACGTACACAACAGCAGCAGCTATTCTTTTCTTTCCATCTGTATCTCGCTCTCGCTCGCTCGCTCTCTTTTACTAGAGTGCATGTAGGCCGTGTGCAAGGCATGGTGGTTTTGCGCGGCGCGGCATTTAAATGTTTCAAGGCAACAGGATATGGCATGCAACATCCGTAGCGTGCTGCTTACTCCACTTCACGTCCGCACAGCCAACCTCTTGCCAAACAATGCAACCACCCGGAATAGGTCTACTTAACAAAGAAAATCCACCAAGAGCCTTTTAAGCGGGATGTTGATGATGACTTTTACCCTTCTCCGACAGTTCCCGATACAATGTAATTACCGCACATTACATTCAGACGTTTGTTTATGGAGTAGCCGCAGTTTTGCACTTCACGTCAAGCTTTTCGCGGTTATTTGTGTTGATTTTTTTGTTTTTTGGTTCCCCCCACCCGCACCAACCCACTCACCTGCACGTCAGAGCACATGGCTCTACATAATCGTAGTGCGTTGTCCATGTGTATAGTGTGCCGTCGTAGGGCACGTCATTGTATGCGGCGCACTGATGCGCCCGGAAGTCCTGCTGCTCTGGACACGGCTGCATGTTGCAAATCCTAAACCGTGTCGTATCGCCTTTGCAGCCATTTGGATTGTGACAACGCCGTATCTGTTGGGCAACGCCGCCATCGCAGGTCCGTGAACACGTTGACCAGTCCGACCAACCGGACCACCCGCCCGAGCCGCCCTTTGCGCGTTTTTGCTGCAACATACACTGAATTAATACACTATCGGTAGTGTTGTAGTCACCTTTAGCAGGGCTACGGCATCGCCTTACTTCGAGCTCATTCTCTAGGTCGACATCTGTGTGCCACGTATTATCGAACGCTTGACTTGCATTCAATTTCTTTGCAATGGATCCATTTTCAAGGAAAATAGTTAACTGAAACGAAAAAAACAAAGTTCATAAAAAAAATATGAAAAGCCAGTTGAAATTGCAACTAGGGGGCCGAACAATTTCCAAGAGAACATAGATCTAGAACAAATTTCTAATAATGGGGCTCTGGATCCCAAAATGGAATCTAGCTGTTAAATCGTACAGCGCGAACTACATTTTAAGGCAAATGCCGAACTCTTTCGACAAACAGGAAGCAGGATCTGTGTCGAATCAAAAACAAAACATTTTTCAAGAGCTAGTGTTGAGCATGTTTGAAGAAACGTGGTATGTACAGTACATATTATATCTCGCGTTGCACAGCTGCGCTCCCATCGATCCTAGTTACAGTCCATGAGTGTTGCTCAAGAGTCGGTGCCATAACATACCGAAAACGCGGGTAATCAACTCGATCAAAGGATATTTTTTTGCCGAAATCACGCACGTACATTTAACATCTCAACAATTGATCAACTTAAGTACGAGACTTGTATTTAAGTCTGTTAAATAAACAACTGCATGTTCAGTTTCCCGCGCGCAGTGTACGACCGGCATTATGATGGGGCGCAAAATTTCATCGGAGCATTGAATTTAAGCTTGTCTGCTCATACAATAAGGCTAACAGTATACTCGCGCAATTTCATCGAAATTTATAACAAATGCAGGTGCAGGTACTCTACTCTCACCCAGTGTTGCCGTTCTACCGATTTTGTCGCTAGATCTAGTGGATTTTTAAGACTACCGACGATTTTTAATAAAATATTGTCGCTAAAATAAAATCTAGTGAATTCTAGCGATTTTTTACTACTTACTACAAAGTGACAGCTCCATACCTGCTTGAAAATATTTACCACTGCGTATGGTTGGTTGCATATGCCAATAACTGTTTAGTAGGCGTGATTAGGCAGATTTTTGTTTGTACCGTTACATGTAGGTATTCAACTTATCCACTTTTATGTCATAAGACGTTTGTAATTGGTGTCGTTACTTTAGGTAGTTGTTATTGTCGTTCTTTTTAAATAGTAATTTGTGTGTTAGTTGCTTAAATTGTTTATACATGTTCGGTATTTAAAACTGGAAATCGCAATCTGATTCAAAAACTAACCGACGCCCCTACTTCAAACTTTCTAACTTAGAAATAGATGAATTCATCTTTGAGTTGGAAATTAATTTGTAATTTTTAACTTTCTTTTTTTTCCGAAACCTTTTTTTTTTGCTTTACTTGAATTTGTTTTTTGTTTGTACCTTGAAATTGTTGATTGTTTTTTTATTTATTTTATTCAATAATAATTTACTTTTAAATGTATGTATTTTTTGAACTAATACTTTCAGCTTGATATTTTAGCGAATTCTAGCGAATTTTTGCGATGCAAAAACTAACATTTCAAGCGGAGTTAACGTTGTGGTCTAGTGGATGTTTTTTCTCTTAGCGGCAACACTGCTCTCACCTATTCGAGGACAGAAGTGCGTGCCCGTCTTCTTTTAACAACCAAGGTAAGTGGTAGTCGCGATATTAAACTGCTTCCCACACCGACTGCAACTTTTCAGTGGAAAGGTACTTAAACGCATGTGGCATAAAAGGCCCGCTCCAAAGTGATTCCTGATCCAGACACACACTCGTGTTCATAGCGCACTTTAAGAACAAAAAAACCTACCCCAATAGCAAACTCCAAGCCATACACAACCACTCTACGCGCTTCGAGTGTGTCGTATGTGTTTGCGTATCTTCGAATTGTATCACAGTGTCACACGTCTAACCTCACGTAAGGCATTTAAATAAGTGATTCATGTCAATTGCTGCCTGTCGCCTGTGTAACAGTAAAAATACATTAACATTTCACCGCATACGTTTCACGTCGAGGGGGGGCACGAAACCAAATCCAAGGTAGCCAAGGGAACGAAGGGCATGCGACGACTAGTTTCGCTCTTGGTGTGTGGCCAAAAAGGACAAAAAAGGGAAAATAAACTTGGCAGCACGTTTTCTGAAGCCCTATGTTCTCGACGAAGTGATGTTGTTTGCTTTTCCTATTCAATGTGTATCTATTACATAGCTCACCGCATCGGCATTGCTAGCTCTGGGCTGCGAGAGTAAAACACAAAAAAAAGTGTAGAGATTCTCCACATAACCTTAATTATTTATTTATGAGATGAAACCGTTTCAATAATTCACCTTTAATGAAATACGTAGCCGTAGCCGTAGCGCTAAAGGACTGACAAAAACAAAAAAAAAAAAAAAAACCAAAATCCAAACAGAATAAAGAACGGAAATACCTTTGATGAGGGATGAAAATGGGTCTGACATTATTTTGTCATTAATCTATGTGATTCGGAGTGTATTCCGAGTGTGTAGGTACGAGAAGCATAGAGTACCAAGGAAAGGTACTGAAGACCAGGGGAGAACCCCTCAATGTCAGTCATCACATTATACGCACAACGAGCGGATAAAGAGCGTGAAGCTCATGCCAGCAGCGTTCCAAATTGAACCCGGAAAGTGTCAGTTATAGCCGAGTTGCTGTACCTTGTACCCCTAAAAATAACGTCGTGATTTCATCCCTATTTTTACCCCACGGATACACACTTCTCTTGGCCTGATTTTTAATCTTATCTCTACACGTGTTATTGATCGAGCAACGTCAAAGTTATGAATTTATTATCGCCAACGGTGGATTGGATATTGATACGTTTCCACTTCGTAGTTACTAACTGGATTTTTCCGACTTAAATGTCACTTAAGAGATGGGCTGAAACTTAAACGATATACTTAGACAGCCAAGTTATAAATGGATTCACAACTGGTGAGGGTTTCTATGGTTTCTTCCCGGCTTATTCCTAAGAAGGCATCAGAGCGTTCGGCGCCATGCCATCCAATATCTTGAAGAACAGACAGACAGTTCCTTCAACTGCACTACTATCTAACTAATCCGCGCAATCGACTCCTGATTGGATGTAAATTGTACAGTATACCCTAAGTTGGTTGTCAAGTCCCAATTGCGCGGCAGAGTGCTGTTCGCTGTATAGATTGGGCCGCGCTTCTCACCCTTACCGCATGAATATTTATTTAGAGCACCTTTGCATGTTGGTAAGTCATTAAGTCTTGGCGTTGTTGCTCCAAGGAAATTGAAATAAATGTCGACTGTCGAATGGGACACAGAGCGCGGGAAGTATTTACTTTTGTAAAATTAAACTGCTCGCCATGGGGAACGACGAACGACGGAGAGCAACCGACCGACCGACAAACACGAACGGCAAAAACATGGAGAGGGCTTCCTTTTTTCCTCAGAGAAGTGTATTGTTATCGGACTCGCGCAATCGAAAGAAATCATGTCACTTTGAGGAGAAACACCTTTAATCACAAAAAAGGGTTGGGCGGATTAGTTGGCGAAACAAATGGACATTGTCGTGACCTTTATCGGAATGTGTTGGTTTCCTTCAAGGTTAACAAGTGGCTAGGAACGAATAAACGCCCTGATGGGACATTGAGTAGTCCTACTAAATAAATTGGTATTAAACGATTCGTTGGTGGAAGTTAACAACGTAAAGGAATGTGAAGTGATTTGATTTGACGGGCTTACATTCCTTTTGGTGTCATGATCAGTAAAAAGGCGCAGGTACGAGTTTATTAATTTGTGACGTATTTTCTCACAAATACATACAGTGAAATCAAGTTTGGCGAATATTTATGCCGACCGCTTGAATAAAAAATTGTCTGATTGTTCACAGGCATGGTTAGCACTGTGTCGTGTAATTCAAAAGTGGGCCGAAGCCGTACCACAATTTCTTGATATTCTGATTGTTCATAAGCACAATTTTTACAATTTTCTTTGTTCGGGAGCAAGCATCGCACATTTAACAGACATTTCTTTGTTTTTTTGGTAAAAAATAAATAAAAGCAATGGGCCTACTGAACGTAAGCTGTCACTCCTTGACAGCTGTATAAAGTGGAAACTGCATTGCAAAGGACGGCGAATTTATCAAGAATCGTGTTCCACGCCGTGTATACAACAAGTCTGTATTTTAAAATGGAATAAATGTATCCCTCAATGTAATGACCCTTTGTAGTTCATATTTAACGTGGAGACTGAATTTAATAAAATTAGATTTTGTACTCCACTGTTTCATTTTCATTTAATGATTAAATTTCTCATTTTAAAATCGAAGAGGAAAAAGATTCGATCGAAGCAAACACAAGATACCCGAAAACCGATTACGCGCCGAACCTGACCCAAGTAGAGAAACGCTGCGTAAACTTGAACTCTACTTCGCAGAAACATAATTATAGCCATTTGTCCATGTCCACTTGTAATCGTGTCGACACTTTATTATGCAGCCAAATAGCCCGGAATCCCATGCTGTTTTATTTAATTGTTCGAAGGGGTTAATTACCACCGACAACAACTGTCCACAAGTGTTCCATACAATCCCCCTTGGAGCACTTGTCTACAACACTTCCAAGGTCAATCATCAAGCAGTCTTTGAAATACTAATCCCATCAGTACTTGTCTCTTTTCCGAAACTTTCCGAATTGTTTTCACCCCAAAAATGTCGACACAATAGACCAAAAGAAGCTAAATTAATTGGGATTTGCCTCATTATTTTGGCCAATGATTAATCATCCATCACCAACGCCCGGAATAGCTTGAGGCAAATTCCACTGGGCCAACAAGTATACGAGTATCTTAAAGGGCTTTTCGCCGCCACCGAAACCCAAACTGCTCGAGGCAAAATTTCTAAACTTTGCGCCATCCCATTTCGAAAGAAATTTATCATTTTGAAAAATTAACTGTCGAACAACATTAAAGCAAAATAATCAAAAAAAAGCCCCAAATTCGCCTTGTACTACATTTTGTCATTAAGGCCCCATTGAAGCGTTCTAAAATAATCGCTTTTTAATTGGACTTGATCTCCCCGCAGAGCCCACAACAACATCAGAGCCAAGTGAATTCATTCCTTTAATTCCATGAATATATAATGTTGTGTCCATGTCCATCCTTTCACGTTGCCACACATATTAAGTGGTTATCCTGGAATACACGATGAATGGATGTAATAAAGTACCGACGAAAAAAGGAGTAAAACTGGAATGAGAGGTGATTGGGAAAATTCCGCACAAGAAAAGTTGGTCCTTTGTAAATAATTAGTATGCTTACATCATGCGACATTAGGTCGAAATTTGTATGTACTCCACATAATCTAATATATGTATGCAGTGTACTTCTCGTGGATCGTTTTATGCTCCTGAATCCCATATCCGCATAGACTCGGCGAGCAATCAGGCTGAAGGACTGTATATTTCTGTGTCCCTCTGTCGTTCCAGCCGCACACCAATTGGGCTTGGGTATGACCGACCAGTGCATTACTGTAATATGTATTTAAGAGGGCTCTCTTATTCGTGCTCGAACTCGACTCGTCCGTCCGCCTCTTTGTCCGGCGCCAATTACCTAATCACGGAAAATGACCCACTCTACTGTAGCAGTATACTTTTGCCACAGGAGACATATCCGAAGAACAGAATAAAAGAAGACAACTAAATTTGCGGGGTATAGTTGTGTAGCGTGGCAGCCGGATAGTCGGAGGCAGTTGGGCAACTTGCGGAGAGGACAATACAGGCGAATGTTAAAAATCGGTTACGGAGACTGAGAAAACCCCGTGTAAGTACAGGGTGTCTGTAAATAAAAATTACTGTTCTTATGTACGAAGGAGGATCCGCATTGCATACAGCAAAATATATACCCTGCTAATGCGCGAATGGATTGTTAATGCAAAAGTCTTGCAGTAATTAAGTTGGTAGCGGGCAAATTGTCGCACTTGTTGATGAAAAGGGGCAGAAAATGCACAATTAACTGGGGGTTTTTCCTAAAATTTTTAAAGCGAGTGGAAAAACACAAAAAATAACTGAGCGAGGATTCCATACAACAGTTTAAAAAAAAATGGGACAATGGAGAGGTTCCCTTAATTTCGACGGTTAATATTTGAAAAAAAACGGCGTTTTTATGCAGCTTGAAGAGCATATTCGCCAGTGGTACACTCAATCTATCTGACCTATTTGAGCTACCCTATAGGGGACATGGACAGGACACCCTGTTAGCTTCGCCATAGAGCAGCCGTCCACTCAAAGGACGAACATTTTATTCGGATTGTTAATCCACTCGACTGAATTCGAAGCATGCATTATTCACAACCAACTGCGAGCTACTGCTGTCGTTGCTGGCTGGTGCTGCTACAGTGCTATTGCTACTGTTGCTGCTTCGGCCAGTGGCTGCGTGTCGAGTCGAGGTATGCATGTGGGTTTTATGAGACTACAAGGATTTTTCGTTTTTCTCCCTGTATTTTATATTTTTTTATATTTGTCCGTGTCTCTTGTCCACTCAAATCGAATGACAAATTGAAAATGCCCACTTTCGTCGCCATCGCCTGAGTGTTTCTTTTTTCTCTTCTTTATTTATTTCCACCTCGATTCACGGCCTAAAGCGGAATACTATTGCAAAAAGAATATAATTCTGTTTTGTCTCTCCTGTCGGTTGTTACCAAATTCTGTTGCAGTTGCAATTGCAGCCCAAAACGGAAACCCCTTTTAAAAAGTGACTTTTTAATGCATAGACAGAGCAGGGTAAGAGGACTGCATTTGATGAGATTACTCGATTACTTGGTACTTCTGTCACTCTAACTGTGAGTAAGCGGATATAGCCACGTCATCACAACTCTTTTAACTGAAAAACACTCAAATAGAAAAAAAACAAAAAACACCACCCCCCCTACCACAATCCGAATTCATCGGTCCACAACAACATCCCCTTGTCGAGCTGTCTATGTGGAAAATCTGTAAATTGTTTGATGGACATTCACTAGCTTCAGCCCTGCCACTGTGCTATACTCTGCTCTGCTCTGCTCTTTGATAGGCAGACACTAAAACGTTCCGACATTATAGAGGGTTTTTTTTTCGGGCTGTTTTTTCCAACCGAAAGATCCTTTAGATGACTGTTGAAAAGGACCGGATGGATAGCATGGATGAGATGAACTGAAAATGTACGAAAATCCGATGGGGTTCGACAGAGAACAGTTGCAAATGTGATAGTCCATTCAATTGCCATAAAAGCTTTCACATTAATAATTGATGGGAATGTAAGTGAATTGATTGATTCAACTCTCACCTATCCTGTGTCCTGTGTGTTTGTGCGGCAGTCTGCCGGGTGGTTTTCTCTGTTAGTGATACGTGCGCGCGAGACACAAAAACTCGACACAAAGGTGGAAAGGATTTCCCGAATTACCATTCTACAAAGAACGCAGTCTAGTGAGCTACATATATACGAGTACTCGCACTTGATATCAATTTATGAGTTAAGGTAAAAGTTTACTTTAAAACAAACTGATTACTGGTAGAGCTAATAAAAACCTTTCTAGATAATCATAGGTAGAAGTTTTTGACCTCACGGTGCTCTGTGCATGGGTTCAATCTACGTGCACTTGAGGACATAATGACGTTTGTTTGCTGAATGTCCTGAAGCTGCTGTGCTTGGCGAAAGTAATTCATGTTGTATATGTAAGCTCGGACGTTTTGGGCAAATAAAAGTTTTTGGGCTTGTGCGATGGGAACCACAAGACCTTGGGCGTTATGTGGAGTATTCATGAAAGGATTGTTTTTTCCACATCCTTCTCTTGCTTCCAAAAAGTTTGTACCGTACTGTATACCTAATGTAGGTGGATGTATGTGATGCATGATTTTTTGTGTTAACTTTTTCCGAATTCATTGTTGTTTCAATCCGACGATAGCAGAGGTATAGGTACGAGTATGTGCTGTTGGTTGATAGTTTGTTCTGGTTTTTTGAAAATTTACTTACCAATAGGATTGCTGTCCAGATGGATGTTTTACGGTCCATAATCTTTATCTGCATGTTCGGAGAATCATGGCTTATTCTGCAAGTAGAAAATATACAGAGATGGTATAGAGTTGATGTGCAAATACCGTTCAGAAAGCGAACGTTTATATGGAAGACACTCAGCGGGATTTGTTTGAGTTTGCTTAGTAAAGCGAGAGTTTCTGTAAGGGGATAAGTAATTAATTTGACGGATATATGAAAGTTAAATGTGATAAGAGTTGTGACCAAAAAAAAATCTTGTCATTTTGTTTACCACAAATCAATATTTTAACATCCCTTAGCGTCGTAACATATAATTTTATAGAAGAGCATGACAAATCGATAATAAATTCGTGGCTAAGTCGATCGAATATTTTTCGAAGCCCAGATTAAGCACTGACTTGGCTGCGGCCTCCACTGACCAAGAATTAAATCTGCCAATTGCGACGGTCGATTCCGATGAAATAAAAACATAAAGATTGCGGGGTGCGAAGTTTTAACGTGATGCGTTAACAAATACACAGACAAATAATTTCATTATAATGTAAGACTACTTGAACGCGGAATTCCTCGAGTGGTTTGTTGTCTCGTTTACGTTGACGTACTTTGGAGACTTAACAGCAAACTCTCCAGAAGAATGACAAAGAACATAATAGAAACTTCGTTCAGTAAAGAGTGGCTGTGTTCCATTATTTATCACTTTGGTAATTTTTTACCAAATTTAGTAATTTTTTTTTTTTCGCTTTTTGAGTTTTGGTAATTTGTTATTTTTTTATCTTTTATATGGTAACTTTTTGAGCGGGAGCCCACAAAATACGAATTCAATATCAATTTAAATGCTGCCTTAGTGTTTCTGAGTGAAAGCATTTGCATATGCGTCAGCACCATGGATAGGTTAGTTAGTCATATTATTTATTTACAGACGTAAAACTCTTCTTTGTTATTAGAAAAAAGTCTCGGAAATGGTAGATGATCCCATACCTTCAAGCACCTGGTAATTTTGTGCACAACGTTGTTGACGTTGTTTAATTGCTTAGACTGACAAAGTTCCTACCACGTTCCTTACTGAGTCTTATGTTTAATAAATGTTTGTTTTTAAAAAAGCAATTTTAAAAATCTAATAAACTGATTTGAGTTTAGAAAATCATGCTTTTGGTCAGCAAAAGTATTTAAAGTAGATATTACTATTACATTAGTAAGTTCAGTTTTATTTATTTTATTTTATAAAGTAGCCGTTGTTTAACTACTTAAAGACTGACTAAGTTCCTACAAACCTAATGTACCAAATTAAATATTTTAAAAGACTTTTTTTATGTTTTAAAAATTTGTGCGATGAAAAATAAAAATAAAGTGCTAGGAACTCTACACTTTTCTTTTAGTTTCTCTGAAGACTAAGCAAGTTGACGTTTTTACGCTGCCATGCCGTTTTTTTATATTATGTTCGTAAATCAGAGAAAAGTCTTAGGATAGTGAAGACATTTTCACATGGGCTCAATACTATGTAGGTATGCTATTTTTTCTCTTTGTGTTTTATCAACGTCTCCAGATTTTTGGTAAATTTTATCTTGGTTTGGTAACTTTCCAATTTTGGTAGTTAATTTTTTTTTGCAAGTGGCAACCGTGAATAAGAGTTAACTGCGGATTTACTTCCCTTAGGACAAACATGCTAAGCCCTATGGCATATGCTAACGCCAGGGAGCAATTTTCACAGCATCGTTCCAATTACAAAGTCATTCGACGAAGGCATACGTCCATGGACCAGTATCGAAGAAAGCCCACCTTTAAGACAAAGTACCATATTTTAATTATCATAATGACATCAATCTTTAAGGACACAGCTCTTGATCCTCAACAACAAATACAATGTCAACAAACTTCATAATAAAATTAAAACTGTTCGAGCGCACACTACAACAGGCAATGCATCACCCGACAACCAACATTAACCCTTCACATAATTTTCCAGTCCTGGCGAAGGATGACAACAACCAACATCCAACATCAAAAGACAATATTTCTCTTCTCAGGACACCCTTCTCGACTATTAAATCCATAGTTGCCATCGCTGAGGTGGTAGTACTATAACGTCAAGTGTTTACCTGGTCCTTGCCACAGACGTGTCGTTACACTAAGTCTGCTCGCTTTACCTTTCCCTATTATGGTTTGTGGGTAGGCTACCGTACCAACCTATACAGGCGTAGAAATTTCAATAAATCAAAGAGAAAAAAAAGGACTGCCTGCCAAAGGCATAGCAGGCGGCGCTCTTTATATAAAATTTGTAAATGCCTTCTCAGATGGGAAGCAAGAAACGCGACTCATAACACCCGAATTCAAGGACGAATAGAAACCCAGTCATCCAAAGCAAAGCACAGCACATCCAGTTACTCAGTTTGCCAGTCAAAAAAAGAAAAAAAAAATCCCCAAAAAGAAGAAAAGGAGATCTCCAGGATGAACAGGGTTGCTGAAATAGAAAATGTGCCATCAAAATTGTCAGAAGATTATTTATTGTTGGCAAATATACTTGTGTAAAATATTTACCTTGGCTAATTGTGGAAATTAATTAATATCAAATGTGCTTACTTAAGCCACCACCTCAGTGTGTTCTATCATCTGCACCCTTAAGACAACGAAGAAGGATGGAAGAACAACCATCCCCTATTTGCGGGTAGACCGGAGCATCAGGTGCTTCAGCTTGAAGCATTCATTAGATTATTTTTTTTTGTTTTAAGGGATTTGAGGGAGACGTATGACAGATGTAAATCTTCAACTTTTTCAATTTTTTGCAGCGTGTTTGTTTGACAAGTCGAGTTTTGAACCAAAAGGGGGTGTAAAAGCACACACGTATCCTCTTATGCTCATCGGGCAAATGAAAATAAATGAAAATGTTTATAAATAACTTAAATTTGTCACTGGTGCAAAAGTGAGGGGGATTATGACAAAAAGAATTCGAATCTCTTTCTTTTTTTAAATCAACGTATTAACGTTTTAAAAATACGAAACACACACTTGAAGATTTCGTAATTTATTTCAAACGGTTCAAGGTTTGGAAGAGAAAAAGAGACTTTTTTGATCCCGTTGATTGAGTGATTCAATTGCACAGGCTCCCTAATAAGTCTCGGAATGAAACCCACAAGCGGATACTGCAACCCACCCATGGACCCCTACAGAAACTAGCCCAGGTATAGACTGGTTTAAGATTTCGTCAATCGCAGTTGATATGCAAGATCCCCACCTAGTCCGATGATTTTTCTAAATGCTGTTGGCAATTATGGGTACAATTTTGTCAAATAATCTTCGCGCACGACGAAACTGGCTGCAGAGGAAGTGTCGCAAAAAGGAAATGTTCTTAGGCATGAAAACCCATCAAAAGTGTCCTTGATTGTTAATATGATTCTGGTCTCCTAATCCCCTGCCATATAGAGCGGTTCAAAAACAAATAGGTAAACCTTAGCAGCCACCTTTCGTTGGCCCTGAAGGAAGTGTAAACACGCCGCACAAACTAAGGGACATCTCACATCTAGGACAGTTTCACTATATAGCTCCACGTATAGGGCTGCCATAAAATCATAAGCTCGAAGAAAATTCCCGGCGACACATTCACAAATTAAGGATAACGCTTGGCCAGTAATTATATGGCCATGTTTTACGGCCTGAGAGTTGGTAAATTTGTTTGCCAATATTTCGATAAAATAAAGTCGCACATACGGTCAGTTGTGTGCAGACATAATATTTACACCAGCGGCCGGACAAACCGCAAACAACTCGGCGCGGTCAGGTAATGTCAGGATTAGTTCACAGGATATGAGACACTAAGCCACCCCATTCCCGCCTCGCCGCATGAATACGGACACAACTAATGAAATGATCAAACAGATTTATGTAATTGGACTTTGCTATCACGCACGCAAATCAACGTTTCGATTTAATAGTTTCAATTATGAGTTATGCGAGAAGTAATGTACGTGTAGGTATAGTTGGAGAGTGGAAGTCATTAAATCATGCCGCGGTGACGTTGTCAGGATTGTGTAATTTGTCGTACCTTTCGGGCGAAACCAGCTAAACAGTTTCTATTGTGTGATGGATGGTATGCTTTTTCTTTTTATGTAGACCGCGTATTGTCTCAATCTGAATATATAAGGAAGAGGCACACAAAACAAGGAAATTTCTTTTATTCGGACAAAAAAAATACACTTCGGCGCCCGGCCGACCGGCCGACATAGGCACAGGACTATAGAGAACGAGACTTCTCTTTGGATGTAGGTATGGTGAAAAGTGAAATACACGTTTCATATTCAGTGGAAGGATGGTGCTCTGCAATGAAAATTCCGAACATTGAAGAAACGGGTCTAGACCAGATACGAATCACACCTTCTAAACAGAATGCAGGGGATGGGTATGGGGATTTTTCCTTAAGCAAATACACAATTGCGGTACAAGGACAATAATACGGATGTTTGAGAGACTGGTTCCACAAGAGAAACCTATTTGAGATTATAGTGGTTGTGTGGCGGTTATCTGCTCTACAACAAAGCAGAGGAAAATGTGTGGCATCGAAATAAAATATCCTCAAAGCTGTCTTATTATATACACACAAGCGTATGGAGAGTTAACCTTTAACATTTGGCAGAAAATCAAAAATAAACCAGCAACTTGATTTAATAACACCCCGACTGCATGCTTTAGTATAGCTAGATAAAATCGTATCTACGTGCTACGTGTGTATGCGTGTATATGAAGGTCGTCTGTGTACCCAAAGAAGCATTTCACTTCGATGTGCTCAGCGCCGTAATTGCCCTGAAAAATTAATTACACTGATGTATAGCAAAATGTTAGTTATGCGTTTGTGCGTGTGTATGTGGTAGACGAGTAAACCGATGTGTATCTATTCGTATGCAAATCCGTAATGCTAGGGTTGTCTTCTCCGGCCCACCTTTCGCGAACACCTCCCAGACACTCTCAACAAATCATCAGTTGCGGGTCTCTCCATTCATGTCAAAAAGAGATTTCACCTACGCGAATGCTTTTGCACAGACTCCTTACAAAAAATATGAATTTACTTATACTAGCACCTTCGTTATGAACGTTGAATATTTATTATTTTTAATTTATAAAAAGCTAAAACAACAAGTAAAGGGTGGGCCATCTAGTGGTTCCTTTTCAAATCATAGGTTATTTTGACACTGACAGCTGTTTCCCGCTCGAAATCTTGACAGGAAGTCAGTGTTATGCCTCCGCGGTACGAAATGAGCCACTTGAACGACGCTGTCTTCCGTAATTAATGGGAATGTTTGCTTTTACTAATAAAGCATGGGAAAAATTTAATTTTGTTCAGTTTACTGCATTTTTAAAAAGTAACTTGTATTTGGCCCACCCTGTATTGCAGATGTTTTTTGAGTCAGACAGAGGGACGTTTCAGCTCTTATTTTGGGAAATTTCAAATTTTCATATCAACCCACTCGACTGAGCAGCAGAATTTTTAATCGTAGCCACTGCTGTGAATTGGCCGAACCGACTTCGAAAATGAACGCCGATCATTATAAATACATAGGAACTGAAAATGAGCCAGCGTAGTTTATTTCACTAAAAACTGATCTACAGTCCAGATCAGAGGTCATATGTCCTCGGACAATGCCGTATAAGCTTAGATTCTACAGCGATAAGAGTGTTGGAAGCCCCTCAGAATGTGGCAAATCAAAAATTGAAACCCAATCAACTATCGGACAGTAAAACAGATTGTCTGGTCGCCTTCGTATCAAATTATCCCCATCTCAGATAAGACTGCCATTTTTCTCCCATTCGACCTCGTTTCCAAGTCTGTCCCTTTCGAATTTGTTGTGGTTTCCGTCTTTTTTTTTCGATTTCTTTTGACAGAATGACACGAAACCAATTACTATTGCCCCAGCAAGACAGTTGATTCTGATACCAATAGACCGCACTACCACGCCATCACCACAAGTACTTATCATGAAAAAACAATTTGTCAATCTGTCATTCACTTGAAATTTACTTAGCCCATATATCACAAGGCCTCCACAGAGGACACTCATCGTTTTCGGTTCGCTTCTGTCATATTTGTGCAGGAAGCATGCTATCATCATTTGTCTCCTGAATGTCATGTATCAGAAAGGTATAACCGAAGTGTCGGCCTTAGTAAATAAGACAATAAAAAATAAAATAAAAGTTACCTACCAAAAATAACTAAAATACTCTTCTCTATGCACCGATGAGATATATGGCAGAGCAGTAAAATCGAACGGTTGCCCCTACGTGGGAGTTTATTTTCGTATAGCTATGGGACACATTCCTCAGAAGTAACACATCAAACTGTGGAATTTCAAAGGTGAAAAGGGTGGTGCTGAAACTGTGCTATCGAGACGTACCAATTTGTCATCAAATCGGAAAAAAAAAATGTGTAAACGTGCCTTCTCAGTTGTAGAATGCTGTGGCACTCGAAAGGTGCCTAATTGACCAGACAGCCGGCGATAAGGGATCTCTGTCGGGAGTAATAAGCGCGCAGGTGCGGTCAAACAGCTTCATCAGCATCCGCGCTATGATGTCATTTCAATTACGGCACGATTTAATTCCTCAAGCGATTGTTATACCCACAGAAGTCCTTAAGAAAATCCATTAGGATATACCAATCGCTTGGAGTTTTTTTTTTCGATTCTTCTTTTGAATTGAAAAAGAGGGAGAAAAAAATTAAATCATATAGCCAATGAAGCTGCGGCAACTCGTCTAGAACAAGTCGACTTCAATGAGTCTATGAATGTCTTGAATATGCAATTGATTGAAGACGGAGGGGGAGAGAGGGAGACGGTATTTTTTCCATTCTTCATGTTCAATCTTAAATAAATCATTAAAATCTTCCGCATTTGAATCCTTTACAATTGAAATGGATTTTATTTGCATACAAATCCAAACATTAATAGTCCTTTAAACCTCTTCCTTCCGACGATAGAATCATCCGCTCTTTGCCTTTCTCTTGATAAATTCTGACCGAAATGCCAAGATAGCACTTTCCACTTGATAATTTTTTGTGCTGTTCCTGTTGTTGTTATTGAATGCATTCCATCTTGATGGGCAATCAGTTTAATTATTGAAAATTTTGAGTCTTTTGTGGAGCAGAATAAGGACTGCGCTTTATTTCGGACCTAGGTATTCGAAAAACGGTGAATGGAATTTATATAACTACCGTTTATCCAACTTTTTTTCGTTTATATCGGGTACGTAATTTGATCAGGATGGGCTTTCCGTTAAGGACCTACTTGTATATAGATGTAGGCACTGCAATTATGTCCGGTTTGTTTATCTCTGGTTAAATCGCTGTTTCTTTAAAACGTGGTTCTACTAAAGAGTCTGGTTAGATGGTTGTGGTGAGAGGTTTCTTGAATTTTTGTTCAAATTTTATGATTATAGAGGGAACCCAAATAGAGAAGATGATGACGCAGCCGAGGAAGCGTTTCTTATAATCTTTTCGAAAAGTCGCTCGACAAGTACCCAAAGTATGCTGTCAACAATGCTGGCATACAAATATTTGGTCAAATCTCAAATTCCGACAAAAAAAAATCTCCAATGCAGATTTATATTTTACTTTACAAATTTGTTTTTATTTAAGTAACAAGTAACAATAACAATAAAAAAATACAGCGAATTCAAGTGTGCAAAAAATTTTGAAACTATTTTTTAAAAAGAACAAAATATATTATTGCGAATGGAGACAAAATCTGAAGCGCATATTTCTGGTTGTTAAAAGTCTGGAGCTAGGTTGAAAATAACATAAAACCATTTAGTTCCGCTGCAGCTAATACTCTTGCATGGCTCGCAAATAATTTCTTTCACTTATGTCGTAACGTAAAAGAACGACCCCATAACATTTGTAAGCCCAATAAAGTCATCTTTGTTTCGATTCCTCAACAACATTCTTTCTGAATCATTCCATTTACCAAACTGGTGTATAAAACCCGAACAAATCGATACACCTTCATCACAAATGGAACAACATAACTGTTCCGAAAAAAAAGGCCGTTAAACTTTTTCCCGCTATCATTCATATGTTGCCACAAATTAATTTAATTAATTAATTAAAAGTATTATTTTATTATATTCACAACCTTTGCTCACCCTGGGGGTTCCACGTCCAACACAAAATTGCAACCATACACACACATAAATAGAAAGAGCCTGCCGGCAGCTGGGGCCGTTCAGGGGAAATTATTTGGTAGTGATGTATTTATGATGAATTGGCTTAGGGTATAGGCAAACAAGTGTACTTTCGTAAAAGACCAGAAAACATTTGATGAATTGGTTTTTTGCTGATAAATCAATTAACGTGATTGGTTCTCTTCACCGCCTTATCACTCAATATCTTTCTCGGCTGAACTGGCAACTTTGTTTTTGGGCGGCCGATGTGGCACGGCGGCAGCTAGATAAAACGCGAGGGAACAGTGGAAACCCTACTTGGTATTAAACAAACCGTATTATTCTTCTCGTTTGATTTATTTCCTCAATTTGCATCCATTAATTAGTGTAAGGGGTGTTCGGTGCTATTCATTTGTAATATTTGCCTTTGACGTTCGAGAATTTGCTTTCAATGTCATTTATCGTGTATATGTGCGATGACGTTCAGCTTTACATTCCGGTGGAAAGGACAGGTGACAGTACGGGCAGGGGACGTTTTTCGTGGTGAAAGTGTATTCTAAAACGTGCCTTCCTGCTGCAGTGAAGCGATAGATAAGCGTCCATCGGAATTGGGAAGAAATACTTTAAATTTGGGAAAAATTTAGTAATCGTTCGACAAGAAGCTGTTGGAAAGCTTGAAAGCGAAAATCACTTATAGTTTTGAACAGGACAGACTTTGTTAATAGATTTGACTTTTTAAGGATTTTCCGTGTGTGGGGCCAGGCACACTAAAAGTCAATGGACTAAGAAGGCCGCGCAAAGACTGTGGACGATGACCTTCAGGTGTCAGTGCCTTGACGCAAGCGCATGCGACATTGCTTTCCTTACCCAACAATCCGAACAACACGAAGTTGCAGGCCGCTGTGAAATATGTGGAAAGGGTGACAAATTATAATTTTGTTTGTGGATAAGTGAATGTGTATTATTGTTTCCCAATGTGGTCTAATCTTGAACGCTCAGTCTAATAGGCAAACGCGATACTAGATAGCAGCACGGTCGCAGTCAAAGTTGTACGTTATAATTATGCATGCCAATACAAAACCTGCCTTGGATTTTCGAAAGTTTGCGACTGTTATTTAACTTGGAGTTGGGACAGAGCCCACACCTACGAGCTTGCAGTCGTAACTGGTTGCAAAACAATTCTCGCGCATCACTGATATTTCCGATTAATTGTGCACATCACCAACGCTGCCGGTTGAAAATAGCTTCAAACATTTAATGGTCATGTTAATTGGTCAACACGAACTGAAGTGCACCTATTCGTATATGGGAAGCATTTCCATCTCAAAAATGTAGACACACCCATCCACTTTCGCTGGCTCGACAGCAAAATTATTGTTGGCACTGATTAGGGTTCCAAATGTTTGCGACTGGCTATCTTGATCCAACTATACCTTTAGCAGTTGTCCGCTGGACGAACAACCACATCTAAATAGGTGTAGCCATTTAGTTTCCCATCTTGGTCCACAACAACCAACTCAATTTCGACTTCATCATGATTCCCATTGTACAAATATTGCTCTTTATTTCCCGGCGAAACATTTTACGACCGAGCGTGTGCAAATAGAAGAGCCCGAATCTGTTGAGTTTCCTTTCCTTTTTGACACCTTCCACCGTTCGGTTGGGTCACATTAGGGTGTGTTATTTGATTGCGCCGTTTGTTATCCATGCGAATAATTATTATCAAAATGAAAAACCGTCCGTATACGAGCGAGCCCAATTAGCAAGCAACGCTTAGGCAGGAAAGTGATAACGTGAAAAGTAGACACCGACAAAAAGGGAAAAATGAAATAAGAAACCGAAGGAAAACTTTTAGGGAAATCAGTTTAATGGCTTTTATTTGATGTTTCGCGAGGCGCTGGGTCATCATTATGCAGATCGCTTGACAGGCTCTTAATTAGCACCTCTATATACATGAAAGGTCGAATGACCGAAATCCATCGAGGGCTGCCGGCGCTGTAACTGGGAGAACTTTTCATGGAATTTTGAACAATTATACGCATGAATGAGAAATCAACGGACCGAAGTTCTTGTAAAGAAGGTGCAGACACTACACGGTCGTTAAATGATCTCTCTTTGTTGGATGGCTTGGGACGGGGCGTGTGATGTTTTGCAGCCCAATCAAATTCCACCCACTATAAGAGTGAATCGCTTGTTCGTACGCGAGACATTACAGATTGCAGTTGCCTGTGATTTTTTCGGGACTGTTGTCGAAAAAAGTTACCTAATTCCGAGCTCAGTTGTGGCTGGTGAATGTCTGTTGTCCCGAGAATTGGGTGGTTAAAAATTGAAAGGGATGCGTCAGTGTATAACCAAACGATGTCTTGTTCGGAACGCAACTTTGTTGTTCAATCTTTAAAATAAAGCGACAACCTGACGGTTTATTTAATGAAATATCTACTCCATATTTTTAGACGCACTGGTAAAGTCCATGGTTGTTCTTCTTGAAACCAAAAAAGAAGGTATTGCTAAGCTTCCGCTGGACCTTTTAATGTATTTCATTTGTAGGATTTGAATCCGCAATCTGCCAATGTAACAGCCAAGCAATTTTAACAAATGAGGTGTCGAAAACCTTTAACAAAGATGGTGAAGGTTTTAGGAATATGTCAGGAGTTAAATACTGAAAAGACGAACGCTGGTGATAGTTTTGAGATCAAAATATTGATAAATGATTCGAATTTCATCAATTGCTGACAAATCTGCGTGAAATGAGATCATTTGGTTAGTGAATACATTTTCTTTTTCAGGGATTTTAAGTCGGCCAATTATGAAAATCAACCCCACAACGAGGCCTGTAGAGGAATATTAGTAACGCTCAATTCATTTGAGGAACTTGATGATGTTGCTGATATATCGTCGGCTTTACAAGCAAAACTGACTAACTGCAAAATCGAAAACGTAGTTCGTGGGAAAACGCAAAAAAAGTTTTCTGTTTCCTGAATTTCTTGTGCATAAAGGCAGATAGTCAACCAACAATTTTAAATGCTTTGAATATTTCTAGGAAAAATATCAGAAAGGCAGTTTTGGCAGAATTGTATACATGCTTTTCTATTATACTTCCCATCAATAATAGAAACTAGAACTTTTGGCAGTTGGTCAGTTTTGCTTGTAAGCCGACGATATATGCCTGAAGCCTGAGATTGCCGAGAGTTCATAAGAAAACAGTTACAGAAGTGCACGATAGAGGATTTCTGCTACAGTAGTTAGAGCAGTTCTCTTGAGGTGAGTTGCAAGAAAATTGTATAAGAGAAAAATTATATTAAAACTAGTTTTAAAATAAGAAAAGTAACAAAACCCGAGAGCTTAAAATACAAACACGCTTGCCAAACTGCGGATGAATATTTTTTTATCAATCTTAAAATTTGATAGGACATTTTTGTGACTTCTTTTATCATACCTGGTACAGCGAATTTGTTTATATTTATATGTATTTGCGGATCTAAATAGACGAATCCTTTGTTAATCGCCTTTTTTCAATGGCACCAGGCACAACATGGAACAGCAATATTGAAAATTAATTTATGTAGAGATTGAATGTATGCACAAATGCGTGGGCGGATGTTTCTGCCACTCAAGTGTATTCTGTTGTAGAAAACGCAAATTACTCATCCAAAAATAGTACACAAAAAGGTTCAGTCTGCCAATAATAATATGATCAATTACGATTGATTGAGATGTATCATTTGAGATGTTTTATTATACATACATCTGAACGGGCGCTGCTCTGCATGCTAATTAATCAAACCAATATACTGCCTGAGGTATATATGCACCTCCACCTACACAGATAAAGTGAAAATAAATCTCAAATGAATAAATATATTTGTTGGGGATACCTCAAGTACTATACACGACTACTGCGAGAAGAATTGAATTTGTACACAAATTTAATTGAAAAACTTTATTCAGTACTTGCAAAGTTAAAAGTTCGTCTTTAGATCCTGTCTCTCCTTCCATTCGAAAACAAATTTAAAGTTGTTAAGTTTGCGTCCACTAACTACAACAAGTATACGTATACTTTATATTTACAACTGTGCGCTTTCACGCGAGCAGATCGATTCGATATGACGACCTACGACTAGGTATACGAGGGCAGGTTCACCGAATATCCTTCATCCTTTGGAGCATAAACAAACAATAAAGACGTTGCACTCTCTGCAACCGAAACCCGATCTTTAAATCTTACGATTCTCAATCTAATGACATTATGTACCAGGAAACGGATACGGTATTCAACCTTAGGCTTGCAATGTGGTCCGCAACAAACCGCACAGGAATATCCTCCTAGCTCTAGGTAGTATATGTAGATGGCAAAGTTTATCTTCTTAGAGTGTAAACATGACCGGAAACTTTTGTCATGGTCAATGGAGAATCCATAGTCTGGTGTGTGTATGTTTTCATTTTGGTTTCGAATAGATATTGTGTGTGTCCTCTTCCTGGCCTGCATGATGGTAGGAATGTACACACTTGAGCTCCTATTGACACAGAAATGTCGCACACAATGCACTGTGGTGGAAGATGGCTCAGTAAATTACATTGGATTTTTGCGAATATTTTTGCAACATAAAATGGGTAGTTGTGTGTCTGGGGGTGGGCTTTCGTTTCTTCTTGGCAATGATTGCCAGAAACTTATCAGATTTTGGGTTCTATTTGCATTCGAAGGCACACAGGAAAAGTTGTCCACATCTGCATTAAGTGAAGTCGTTGTTCGGACTGTAAAAATAGGGCCCACCATTAGAGTGGAATTGTTCGAAAGTTTCAACATTGATCCGACTTACATAAGCTCAATGTTCTTTCCACTTGCGAAATATTAAAAGATGGTAAGCTGTGGATTCCTGTGATCTTCAACTATAATAATGTATTCCATATAAAATATTGAAAATACCACCTCGAGTGAGAACACTCTGAGCTGTTCAGCGAATATCGTTCACTTGACTTATCGGCTGAATATTCATGCAGAAAACCTGCGGATTTCAATTCCGATTCATGCGACGGTGATGTGTATCATAATATAAATAATTTAACCGAAAACATGCGAAGATATTTAGCAATTGCGAGGATAATAAACACAAGCTTATTCCACTTGACTACACCTCTATGATAATATGCTTTAGGGTTCCCGTCAGGAAGGGTGCACTTGTCTGCCTCGCATATGCCAACTCGAGAACCGAGAATCAGGATTCCGGATATTCATAAAAAGAGTTGTGTGACATTTTCCCAGACAGAGTTCATTTGCCGCGGCGCTCAACC
This sequence comes from Cheilosia variabilis, assembly GCA_951230905.1. Taxonomy (NCBI): domain Eukaryota; kingdom Metazoa; phylum Arthropoda; class Insecta; order Diptera; family Syrphidae; genus Cheilosia; species Cheilosia variabilis. The sequence continues at coordinate 60,837,655 of OX579679.1, forward strand.
TGCACCCTTAGATGAGACTGCTTCAAGGGCCCTATAGCAATGGTGACAATATGACTGACAGTGAGTGGCAAGCATATAGGCACTCTGACGTATATATACCTATATACTTTTGAATGGAGTCTCAAGGAACGAAAAACTTCGCCTAGATAATAACACAGAAGATGTTGGCTTTGGCTTCACGTATAAGTGCAGACCTTCTCAACCTGTAAAGAAAAGTTTTTATTAAAGTTCCCAACTTACTGTATCATCGACTTGAATTTGTATGTGTATCCATATACCACAAGATTTGATAATCCTTTGAAACGATGTGTGTGACGCGGCACTGTGTTCTGGATACGATTTCGTAACCTTATCACTTTGCGGGAAACTATTTTTTAATTCAAAATATTTGTATTTTTCTTTGCAAATCTAATTTGCGTACATATGTATATACCACCGCACAGAGCACTAAAAGCGAGAACTATCGTACATGGCTGTCGACAGCCAGAAAACGTAAGGAAATTTTTCCATGACAATTTATGAAAATAACGATCACAACAAAAGGCAATTCGACTAAAGGACACACATTAAGTGGGTTAAGGAAAATTCGCGACAAACAAGCGCCAGCGAATTCGTTTCAGTTTCTAGTCACGTTCGATTGTAACTGCCTAAAAGGGGTTAGAATGCGAACTATCAATTTTCAAGCAACCCCTTTTATTCGATTTTCCCAACTGAGAGAGTGGTAACTTTTAATTTTATTTCCAAATCAACTGAATATTAAATTCATAGTCAAATCTAATGAATAAAAGGAGACCCGGATCCTACCACAAAACGACACTGCTCCGCGTAAAAGTCACTTCAACACTGGCAAACAATCCTCACGCACTTTGTGGCTCCAACTTCGTGAGCCAATTCAAATGGATACACTGTTGTCAGCATCGACCACGATGATGGTATTTGCGCGATTCGACTCAAGTCCAAGAGTTTGTCGGCGGTGGTAAGTATGGTGGTTGATGTCGTTTTCAAGAAATTCACCTCGCACACGTTTTATCGGCAAAATTGAATTTTTCCGACCGACCAGCATGGAGTTGTCACCTTACGAACTCTCCGATGGAGAATGAACTTGGATGTTCTATCAACGACTACGCTGTCTACCATACATGGGAATGTGTTTCGCTTAATAGTCCGACCAAATTTTGAGTGGAAATCTAATGCGCAACTCACCATCGCATCACCAGTAGAGTCGCACATCAACCATGCATTAGCAACATGTTGCGTGGTGCATACGAGTGAACTTGGCTGGCCTTATCATCACAATCAGACAGAATACCCGAAATCACAGCACACCTACATTCAAATGAGATGAGAATAGCATCATCCACTCGCACTGACCTCACCAACTTCACTCACCATTTTGTTATATGCACGATTGGGAATCTGGAGTTTTGGACACATTCGAACTAGATGTGAAATGAAATGAAAAAAAAAACCCTCCTGAGTGAAATGAGATGGTGGCTGGTGGGTGAGATTCGTCAGTTGTATTTCTTGGAGCTACGCATCTCTGTTGCACTTCATGGAGGGAGGCGAATTCTTCATTTGGAAGTGTTGAGTCATATCGCACAAGCTTTTAAACGGCAGGCCCTTTTATAATTCCATTAGAGATGCATCGGCAAGAATCACGCAGGAGTGGTCAATTTGATTATCGGCTGAGAATATGTCTGCTTTAATTTTAGGCTTCGTCGGTATATGTGTTCAGTGTTAAATGTTAAATGGAACCGACAACCGACGATTAGGCGCTGCCCCCACTGGGTATCGGTGAGAAGCATGTAATTTATTTGTTTTTCAGTGACAAGTTGGAGATGGGAGTTCTACCCATAAGGCGTAAGTTCTTTCATTAATTATGAACAGTTAAAACGTTGAAGCGAGTTATTGTCTTTTTTTTTTCTGATAATAGATGTCATAAAAAAAAACTGTACAGGATTTGAATGGAGACGATATTCAGGGCAGTTGCGGTACAGCTAGTACATACTTAACAAATAAATTCAAAGCGACTTGCTACAGATCGGCCTGAAAATATGCAAACATTTGTGTTATGAAAGGAGTTGCCTCCCAAAATATTGATAATCGAGACCTACAAAAGGCAGTAGTCGATCGTGCGTTGAACGCAGGAACACCTTGCACGTTATTAAAGCCCTTACTTTACTGGACATGACCCTTTTAGTAAGTTACTAGTCGTTCTTTGTCGGAAAAATTTATTAGCAATGACTTGGCGCATCAACAAATGAAAGAAGTTCGTATCAACTTTTATATGTAGCATCTTCCTTCTTCGTCGACCCACGAATTGGCGTGAACTCGGTTTCTGTTTTGGGTTCTACCTTTCCTTTCACCCTCTGACAGACCGGCAGGTATCCGCGGAATAGCTCTTCGCCAGATGTTATTAATTTAAATTGGAGTTGGCCTTTGTGCAGCTTGAAGCCCGCTTACACCAATTGTCTGCTCCCACAAACCACACATACACGCAAGTCGATCTGCCTATAATTAAATATTAATAAAGTACATCCAGCGGTCAGGCCAAACCCATAATTAAGCGTAAATCCTTTTGTGTGCACACCAAGCTGCATGCGTTGAGGGATACAGATTGCCTTAACGAGTTTGTCCTCGCTGGAACTGAAATAAATCATGATTGGGTTCATTTCAGCCAAAAGTATCTTCAAACACTGGTCGTCCTCTTACGAGGGAGGGACTATAATGAATATTGCTATCACCTCCTCAATAATTAATTGAAAATCAAACTCTCCTCGGTCATTCGTATAACTGTCGACAGAGAACTTATTTGGTCCTTCGAAACACTGCACACACAGAACAAGTCAACCACAGTCAGCTCTAAAGAGCAAGGCACAGGGCCCATCAGAGTCTATTCCGAAAGTTTGTTGTTTTAGATTTCGGTCATAAACGTTGTGCAGATGGGTTGTGGGTCGTCGGTCTGGTCGGCGGTCAGTTCGGTTTGAAATAAACCAAATTGCTCCCATCTCAGAGTTTGATTTATTGCTTCATCTCCAATGATACTTTTCGCATCAGCAATGCCAAATAATGCGGCCGATGTAGTGCGTTGGTTATCGAATTCGCCCAAAGGACAATGGGAAACTGAAGCTGTCCACATCTAGAAGTAGACTTGGAACAGCCGCCTAATTGCAAACAATCTAATGGATAAATTGTCCTACGGAGAGAGAGAAATTATCATTGACGCAAATAACCTATCATAAGCCGCTGCAAATTGCTTACGAGCCATTGCCGTTCCCAGTCGTCGTCGTGCATCTCGTTCTGTGGAAAGGTCAAGCACCATCAGCCGGGTCGGCGGATCCACTTGCAGAAAATCGTGAATCTTAATCTATAGTAAGGGGATTGGTTACCATTGTTGGCGAGTTAACATGCAATCACGATCATCATCATCATTTGCATGAGTGGCCGCTGATAGATGCCTTCACGTTGGTTAATGATAGCTTCTGACACATCCCATACCCCGACACCGACACACAGGTATCTGAGAGAGTTCACTTTCTGTGAAAGCTTGTTGAGAAATCTTTTACAACAGGAAAGATATTCTCAATATTACGGAACAATTGCTTATCTTAACCCATTTATCGGCAAACAAGAGAATATGAGCTGAGATGGCCTTTTTTATTGTTAGCTTTCCCTTTGACCTGCCATAATAGGGAGGTCCTCGTTTGGCTTTCTCCTACGTATAAAACTTGAACTATATTCGGAAGGATTGAGCATGTGTGCGTGTATAAGTAATTCCTCTCATTGAATGCAGAAAGAACGAACCAGCGGAGCCAAATCAATTCAGAATAAAACAAAAGGGTTTTTACTTTGTTACCGATGGAGGTGTGTTGCAAAGGAGAAAACAAAAAAGGCTGAGAAAAAAAAAAAGAGAATCGAAACTATAAGGACTAAGTGATGAATAGACCGATGTCGAGACAATGAAAGTAAGTTTTAGGGAAAAAAGATTTTCATTCTCTTCCTCGAAAGAAAAAGTACGCAAATTGGGAACGCTGTGATTGCTTCGAGGAGAGTCGGAAAAAAGCTGGTAATATCGAGTGCATGCACAAATCTGTGAGTAAATCTTCCTTACCCTGTCAATCATTTAGTTAACTACGAGTAGCATTACCGACATTTTCCTAGACTTGAGTTTTACATTGGCCGCAGGGTATGGAAACCAACTTTGGCGCACTCGTGTGGAACTGACACAAAGTGACATTCATTTCCTAGCGTGTTTTTGGAAGACCAAGCACTTAGGTCAGGGTCGGCATTCTGTAAGGCGACACGATCAAACGTTTTCGTGCGTACGAATGAATTGCCCTTTGTTACTCAAGCAAATTTGAACGTTTGAACATTTCGCCTTACAGAATGCCGACCCAGGGTATAACATTAACTAAAGCAATGCAAGGCAAAAATCGGAGCTTATAGTAATGAAGACGATTCCACCCGTCACAACGAGAAAAGTCCTAAAGGCAGCAGGCCTAATTCTGCTAAAGAAAAAATATAAGAAATCGACTCAAAAGAAGCCTTTTACATACTTTTAGCTAGAACCTTTAGCAAACCTCTTTACAAAGTACATATAGCTTTCATCAGGGTCTGAAAGTGTGGACATAGTTTAACACTCTGATTCATCTATCATGCAACAGAAAAAAATGTAAGCATACCCATTGCCTTTTCAGACAGAGTGCTTCGCAATACGAATCGATTGTTTTTGAGTAGAGCAAACAATTTCTAAATATTTGATGATATAGTTTTTAAGAGAGCTGTTCACTTATTTACTTGCCGTTGTCACTCATCAGCCTGCAGCATTCCGTAGCTATGTATAGGCATAGATTCATGTTGAAAACCCGATGCCCCTGTATACGGCTGTCAAATTGACAGCCAGTGAGGACGAAACATGGAATGAAATGAGCAAAAACAAATTATTCATGAGAACTGGTAGCGACAATGTTCCAGACTGTTTATGTTGATGACTGTTGAAAAGTCCTTCCGCGATACTAATAATCATTTTTAGTGCCGAGGCTACATTTTCCTTACAAAATTGCATAAGGTGACCTGCAAAATATTTAGTGTGGAGGTTAAAAATGATTATTTTTATTAGTAAGTCCCTTTGACATGTTCCACTTGCTGGCATGCAGATTTTACGTCAAAATCACCAACTTTCTGCGAAGGCGCTGAACTAGAACGACATCCTCGCAGCGACTTTCAACCCTATCATTAAACCAAAAATATTATTCCAAAACGGAAGCACTATTAAAGACGCTTCCAAACAGTTTCAAATATTATCAACGTCACAACAAATGCCCAACCGAACTACTCCATAATTCATGAAAATGTATAATCAAGTCGTGCGCTTTGTTTCCTCGCTCGACTAATGACTCCATTTCGCAGCCAAAAATTGTCATTATAATGTGCGCCGGCACAAAAATTAAATAACATAAAATACGTGTTTTGTGCGCGCAAAAAGAAATTCACTTTTCAATTTGCATAATATAATCGCATAACATACGAGTACGTAGGCAACAAAGTAAAATCCCCAACCCCTGTGAACACTTAAAAAATTCATACCTCGATTACCTCGGTGACATATTTAACTAATGCAAGGACGAGACGAAACAAAAAAGAAGCGCCCTCGCTGTTGGCTGGAATGTGCGGCGCACTCGGGTAGATTCCGGTGGATCGTTTTCAAATCCAGAATTGAGTTAAATTTCCCACCTAATATCAATAAAAATGTTAAATTTATAAAGTGGCGGCGGCAAAGGTTGCGGCAGAGTGCCCGTCGCCTTTCTCCGGAGGACTGACTTTGACTGTTTTCATGGGCTCGTGCATCGTAAAAGAATATCATAATCATCCCGTAATATTTTATGACACATGTAATTTCGCAAGCGGTGCGTGCACACCTTGCTTCTTTCCCTTCGGCGCTGTGCAGAACGCCGCGTGAAAGAATCCTTACCAAAAATTGCTGGCATCCTACCAGGACCAAGGTCGTGATGGTTTTGTGTCATAGCGAACGCAATCAGTCATAATCATGCTCATCATCAAGTCCATCATGTGAAACTTGTTTGGTGAAGGAGAAGACAAAAAGGAAATAAAAATACATGATTGCATAAGAAATGGGCCTCCTACAACGAGAGGACATACCACACTCTGGCTGAGATCTTGCAAATTTCCGTTCCCGGGCACACACTCATCATGCATGTCTAGTTAGCTTAGAGCCATCAAGAAATTGGCAAATATTTGAGGAAATTATTAAATTTTCTCTCTCAAGTTGGTATAACAAACACATAAACGGTTTAAAAAAGGATACACGTTGCTGCGTCTTTCATGTGGGGCCAATGGTACTATATATGTATGGCGTATGAGCAGCTACAAGTATGTACATTCACGATAAATAGTTGACCCACTCTGGCGCCTCCGTGGCAGTACACTGACAGTTAAATGTTGCCGGACTTTTCTGCTTAATCATTTCATAGGGAGAAATGGATAAATGTACCCGAGCATACATCTTCACATTCGAAAAAATTCACGGATGTATAAACTCTGCGACCAAGAAATCGTAGACGGTAAATTTAAAAGCGTTTGGCCTTCTTGAGAAATCTGTCAGATTCGCCTATGGAATGGTGCCCCAAAAAAATTAGTGCATTTCAAAATTGAATAGCTTTTTATTTGTTTACTCACTTTTGACGAATATTGAAGCTTAATCTGGAAGGATTTTCTGCTCTTTAGGTTCGCACTTTTGAACACCACTGTTGCATAACATTTCCATACATGCATATACGAATACAACGTACATCTCTGCACTCTGGCTAAATTGAATAGAATAAAAAGCAGAATCTTAAAACCCCTCAAGCAGCATGACATCAGCCATTTCAAAGACAATGCCAGGCAATATCGGCAACAGTCTGCAATTACTCATTCACCCAATTGACAACCAGCGGCCAATCGAACTCCACGTCCACTGGCACTGACTGGGAACTGGGAGCTCGGATCGGACTCCTTGCAAAAGTGTTAACCCGCTTATTCCACTCACTGTTAGAGCGGGGTGCTCTTCTTTTTTTTTTGTGCAGGAAAACAAAAAACAGAACTATGCGCTGGTGGAGATCCTGTAGACCGCAATAAATATGGGTGCCTTCCCTGATGCAGACGGAGTGCATTAATATCCGCACCCCACAACCACTACGCCAGCGGATATAACTGCAGCAACACCACTTCATAAAAGTTGGTGAGCTGTGTTCGGCTGATGTGTGTGCGCTTATTCGGTTTTTTTTTTTCCGTTCTATGCTCGCTTGCTCTATTAGTCAATTAAACGGCTTTGAACCTGGCACATGCTACTGCCTCTCTAAACGCATTAGCTGAATACGACTGTCAGGAGAACCTCCCCGGCCTTCCTTCCAAATTTAACCCCGTTTCAAATACAATAATTGAATGCACGAACTATATCTCAATATTTCATAAGGGGATGTGTGTGTGTGTGTGTTTTTTTTTTTTTGTAAGAACTAAAGGCGAGCGAAGTGGCTCACATTCATAAACCTATTAGACGAACGTATATACGCGATGGACGAACGCATGGACACTGGATGATAGTGAAATGCGCTTAGCAGGTTCTACTGAGCATTGTTGCGGGCTGTGCTGATGAGTGCAGAAGTAGGAGTTTTTCACTATTTGTTTCCTAAGCCGCACCATGTAACTGGCGCGTTGCTCCTTTTGCATTCTCCATTCTCCGTTGCTCCGTTTATTTGTGGGGCGAGCGCGTTCCCTAGCATGCTGGAGGGACCGATAAAAACGAGCCTTTCATTAGATGCGGGTGCAAGGGATGCATTTTTGCTGCTGCTGCTGTTGGTAGTCCTGTTTCTGTTGCACACCAAAACGTAATTGATTGTTTCGCCACATATACACTGTGTGTAAATTGGTACGAGAAGGATTCGTAAAGCGATGGGTGGGGGTATGGCGGCACTGGGGCTCAGGGGTTGTGTGCGGCACCAACATTGCGGATTGAGGGACGTATTATAGGACACACTCGAAATGTTAAAAAGCCTGACCTAGTTTTGGCAAAATTAGTCTTCTGCTTCTTCTTCCTTTGGCTGGAAATGTTATGTTTTGCGTTTCGTCGAATATAACCTGGCAGGGGGACGGCAGACTATTACGTCGTTCTAGTGGGGATTTGGGTATAAATGGATGTTGTTTTTTCTCCCAGATTATTTATGTTCAAGCCAAGTTAGGTATACTTTCGATTTTCAGTGCTGCGAACTGCGAAGCAGGCAAATTAGTTGGCTTGTTATTTGTTCGTGGTAATGCGTGAGGCCACGTTTCGGCGTAATTGGGTTTGATAATTATTGATTGCAAACAAAGGCGAACTTTGAACTAAAATTTGAATGATTCCTTTGAAAAGAGAAACAAAATAAAACGTCCATCCATGCGAGATAATTGACTGCAAAACAGGAACCAATGAAAGGGCACGCCTCCTTCAACAACATTGCATACATTAAGATCAGGAGCATCTATTTAAATATGATTTACCTCGAAGCTTTAGCATCTCAGGCCCCACAGGCCCCACAGGCTCTCAAAGTACTTTCTCCCCAGAAAGAGGGCGGATTGAGTTTTCCACTCAGCTTCTGTATAGTCAAAACAACGCTCGAGGCATTGTCGTACTAGGTGTGAGAATATGCCCACATATATAGGGAAAAATACATTTTTAAAGTGAAAATATTCACATTAACTATGCAGAGATACAAAAGGTTTTGGGCAAAGCAATTCGAGCTCTTCTTCACGCACGAAAAGAATGAGAACCGATTGAATAATTATATGTTCCATTTTTAGCGCCTAAGCCAGCAGACAACACTCAACTGTTGCAGCATCAGCCTTTTATTGCCTTTTCTATATGTTTTCTTGTATCATGTTCAGCTGGTGATGAATGTCATCATTATCATCAAAACGCTGCTCTCATTTGAATGAAACCGAACACCAATTCGAACCTCCTGATTAATGATCACTAACCAATGATCTTTCAACGCGTTTACGAATTTCCTTTTTCTCATTAATTTCCCTACCGAGCAGAGAAGAAAAAAAACCCCGAATGAGCAATCGCATCTTAAATGCTTTATGGATAGCCCCATTCCGTGAGGTCCATATCTATCTATCACTTTCAAGCCCGGCCAGAGGAAGGAACCACACGTCTCTATTCGAACTCAACTCTCGACGACATCAGATCAACACTGGGTGATGACAAATTTTGATTACTTAGCTCAAAAATGCCACCGACTCGGCACTTTTATTGTATCGTTAGATGCAAGTCATAAATATCAATTTACACTGACAATGGTGGTCTAACCGTGCGTAGTCAGTCAGCACAAAGTAAATCTTCGGGCTCTTCGTTCCCCCCTTTTGGATTAGAGAACGGAAAGCTTTTGGGAGTTTTAAAAGAAACAAAACACAACAATAATATAATGGAACCTTTTATGTGTCGGTGAGTGTGTAGGTTTCTCTTCTTTTTTCTTTTATTTTCTTTGAAAAAAGGGCACACAACAAAGCAAGACATCATCACCACTAATAATCCACAAAAGGAAAACGAAATTCCTTCGGCCCCCCCATTATACCCTTTAATTTGATAAAAAGAAAAAACGAAGACTCTACAACACTCTAGAGCCAAATCCTCAAATATGAAATCCTGATAAATTACAAATACTTGTTAGAAAATGTTTGTAACAAATGTTATCCCACGGTGTTGGGCGCGGTGGTTCTTTGTGTGTACGGGAGAGGAGGGAAAAGTCATCGCCTTAGCATGCGATGGGATTTCATTAAGGGGTACACCGCACACACGCACACATTTGTAGAATAGGGATTTCCGCCTGAGATTTATGAACACTAAACACACAACACAACAGTTGAACCAATTCTTGCTTTGCTACCAACAGCTAACACCCGTCCCAAGCAAAGGGGAGCCGAGCGAAATGAATGCCCTTGGAGAAGAAGGTTCACGTTTTTCGGGCTTCATCGAACGCGTTAGCGGCGTGCCTTTCGATATAAATTGTCAGCGGCGGAGGGCATGTAGTGGGAGGTGTCACCGACAAACTCAAACAGCAGTATCGCGAAACATCAATATTTACAATTATTGCTTCGATTCCCATTTTTCCCGATGTAGTATTGGCGAAATCACCCAGTAGCCGTCGCCGCCTAATCCCCGATCCAAGAGACGCGTTGTAAGGGGAGGGCGCTCGCACTACAACGACTATTTGCCAAGGACCGAAAAACCGATCCAATTATTTCATAATCCGTTTGAAACATTTTCGGATTTACAAGCAATGAAATTGGGGATGTCGCGCGGGAGTTGTCTATTGCCAAAGTGTGTGCGCGTCGGTGGGTGGGCGGAATCATCGTAGGTTTGCGGCATTGCTATAGGTAAAGCATTGTGAGGTCTTAAAGCAAATTCATGGACATGCAGTTAGCAGAGGGTTGCGGTATTTTCCGACAAATATCCTTATCAGTGTCAGCATTGAGCTTTGTTTAGGGTGGTACTTCATGTGAATTTACTCCGATGACCACGAGGGTGTTTGCTTGCGACATGACAATAGAAGTCACACCACTTTGATAATACTTCTCTTCTTTTTTTTTTGTAGTGGGGATGTGTATCTGACAAGGAAAAATAGTTAGCCACAAATGAGGCGGCGGCGCAACATATACACAACTGGCGTTAAAGCCGCAATCGGCGGCACAAAACACAGAAGGATCGTAGTCCGCACCCACCCAATTCGATACTCCAATGCTACGACTACGAGTGAACAAGTCAGGAACAAAGGTGTTTACTCGCATGTGCTGCCGGTGTTCAGTTTATTCGTTTTATTTTCTATTATTCATAGCTTATCGCTAGAGCTAAATCAATAGCTGAGTTCTTCACACCTGCCGGCATTGTGTGTAGTTCTTGTTTATTCTAATACCTGTAGGAGGGCGGAGGGTGTTCAGGTGCTGACTGACACCACCGAGACACGGTAGAGGCGATGACAACTGAATTAAGATCTATATCGTCGTTCTTAACAAGATTTGAGCAACTATATTTTTATTGCGGCGATTTGGTTCAAACAAAAGTTATTCGATATTTATTATTTAGTGTACGAGTATCTTAAGGAAGTTTTCTTAGGAGGTACATAATTGAATATTTGAGTCAGCTTAACTTTCGCAAGTGACGTCAATCCATCGACAATTGTTTATTCGAAATGCCAGCTTTCGGATGAGAGAAACCAACAAACGAGTTACGAAATATGCGACTCTGCTTGACTTTGCAGCATGACAGGAATGACAATATTTATAGGTTTCCTTAATACTTCCACTGGATGTGGTAGCTCAAACAAATACCGGCGGCAGCTGCCAACATACAAAGAGCAGCAAACTACCTCTGGCTCACAAACGAAAAGTCCTGGGCACTCATTCTGTCACTTTTCAGAGGATTATCGTCGAAACAAAAGACCTCTAAAACTAGCACCTAAGTGAGACAATTACACGCTTAATCCAGTTCATTTTGCGCAATGTTAGCTGATGATATTCAAAAAAATTCAGGCAGAATAGAACTTATTATAAGCGACATCGTCCAGATGATCATTTGCCATGATAAACTAAGTATTAAAAAGACCGTCAGCTCCCGCACACCTACCCGATTCCCCCCGCAAATTTTGAAAGTAGAATTCTCTCTTAAATTTCCTATCTGTGAATACATGTGAAGGAGCAAAGCAAAATGTTTAATTGCGGGAATTGTAATAAAAGAAAAAACTGAACGAACTGTCAGGTTACTAGGTATGTGCGTAATTTATGTACTTTAACATGGCACACATACTTTCCCACATAGTAACACGGAAAACAGCTTGTCCGCGAATTCTCTTAACTTGTTTGAGCTGACTTAGTTTACGATTTGCCATACGGAATCTGCTCCCTGCACTTATCTACCGCCACTGACTGTGAGTGTTTTTATGGTCACAAAAATGCCCAGCTTAGAAAGCAAATGCAGTGCTGCATTTATAAATTTCCCTAAAATTGTACATAATCATGTACTTAATGAGATTCAACAGTACCGATGCGACGCTTGGAAGAGAACAAAATGAACTACCCCGACCCCGACCACTGGATCAAGACCATATTATTGCGTAAAACAATAAAGCGCAATCATTTTCTGCTTCAGCACCCAATGCGATATTGTTCTACAGTCCACTCCACGAATACATATACAAACGTGTGTGCCTGTGCATCGGAGGGCTTTACGTTGGATGGATCTGTTTACCCAAAGAGGCATGAAATTGAATTTTTAGCCCCAGTATGGTGTTTTTATTCGACCTGCACCACACTAGCCAGCAACAACAATATCCATAATAACCGATGAGGAAACATGAGTGCCAGCCACCAAAACCCAAATTGTTTTGTTACTGTTTTTGTACTTTATACGGCCATAGTGTAATCCTCTTAAAATATTTTTCATTCGCCTGCGTCTCCAAGGGGCAAGTATTGGTTGGATAGAGAGCGAATTTTGTTAGAGAATATGACATTCCAGAGGGTTGTGTTCCTTCACTGTTTGGCTTACGAGAAAGCAAGGCACTCGCGAGCTCGAGATAAGGATCAATCTTGACATTCAGAGCAAAATAAATATTCGTACACCCTGAAGTGCCAAAATATTCGATCACTCAGAAAAAAAAAAACCGTTAAGCAAAGAATTTTCAGATTTTTAAAAAATTGTAGGTTGAAAGTTCTTGGTTCAAATGTTATTTTTGTTAACAAGAACTCGTTTTTAAGTTTTCAAGAATCAGGTATTCAGCCTAAGAATAATATACTCTCCATAAGAATTTTATTACATCATTGGCAACAATTTCATTCTTAAGTCAAAGATTTTGATATTTGGGCTCATTTTAACGAACGAAAATTGGCATTACAATTTTTTTTTCTGAGTGATGCGTGCTGATCGCTCTTCCTGTGGCATCTAATCTGACAGGGTTCTGTTTGAGGAAGTGCCTAGACCTAGCTTCTGAAATCATTTTTGATACGAATTCCAGGGCTCTCTAAGTTTTATTCTGGACTCGGATGTCTTTTTTAAACCAATGATCATTTTTAAACTACACAATAAATATTTTGTAGGTCACAATATGCAATTTCGTATGGAAAATGTTGCCATTGTGAGTTCGAAAAATGTACCCTGGACACTAAAAATGGTTATTAGTATCGCGGAAAGTGTTTAATTTGATTTATTTTCCAGCTGACACCGAACACAACAAAACCCCCCCCACAAAGATCACTTCTTCAGTATACCCAACAACTGTACTCGTATCTACGCCCAGCAACACACAGCGCAGACTTGGACTTTATTTTTATTAACGTTCGAATAATTTTTAGAATTGAATTAACAAACTCGTTAGCAGCAGCAGCGCGCTAGCAACAGCAATATGCACCCAATAACAGCAATCCGACATCTCATGCTCAGCCTACCGATATATCGGCTCGCTGTAGCTGTGTTCCATATTTTACCTATGATGGTATTTATGCCATTTGTTGTTATAGCACATGTGTACGTTTATAATCCGCGCGTATATGCGATGGGGTGTCGGTGTGGCAGATGAGTGCACTCGTGAGGAAAAACAATGCGCTATAATTTTGATGGAGCATAGTTTATATGCGCGCTTTGGCACAATCATTTGAATGGTAATGGTATTACGTGTGAAATTAAGTGGTAAATGAGAAATTACCATTGTGTAGTGTTTAAAATTGGTGAGTTTATCGAATATTGTTCATTTGTTGGGTTATGCGTGAAAAAGGCAAAACAATTTATTAAGTTACTCAAATAAAATATGCTAATTCAATTTTACTGCTCGTTTCCCGGTGGAAGTTTGGAGCAGGTGCTAGAAAAAGGATGGCAATGTGTTTCGACAAAGTGAACGATTTCCGCCTTCCCAACACAAAGACAATGAGAACTTAAGTGCCAGAGGTCCTGAAACAAAACAAGAACCAAAGGAAAGTTTATGATGCTGTTAAAGCTTATGGCTGAGATGTCTGAGATATAAAAAACCCCCATGCTAACTACATCTTTAGTTTGGAGGGGAAAAGGGAACGCAATCCAAATGCGAGTCATTTGACCTGGCAGCACCTCACTCCATACCTTCATCGCTCAAGAGTCATTCTAGCCTTGACAAAACTGCAAACAATAAAGAACCCAAAATCACGTCAGCACTGTCACTTCAACGGTAGTCACCGGCAACGCTATAAAAATCAGCGACCGCTGACAGTACCTCACGTCCGTGCAATTTATTGCTAAACTTCCCTCCCACGCACCAATTCAATTTTAATGTTATCGATTTCGTTCGATAAGATTCACATACATGTAACACAGTGTACAACATGCCATGACCGAGTACACATTTCATAATCCTTTTGAAAGCGCCTGGGATGGTATCGTCTAAACGCCGTCGTTTGTTTGCGGCAGTTCACTTTCTTTATTTTTCAAAGCTCGATACAACGTGACTGGAATCCGTGTCAAACAAGCCGAAGATAATTTCAATAATGTGGACACATTTCCGTTGTTCCTGCAGGGGAGACGCACCCCCTTGTTTCTGTCGGCTTTTACGACAAACGACCTGACAAGTTGATAGACCTTAATGATTATAGGCTGTTGGAGAAGCAATAATGCGAAGACCTTTAAACTGTTTAATTATGTGGCAGACTTGAGCTTGCTTAAGAGCAGTCGACTACCCTTATTGATTTCCACTTGTATACACACTGTCAGCGAGGGAAGTCGGTTCACTTTTGGCGTGCGAATACAAACTTGGGAGCACGTCCGTTGTAGCAGTTCAATTTAAAGGTGCTGTAGCTAAACAAGCCAATATCAACTGTCATTGATGTTTAAAAATAACTGGGCGTACAATTAATAATATCCTTATCCGACGCGACACCGCCCGCTCTGATGTGAATAATATTCCCAACAGGTGATTAAAACAATAGACACCTGCATCGGGTGGCAATAAAGCACAGACCGTTCAACCATGCTATCGTGTCGGTCCCGCCTGCCATTTCACCATCACCATGCAATCCTATTTGCATAATTAGTTGAATTTATCTCGTGAAAACTATTAACCTGAAACCAGAATTTAATTCCAGGCGTTCGCACAGCTGTTCCATTGTTGCTTGTGACTGGCCGATGAAAACTAGGGAAGCCGGAAATCATCCTATACATATACGCAGAAGGATAGCCTGCCGGTGCTTTTTGTTGTACAGCCGCACATGCATCCGCACGGAATGGTGGCATTTTGAAATGTCGGATTCACCCTCCGCGTTAGCAGATGATAATAGTAGTAGTAGTAGTAGCAGTAAGTAGCACTAACCATGATAGGAAGCAGATATTGACAAATTAAGCCTATTACAGTTTTGTCGCAGATTGTACTCATTGGGGCATGGTAATCATTTTATGTGCTGCCATGGCGGCTACGAGCCTGACCCTTCAAACCCACTTTTGCATTGCATGTATACACAAAATCAACGGATGGATTTCTTGTGCAACTGCGTAGACGCTTCAAAATGGGGGGCGATCAAAATGTAATCACTTTCCTATCCGATGATGCGTTACTACCGCCTAAATGTCGCAGCCACTTTCTCAGTCACTCTCGGCGTTTGTGGTTCTTAAGAATTTGCATTTTTGCTGGCTTTCAAATTGGACTTTGCACTACAGAAACCCATCATGGAAGTATTGAGCGAAAAACTTTATTCTTCGTTTTGGATGAAAATTCAATAAAAATCGCATTTAATGGCGAATTGAGTAACTAATATGGCGGATAACCACTAGCGACGTTATTCGCGATAGCTGCACGAGAAATTGTCTTACTCCGAAATGCTTTTAAGGAACTCTATCTTGTGAACTTCCTAACTTCCTGTGTGCCTGCCACTGTGCGGAATATTCTAATCTCGAAAGCCAACTAAAATCGGTCTCTTGGGCTAAGTGGATAATGTGCGGTTTGATGAAGAATTAATACGTGATAGGTGAAGCCAGAGTGTATTGAGAGCCTGCAAATGGAATGGTAAGTGCCATCTGGGTGGAATGTGTGAGGCGAAATTGTTTATTTAATATGTTATCGATGTGTCGTTCTCTAAAGCGAAAATTGCTTTCGATTATGGGATTGAGTGTTGGGAGCTTCCACTTATACTCATTTGGAATAGGCAACTACTTACTACGCGTTTCTTATGTTCAACCCTTAAGTTTTTAAGTTTTAGCGTGGTTTTTGAAAGTTCTTACCAAATCCTATACTCAGACCGATGGTCATTATATCGAACTAGCAGCCGCATCGCTATCCGAAGCGGTTACAAAGTTATAGTCCCGAAGAAAATTACACACTTTTAATAAGTTACACCGCAAAAAGGACGAAACACCCGTTTAATCATTGTTTACTTTATATACGGATCAATTTTTGAGTTATGGATATGCACTCCGTAAAAGGTCGCTTCTCTTAGTGCGCTACTTATCTTTCGCTGACTATACGATACGCTGCGGTTCGACCCATCAGTCACAGTTTCAACAAGAGCAAAATATATTGAACACGGTCATCTGAGTGCAGAGTGAGCTACGATTACAGTCCGTTCCATTCGTCACCAGAATGCATAAGAAAGCCCTCCCAAATGACTTAAAACGGTCCACCTCTACCACCATTCACACACGTTTAGTCAAGGTTCATAGTCAATGCACTTCAAAAATGTGAAGTAATAAATAGCTGCCTACATGAGCCGCAATTATACCACTCATAAACATTTCCAGAAACACCCCTTTATTTCTTGTTCAAGTATGCGACAGTAGCCATAAATTTCCTCTTTCACTGTTACGCCTAATACAGATTGTCAACCGTTGAATTAAATCACACTCATCACTGCCCGTAACAACCCTCTAAACCGAAAGCGATTAAAAATAAATAAATAGGCACCGCCCGCCGCAGCAAGGAAACACGATCGTTTTCTTAATCATCACCCAGTTCCCCACTTCTTCAAAAACGAAAAGAAACAACCCGACTCCCGATGTTTTTGCTTATTTTTAGACAAATTGGAAGAGCGATGCGCCCGGAATTGGTTTGACACTAAAATATAAGTGGTGAACCGGCTTACTCTTGACAGATATGTGAATTTGCGCTTGAATCAATTACACCGGCCCGAGGGGAGAACCTATACGATATACCGGTGGGAATTTGTAAATTTTAGAAGCGCTTAAGCGCGCCATAATAAAATCCTATATCTCCTATGCACGTATGAGTAGGTACATGAGGCAAAATTCCTCTTCAATGACATATGGACAGAAAAAAAAGAAAAATAAACGGAAAGAAAGCCAAGCACAATATTGATTTAATTAAGAGAGTGCGATAAGTTTCTAGCATGAGATGTCCAGTGTCCACTGCCCAGCAGTAAACATACGCAACACTCGAGACTCGAGTTGTCGATGTCTCGTCGTCAATTAGAACTATTATCAAAGTAAATATTCGTAGATATATCCGAAATAAATGTCACCCAACCTCCCTCATTCAATCTTCTTACAAGTATTTCGCATGCTACATTTAACCGAAAAGAAATCAATCCTCGGCAAAGTTTTCTCTCCAGAGCAGGAGCAAGAGGGCGAAATAAAAAGAAACTTTCCATTGCTATTTCGCCAGAGTGTTTGGTTTAGCTTAGCTCCCTCATGGAAATGGAACTTTCCTTCTACTCGCTTTCGTGCACAATCAGTGATAGCACCTACGTATATCTCCCCAAGCAACCAGCTCCCATTCCAGCGTCCACACGATAATCCATAAACGAACAAAAGTATTGATTGATTGGGTGTACTGGCACTTTGTCTATCTGTAGTCCATACTGCGTTCGTTTCATTTGAAAAAGAGAAAAAGAGACATGAAGTGCGTTCATAAAATTTTCATAACCGCATGCATATCGCTTCCGAGGCTGCGAGGACCTCCACACGCCTTTCGCCCCGGGGACTTGTAAATGAGTTTATCAATCGATGGCGGCCGCATACGACTGTAATTCGATTAACAGCATCGCATTAATACGGGCTAATTAAAATGTGCTCATTAACACTACACAGTCCCACACCATGTCTACTTAACTTATGCCTTTCCAAAAGTGACATTGACGTCGCGACGGCGTCCAATAAATCGTTTCTTTGTCAGTGATAAAGTAATAACTATCTTGAGATGCTATCGCTACATTATCCTTGGATAGTTCGTTGGCCAAACCACAACAAAACTGTTCCTTGTAGGTCGTGTGTCGCCAGGAACAAGAGAAGTGGGTTAGGCCTACTCTATACAAAGTATTGTTGTTCCTGTGTGGCCAGTTTCTTCGCATTTGACCTCAAAGTAAAATGATGCAAAGCATTCCAACTTCAAGTCAATCGTAGTCGCCAAGCGTACGCGCATAATGTTTGCCAGTTGTATAGCTTCTTCCCCATCACTGAGCCCCAGACATTTTGGCAACACCGAGACAACCGCATAATAACAATGGCGTCGAACGAATATTCTTTTATTGATTTCCTTTTTCGGATTTTGCTTGTCTTTTAAATTTCTTTTACTCGATGCTCTCGATTCCGTCTAGTGGCCTGTTCACAACTCGTAAGGACATAAAAATATTGTGTACGATAAAAGTGGGGGGAATCCAAAGCACTTGTCGTTGTTTCCAATAAAAGAGAAAAAGAAACACAATACAAAAAAACTACACTGTGTAAGTATATGTTGAACTGGAAATCGAGTAGGAATAGGCGGAATAATATTGACTAAAGTTGATAACTATATACCTACAGCAAGCTATACCTACATAAATGGTAAAAGATGGCAATTAATGGAATATGTACTTTTGTGGGTGGATTAGGAAGAGCTAAGTAAATAGACTTTTCGGGTGCTCTATAGAAGTTTATTGGAGTGACGCAATCGAGTTGGTTGAGTATTCGCCAAATTTTCATATTGCCACACAAAACTTGTTGCTACAGCGGCTCGGGGAATAAAACGGGTTATTTGGGTCACCGTCAAAGGGTTTCACGGCGTCTTTTATCCGATGACTGTCTTTACGGCGTGGGTGTTTCAAAGCTTCGGAGGAGATAGAGCACGTAGTCTTATACCAAGAGGCAGGCTTCTCCTAGGTAGACTGAGGTTAAAATGATTGAATGAAGCAGATTATTAAGAATTCGGCTTAATACTGACTGTCCACAATATTCGCAACGAGTTGCACTCCAAAAACTGTCAATAAAGTGGAACTATTATCTACCATGACGCCATGGCTAAATGTGTTTCCTGAATTCTCAAGTCAGTCCTAAGGTTTCTCCCCCAATGTTAAATGAGTAAAATTCAAAACAAATGCACGGAAACAATTTTGATTCGACGGCCCAACAGCTCCAAGCACCGATATGCAAAATTATATACGACTAATTCTTACCAAAGTCAGAAATTGGGTTAATGCTCATTAGATACGTTCCAGTTACACATTTCTAAACAAGAGACGATACCTAAAAACCAAACATGACTTATTGTTGTCAAAACTAAATCTCTAAGTACCTACTTACTATTTAATCTGTTCTCCAACTTGACATTGAATCTGAATAATTTACGTCGCCCCACATGCACGCTTGTCACTCAAAAAGATCAAAAATTTAGACAAATTCCCCGGCAAATAAACAAAAAAAAAAAACTCAAATTGCCGCAGTACACAGGACGACACGAAACCCCTTTGATATTTCGTCATCCGTGCAAATGACAGCACCACGTTCAACGTGTAACACAACCAACAACCAAATGATTCCAAGATCCCTCGTTTTGTATCACACCCGCATACAAACATCACCATCGCACCACCACCATAATTCACACCTAATTCGCAAATATTAGCAACATATACAAACACACCATCAAAAGATCTGTCTCCTGACGCCCGACTAAACCCCAAACGAAATCTATCTGAAATATGAACAAATTTAAACCATCTGAAGGATTGTCATGAATATCCATGGCATTTGCCGCCATCAACCCCCTTTTGTTCTCTGTTTTCTGGTAGTTGCGAGTTGCGACGACTCGATATTTTTGTTTTATTCCCTATTTTTCTTCCCTCTTGACTTATAGCCGGGCAAATATGTGTGTATGTCATGGCATTTTATTTATTCAAAGTTAACTTTGTCATATGACGATGACGACGAGGATGACTATGACGATGACACTTACGAAAAAGGTCGTCGCCTGTTGGAATGAACAGAAGCAAGCAGAAACGACCAAACGACAGACAAAGACGGCAACAACTACTCTCCCCCCCACAACTGTCGAAAATCGCCGAACTTCAATCGATTTCTAGCCCGCTCGTCGACGGTGTTCAACAGAGAACATTTCAACACACATACAAGAGGTGTAGCGTGTAGGTCTATCTCTATGACACATATATATTTGAACCTGACTTCCTACAACCTTATACCCAGTGACTAAAAACGAGGATATAAAACAACGATTGATAGGGGTCATAATGCAGATAAACGGGCAAAAATGCCATATAAATGTTGGCGACATTCGCTGTGTGTGCGGAGAGCTGCCGGGTTAGAGGAGCTTATGGAATGATATTTTAGCCATTACAGAAACGTGTAGTGCAGCACATACCCGAACGTGTCCTTGCTGCATCACAGATATTCCAATATTCCGGCATATGGCTGGCCACCAGATACGCGGATGACTGTTTCATTTTTGTTTTCGCTTTGGTTTCTTTTCCCTTTTTTTGCTCGTTTTAAATTTCGTATTGGTTTTGTCTCGAAATTGTCCACCGATGAGCGTTCGTGCCATGCCGTACCGTACCGTAGTGTGAAGGACACCGATCGACGTCGACATTCTCAGCACCAGCACCTACCTATACACAGATATGAATATGTAAATCAATTCTTATTTAAGCGGACCGCTTCACGAGCTCGAGCACCGCCCCCATCGCCCAGTAAATAAAGGCTCTTAATCGAGTGTGAATCGGATGCACACATATTTAAGTTTAATTGAATACGAATTTCTACTTCAATGAAGTACCGGATAGCTGGAGGAGTGGACGGGAGGAGACCAATTTCAATGCAATAAATATCGCCTGATTGTTGATGAAGTGTATTTTATTATCGATTTGCATGGTACGCTCTATTAAAAGTCAACAATTTACGCGCGTAATTAACTAGCGCTACCGTGTGAGCTAACATGCTACTGAAAACTACCCACGGATATTCCCTACATCACAAAGGCCGCGCGGGCGTCGCGCCTCTGCCGCTTGGGATAGATTATAACATAATAAAACCTTAAACATAAATTACTGCACATCAGAGTACATCGGCTGTGAGCACCTGTAACAAGCTAACAAGCTGCAATGCGTTCGACTGTCGGTGGACGTGACGGTTGGCAGGACTTCTGAGTTTACACTGGTATATGCTGGGTGATGGCTATTTGGGAACCACTGCGGTAGGCAAAATACGAAGGAATTCTCAATGAGAAGGTTATTACGTTTATTAACGATAATCGCTTTGGTATGAATGCCGGCACATGCTGCACGTTGAGGCACGATCCCTATGCAAAGCTCCGATATGCGGGGTGAGAATCTGGCCAGATCTAATGGCACGTATAATGGCGTACCGCGGATTTTTATTGGGCCTTGGTCGGGTGTCATGCACCACTATGATGAAATATCGAAACGCAATCATGACGTGTGCACCTTAAACACTTTTCGGGTTGTGTGAGAGGCTTGTCGGAAGCGTTTACTCTTTAGTAGTCGTGTGTTTCTTCAACAGATGTCGGGGTTCGACAAGGCGGAAGTGCTGTTTGCTTACTTTTAAAATTTACAGATGATAGTCAATAAATGGAGGTTTTTTATTCGCATACACACAGAAAAATAGATTGTAATGTCAACCATTTTTGTTGGTTAAAATGAACCCATATATCAAAATCTTTGATTTAAGAATGAAATTGTTGGCGATGATGTAATAAAATTCTTATGGAGAGTATATTATTCGTACGCTGAATATCTGATTCTTGAAAACTTAAAAACGAGTTCTTGTTAACAAAAATAATATTTGAACCAAGAACTTTTAACTTACAATTTTTGAAGAATCTCAAAATTCTTTGCTTAGCAATCTTTTTTTTTCTGAGTGTATGACTGCAGGGAAAAGGCTAAAAGCTGCATCTTTTGCAATGTACGGCAGTTTCAAAATTTCCTAAGAACTCAAAAAAGCAAAAGGCTCGAAATATAGAACCCCATTTCATTCGAACCAGATTTTCATGAAATCATCACAAATGGAGGTAGTTTAAAATTTTAATTTCGTTCAGAAAAACATTTGTAAATATTACAAACGCCTTTTACACCCCACAGTCTGCAGTCCAGGTTGGACCACACTGCAAGAATGCATTTAAAAGAAAGGCTTTATCTCCAAATTAGATCAATTAGCCGCAAATGCATATATCCCTTAAATCCAATCAAAGTCACTTAAGTTCTTCAGCCGTCTGTCAACCTTAGCCGAAGGCCGACGACGACAAGTAAAGGAATTCCCTGATGTATAGTAATTGAATCTGAAAAGATTTTGCTCTGTATACTGGAGTAGGTACGTCGATGAATGCATTTATGCAAATTCAAAGCACTCGACTCCGACGACAGAGTTTGGACCACATCGAGTGGCACTATTCATGTCCCTACATCATCCAATCGGCAACAGCATTAATCAAACGTCTCAACAAGTTAATTAGGATCTTCCGCCATTATAATTGGGATATATGCAAATTCTGCAAGCCAACATGCATGTTTGTCTTTTCAAATGTCCATCGAAATTTGCTGTATGGCTACTGCCGCCAACCAGGAAGATTTCAATTGTTCGTTGTCAATTATTGTCTGCCCGGTTGATTAATTCCATTCATTTGCTGTCAGTGATAACAACTGCGCAACTCAGAGTCCAGTGTCCCTTCGTCGAATCGAATGCGGATCCTTTACTTTTTGGCTCAACTCACAAAGCAGCCAAACACTTAATGTTTTATGAAAGCGCAGACAAATTTCACAATGACAGGGATTTTTTATTTCTTTTTTTTTTGCTCTCGCTCTGGCATAATCCCAAAGCGCTCGCTTAAATATTTATCATTACAAACTCACAATTGCACTTCCCAGCGGGTTGAACAGAACACCATGTAGTTGGTGCAAGCGATTGCATTAGAAAACGAACCGAAATCGAGGCAAACGGAAAGGAAAGGATGGAGCAGACAAAAAACACACAAAGTGAAAACAAGGACAAATCTGGTCCCCATCTATGCTCAAGATGGCAACTTGGCAAATGAACATATACATACGAGTAGTATTATCCACTCATTCTCCTGATGCCATTATAAAAAGGATATGTACTTGGCATACACTGTTGTGAGATGGTCCGCAGAGTATGGCAATGGCGACGTTCTATGACATTGCCGCCGAACTCATATGGCTAGAGTGAGGTCGCTCCACTCCGCCTTGTCGTCACAAATGAAAGAATTTGTGGCGCCACTCTGTCTATGGGCAGAGGGATTCTTGTTTGAATTATTGGATGATGTCGCCATAGCTTATCTTTTCAGCTTAATTTCGCTTTAAGGACGTTAGGAGATTTACAATTAGGACACTGCATTCGATGTTAGGGTGCACGAGCATAGTTACAAGCAAAAGAAATTAAATCAGATCACGATTGCCGAACAATAGGGCTGGTTTGGGCTTTGTTTTCGCTTTCATGTTAACTAGGTAAAAATGGAATCATGCTTGGCTTTGAACAAGGCTTTAAATTGTGTAGAACTGTAGCAAAAGATAAGAATTCGACGCAGAAATGAAAAGAGGAGTAATTTTCTGGTTGCACAATATCTGGAGGGCTGTGTGAAAATCAAATGCTTCTCTAGCTCAGAGGTTCCCAATTTTGGGCCCTAAAAGATTAAATTTGATATTAACAGAAAACATCGTTCCTTGAAGTGCAGTTTGGATATTTTTATGTTTGACAAGAAAAGAAAGAATAAAAACGATATAGAAATAATAATTTTAAGTTTTATAAAACATTTATTGTACAACAAAAAATACGTTGTACCTTTTTTAAGTGAGGAATTTTTAAGAATATCAAAAGCTGAAACCGACTCATCGCCAAGAGCCTGCTAGAAATTATAAGTTTGTCTTAATTCGATAATTATATTTAATAATCATGTCCGTTTCAGAAAATAAACAACTCAACTTATTTAATCGAGCTCAGGGCCGGAACATCAGCGACAAGTCCACTGCCAGGAAAATTACGCCGCCTGAGTAACAATTCTGTTCCCAGTCGATTTCGTTTTTTTTCTTGGGTAAATACTCTTCCAAAGATTTTTTTTAAGGGTAACCGAATTTTGGTGTATGCTTCTTTCATCATCTGAAGTAACCTAACATATTTTCTTCCAAAAATTATGTTTTTTCTACGGAACCCCTTTGACCCTTCCACAGAACCCCAGGGTTCCGCGGAGCACCATTTCGGAAACGCTGCTCTAGCTAACCACCTAACTTACTGATATGTATAAATTTACATAAATTTAAATTCTTAAATAGGCAAATCGGGTCTGGACTAAAGCATTTTTTCTCACCGATTACATACAATTTTTTTCTTCACAACAAGGCTTACCCTATAAAGAGACGAGAAATATTTTAGAAAATATGTATATAACAAAACTGGATGCTACATCAACCTAAACACATTTAAGTAATGCATATCTCAGCTCAAGGTGACCAACTAAATAAATAAGAAATAAAAACCGTGCACATCTTTTCTGCCTGCCTACAATTTCTGACAGTTCACGGGAAAAAATCTATCGATGAAATAAATAAAGAGTCCAGCGAAAGCTTAGAAATAAGTGGCTTTTTGTCCAAAATATTCTGGGAATTATAAACGAACAATGAAATTAAAAACAGTTCTCTATTATTATTTTTATTAGCGGAAAACACGATTTTTATTTTTCTATCTCTTCCTAGCTTGAGTGTAAATTAAAAGTGAATCCAACTGCGCAAGGTAAATATTTTTCCCAGCTGTCTATTTTGAAAAAGCCCATAATACAATGAGTCTATGTTTGTGTCATTGCGCAGGTGAAGGCCGACTCTTTCCCAAATAAATGTCCGTCAATTAACATCTAACAAGTCACAACTTTCCGACTCTAATTAAAAGTAGTACTCACATCTACCCAGTATGAAATGTTTAAGTACGGGCATACCAATGTACGTATATACGAAATATCTGTTAGCATTTCTTGATTTTTCGTAAAGGATTTATAAAAATTAAATGTCTTCATCTAGTGCTTTTCGGTTTTCGTTTTTGCCGTATACTTTTATATGTTTTGTGTACTTATGTTGCTCATTCGTGTGTTTTTTTTTCTTCGTAGTATTTCACAATCCAGATAAAGGAGCACTATTCGCAAAATCATTTTCAATCTCGTCCCGTGATGGCAGTGTGAAGACGGGCGAAGAATACCGAGGTATGCGGAGAGAGAACACAACTATGCAAGGTACAAATCTACTCAACAACAAAATATTTTCCCTATTTTTCATTCATTTGAATGGAGAGCAATGAGTAAAAATTTATCTCCTCTTATATACGTAACGTGAACAGGAATATAGTGGAAATCTTCCCCAGATTCGGTTTAATACATCATTAATTTAAGCCGATAGAGCGATGCCAAACAGGACTGCTCTTCAATCGAAAGAATACGGCGAAAAATGAAAAAGAAAATGCGGGGTGGTTGGGGGTTGGACGCTGGAAAACTGAGATTGATTCAACATTGACGGGTACTATATACCCACCCCCCATCAGTGCAACTCTCTTCCATCTCGACAACATGAAAGACTATTTTGAACTACTGCTGCCATTCATCTACATTTTCCACAATCATTCTACTATATAACAACCAACCAGCTTCAATCCGAAGCGATTTCTCAAGGTAGGTACCTATATATGAGGTAGCAATTTGCTTTTGATTATTTCGGACAAATTACATTGATTATTATTGGTTGCATTTGCAGAGCTCCCAAGTAGCGCAGACGTTAGGGTAAGTGTTTAACTGGGACGAATGACGATAGAACACTCTATTCCCATGTTCGCATTGTACTCCAAATTGGGTATAGTTCCTAGTCGTCCTCAGCTTTTAATGGTGCACCCTATACGATTCGATCTTGTCTTCCTAAATTTACGTTTTTCTTTTGCTTGAATTCTAAAATACTTGGCCCACCTTTACTGAACAGTTTCCAAGGTATCTCCCCATACATATGCCACTTGCCACATGACTAAACGAATTCTCGTCAACGTATTCAACATATCTATTCATATCATATAACTTCTGAGCATGGTAGCGTCCGCAATTTTCGTATAGACTCATCCAACGAGCATACCAAATGGAATGGCCACTTCTAGGTGAGCCCTCCTAATCAGGCCGTTTTAATTCAATTCCGTCAGAAGAAAACCATCCGTGTCAACTCTAATTAGATTGCAAGTCATATAAATTACAAATTTTATTAATTACGAGCATAATTCGGCTATGGGAACAATGCACAAGAATAACAAGCGGACGATTCTCTCGAATCGATCAAAATTCACATCACCTACAAATCTCTCCGTCTCCATCTCTTGGCCACAAATTTGTGAACTTTATTCAGATGGGGTACCACTAATCCAGTTTCAGTTCTACCGAATTTGTGTGTGTGTGTGTGTATGCAGGACATTAGTAGGGGGGAAAGTCGCAAACTTCCTTCAACTGTAATTCGATTTTGAACTTGATCACGTTTTGCACCTGGATTTTCTGGCAAAATCCTCTTCAGTTTTCGGGGCGATACTCCACGTCTACACAATCCGTATATAGAAGAAAGATTTATATACTTGTACAGCAGACAAAAAGGCTCAATAAAGATGATGGTGATGCTTCCAGCAAACTAGATAACAACAACAAACAACAAGAGAAAAACGAGTAGCAAAAAATACTTAAAACAATAAAAAAAACACGGCAAGTTTGCAAAGATTAAGTTTCACCCATAGGAAAAGTAGAATCTAGTTGTCAGGACTTCCTCCGTTTTTCCATTTCATTGCAAAGGATGAAGTGTACAAAGTGTTTACTCCCACTGACACATAATGCGGGAGATACATTAAGACAATCCGGTATCAGAGGCATCTAAAGGGTGCCAGTTAACTTTAGAGTGTAGATGCGGTCGCATCCCATCTATAGACATTTTTTTAAGGGTGGAAAACGTAAAACGTGAACCTTGTCCCGGTGGAAACTAATTGGCAATACGGTTTAACTAGAGCCTCACCATAAATTTCGAAGGTCACTTCTCGTCGGTCTTTATGCAATTTTCACGTTCAACAAGTGGCCAAGAACTTTTTGAAAAGTTCATAAACGCATTCTATCACCCAGCACCAGAATGTCTGCAGCCAATCTATGCCATAAAAATCCCGATAAAGCGCCATTGATGTTATTTATGGGATATCTCGATTAAATCACGACTAACTTCTTAACTTGACGGGGGTTATTAAGACAAGTCCAAAGGGAAGGGTAGCTAAGTCATGTGAAAGGCAATTTTTGCATTCGCACTCTGCACTGGGGCGAAATATTGAAAGAAGTTTTCCCTGCAAATCCGTTTAGGAATACGAAAAGTTAAGGACGACGAAAGAGACGTTCTCCCTAATGCATTTTTCATATTCTTAGAGTGTTTATCGCACTTATCGTCGGCGTATAACTGCTAAAGTGAAAACTTTTCGTTTTAACGAATTATAAGTTCCTTCGCTCTGTCTTTTGAAATACGTTTTTTCCTATAACCATGCACGAAGAAGGATCTTTACAAAGTTGCAAATCTGCAAAATCTTCGTTTAAGGTTTTAGCCTTCTATGCATATGTTCATTCGAGGTGGTATAGTGTGGACCCACCATAGAACAGTAGGGAGTAAAATGTGCTCCTTTCGCAGAAATCTGCACGGACCACAGTTGGTTACCTACTTTTAAAAAACATGACGCGATGTATCCAGCCTGCTAAACATGTTTACACATTCCTGGTGCAATTAAGAAGCCACTGCATTAGGCCCGAATGTCGACAGTAAAACAGAAGCCGCGCACCTGACTTATTTTGTCTGTCTGTTTAAAATAAAATGGAGAACCAAATGAGAAATGTCACCAAATAGGGATAAATCAATCAAAAAGCCAAGGAAATCCGTGCCAAAGAGCAGTTGGACCCAAACCCTAGCAGTTTCAATTTCTGTAAGTGTTCCCGCCGCACATCAACCATCGTTGTTCTACTGCCTTGACAGAAGCGCTTGACGCGCCAAGTTGTGACGACACTCGTTTTCAATGGCCCACCCCTACAATAATAATTCATCACAATGTGTCAAACAACTGATGTTTTTGCTCACCACTGTTAAGTGTCGCATTCATCTGATACGTACGATCTATTTCTTCAGTAACACTGGTGTTACGGTGCGATAAATGTCAGTGTGCGGGCGGGCCATCGACCTAGAACTCAACCCTCTCTCTGACTCAGTTGTAACTGTAACCCATGTCATCCGAAATCCAAATCCAACGAATCCGCACACAGGCTGTCTAATGCAGAGACACAGAACCCAGAAGAACGCGCACTACCACCACCAACACCACCACAAACTGAATTCCAACACAGTCCAACTACTCCACCAGCCAAATATATATGCAGGAATGTAGGTGAGAAATGATAAAATAATTACGGAATTACGCAAATGCATTTCACCTTGTATTACGTTGTGGCTTTTACTTCAATGGTTTTTGTGGCACCAGCCAGGATCCGAAAATAATCACACAGAAACTTTGCATTTGTGTCGGTTTTTCCTGCAAGTGACTTGACATTTCTCATTCCAACTTGCACGAGCCTGGAAGGAGGGGATAATTAAAATTTCGAAAGAAAAGCTTGCCAGCGACCAGACCTTATGTGCGAGTTTTGAAAACAGCCCATGTCCGGATTGAAATCCGAAACAGGGAGACAGGCAAGAAGGATTTTTTTTGATTCGAAATAAATTGTATTTTATATGCGAGTACGACATATTATTTTTCGACAATAAAACCCAAAATGGTCAACAGTCCAAGCGCTTTACGATGTCATATCCTCTCGTGATGCTGTCCAAAAATATTCATAAGCATGTATAAATATAAGTAGGACTCATAAACCGAAGCGACGACCACACACCAGTCCGATATGAGCTTAAGGGATGAGCCAACTTTAGCCAATCTCAGTTTTATTGGATCACCGGGCATCGGGATGAAACAACGCTGGAGTTGGAGCGTGCGGAATCGGGTGTGGATACACAGGATATATACATGATCATAATTTAGGTGTAGGTATAATTTCCGAGACCTTAAAAAACAAAGCGGCTTGCTTTCTGGGCGGAGTTGAATGACATAATCCGAACATGAACATGAACTTTGAATGAACGATGAAGGAATTCTTCCCGTAGGCTAAACCATTTAAGACTCATTTTTGCCTCTGGTGCAGGCAGTGGGAAGTGGGTTGTGGATATGGAACAACCTCTTTTTTTTTCCTCTAATACCCGAGGGAGCCGAATGGTTTATTGGACATACATGTAATAAGCAATAAAATTTGCGCCGCGCGTAATAAGCAAAAGACTGGACTTGGGCCCCCGCACAGCTGGATCGGGTGTCGTAATCTTCCGCAGTCCAGATTATCCCGAAGAGTATATATTTCGCTTGTGTATGTTTATATGTGGGTGAGCGCTTTGTATTAAAATTTAATATAAGAATTAAAGCTGCAGATATTATGGGGACATGCAATACAGCCAAACTGTCAAGGAAAAGACGTTGAATGGATGCCAAAATGTTGATTGCTTTTTTGAGTCAAGCCAAAAAGGATTATTCCACTGCGAGGGATATGATGTTAGTTTACGGTGGTATAGTAACAACAACGCCAGCAGCCAGGGGCCCAGCCAGTGCGATGGGATAAAGTTTTAGTGTGGCGCCAGCAGAGTATACATTTTAATCGTTTTATATTCATTTTTTTGTTTGTGTCCTTTCTACTGTCAGTGCATTTATTATGGAGCAATGGAGAAGAACAGCGCCAAAAGATGACACTATTTGCATATTTCGTCTGGAAGGCAAACAGAGAATGGTGTTTTTTTTTTAATTGTGTAAATAAGTGAGAAAGCACTGGACAATATTCAATAGCACGATACATACAGGGCTTTTAGGTTTCGTACTTGGACAGTTCTTATTTTTCTTTTATTACATCCCAGCTTAACTACAACTTTCCCTTTTAATTCGGAGAAGTGAAAAACCATCTATAAACCGAAATCACGATTGCGTTATTTTAAAATGAAATAAAAAATCTTTTCAAAATGAAAGTAGTTAAATTTGGGGTGATGCGACAAACCCAAACTCTGCCACATGCATTTGTTGCAAAAGTATATACAATTCTCACCTTTACCATCTTGGATTGCGATTGATACGAGCTACGAATATTATTACGAGTAATTGTAATTACACCAGAACCGGAACTGTAATGTCAGAAATATTAACCAAATTAATTAAAACGAAAACTGAAAGTATCCGGGCTCCTTTGAGAAAGGTCGCAAAATTTCTGACAGTGAGGCCATAATTCCGATTGAGGAATAATTTTTAGAAAAAAGGCATAGGTAATTTGTTTGCGAATTGTTTTTTTCTATCAAATCATACAAATAAACTTTGAAATTACTAAATGTGGTACGTTCAGGTTCACTGATCAAAGTCGCATCACTAATTTCTGTTTACAACTGTTACTCACCAAACTCAATCAACACTCTGTCAACAAATTTTATTCATCTTCTAGGTTCGTTGCACTTTGTTATAAATATATGCAATTTGTTTTTCTTTTTTTACCAAAAATGCATATTTTTTTTGGAAAACGCATAATTTTTTTAGGGTTTAGTCATGAAAACGTCGACTACGGTTGGCATCACTGGTTTCTGACATAAACTAAAGGCACCAAAAGTGACAAAGAACAGAAACATGAACAGAAACTGAAAAAGAACAGAAAGTTTTTTCGTTCTGTAGTAAATTCTGGTCCTGTTTACATGTCGCTGTCGCAAAATATTGGGTTACATTATTTGGTGATTTCTCACGAAATCTATTATAGACTTATGTACTAAACTATAGATACTTGAACGTCCCCAATGTAGACTTGTTTACGTTCTGTCGTCAAACAGCCATTTTCTGTCGCTGAATTCTGTTGCTGAAAAAATATGTTCTGTTCCTAATTCTGTTTCTGTTGCAAATGTATGGGATTCTTTTTCTGTTCCTGTTTCTGTTCTTTGTCACTTGGTGCCTTAAATATTAAAAGTAGGAAAGCTGTCAGTCTATTTATGCTTCGTTTATAGTTCCTGAGCTACATTCAGCATTGCTACACTCTTATATTTAGTTTTCCACAGTAGGTATTTAATTTAAAAAATTTACAGGGCGATTAAGCTACTGCAGCAACACCTTGTCGTTGAGGAACATATTTTGGGACCTTGAAAATCCTAGAAATATAGATGAAAATGCTGTAAAAGTCTTTTAAATCTGTAACATTTTAAATCTTCTTTATTCATTTGAATATTGCGACTGATAACACAGTTGAAGCTGCGTTTCTTACATTTGTAAAGTCTGCAAAGCAGTTTATGCAAAGAAGCAACATTTCCACCGTCACTGGGGCTCAGGAGCGAGAACGTGTAAAACAGGCATTCAGGTGTTTATCTGTAAGCAATGATCCGATGCGAAACGTATTCAGTAATTACATCATTTATTGGATTTGTTTAACATATTCAATTGCAATCACAATCGCATTCGGGTCTCCGTTTCAAGTGTCCACATTAAGATTCGTCATGCCTTAATTTTAATACCTGTCACAATTCACCGCATTGACACATCAAATTGAAGTCAAGGCTGTTCTGTGTACGTTCCATATACAAGCGTCTTGATTTGTAAGGGTTTATGCTCTACTCGTGTGGTTATTGTTCTTAGCCGCATTCCAATATATATACGACATGTAGATCCAACTGAAGTAGCGTGTCTCTTCTATACTAGTGCTCCACATATACTCGACCATAATTTAGCAGAGTTGCAATGTGGTTACCATGACAGTGTTAAGCTTCGAACGTATAAATGTATCAAAATCCTGTGTAATCCGTATAAGGATTTATTTGCATTGATGCTCATTTGCTGCCACAGTTGGCTGCCAACGCTTCTGCTACCGCAAGTGCGACTTTTCCAAGGAGTAAAATTGGGTCAAGCGTTGGTTGGGTGCACTCAAGCGATAAATTTTGTATGTTGAATGTCGTTGGCATATAACGTGCTGCGGGGCCCCAAAACTATGCCACATATACTTTAAATTAACTTGTAAGCGTAAAGGTGATTTTGATCCTCTCTTGACATTATGTTAGTTGTAGGCAGCGCGCCTTTTGTTGCCTCTTTAAGGAACTTAAATTCCGGCCAAGAACAAAATATGTGGGTTGTGTGGAAATGTTTACAAATTGTCCAATTTGTAACAACAACCGAAAACAAAAAATGAAAATTCGTAAATTATATCTCATTTGCACCCTTGACTTTAGACCTTGTCGGGACATTTTTTTTTTCTTTTTTTAAGGAAGAAGGAAGGGTGACTGTACGAGTATTTCAGCACTGTCATCAAACGAAAATCATTTTCCCCCGAGTCATATATGATTTGCATACTTTTGCAAAAGTTTTCTAGAGCAAATGGACTCGTATATGTGCCCGTGTGTATGTGGGTGTATGTGTGGGAGAAGGACGACTCGTCGTGTCAGCCTGCTGCCATAATAATACCCTTAGATTTTCAAAAGTTGATAATAAATGGGAAGCAATTCTGCGGAGCAGTAGGAGCAAAAGTAGTGCCATAAAAATATGACTACTTGACCAAAGAAAGAGTCTTGAAGAAGAAAGCCGTTGTAGAAGATGAACCAGGGCAAGCAGAAAAAAAGTTATTTTTTTTTCTTTCTTTCATTCTGTTCGCAAGGTTGCTTTAGGAGAATATGCAGACACCTCAGGCGAATAGATGAATTCTGAAGAATTTCCTTATCCAATTTGCTTGTAAATAAAATATACATAACTATATATCGATGTTGTTCTGTCCCATGATTGTTATAGGACAAAGGGACGTATTTTTTATTCATATGTGGCCACTGATTTAATGGGTTCGTCCTTGGGGAAAACGTTTATAAACAATGTTTTCTTTGCTGTTAAGAAGGTTAAGGGACCTGGCTCTTTTGTGCTACAGGCGACGGAAGGGTGTATTAATGTTGATGTCAACTACTGCTAAATTCGGATGATAGCAGACTACCACTGTCTCCATCACTGATTGAGGACGTGTAGCACAATTTTATTCAGAGTTTTTTACCAACACCTAAGAGAGGATATCTCCATGCCCAAAATAGCCGCAGAAGGGGCAGTATATCTAAATAAGTTAGGATTCGATGAGATGCGGTGGAGGACTTTAGTCGATAGCCGATTAGCGTTTTCATAATGGGCTGCTAGTGTTCACTTTTGTAGGTGTAGGGCAGGTACTAAGCAGAGTTAGAATCCTTGTAAAAAAAAAAAAGTTGCAGATCTAAACAACTCATTGCTTTGACCAAGAGGTTCCTCAGAAACACCACAAACCGCAGTGAATAATAACTGCGTATATTTAAAAAAAAAACTTGGACCCCAAGATCCACTTCTCCTTATTGGAACTTCAAAGCAACTCTATTCGATCTGCCGCTAGGTTGTCTTATTGCATCTGGTTACAAATGGATAATTGCATGCAAGACCACCAATAGCTTTTCCCATATTTAATCACACTTGTTTTTACCGCAGGCACCACAGGTTGAAGCCAGAGTTCAAATGGGTCAACAAGAAGAACTTCGTAAAGTAAAAATAATTCTGTTGCGGATTTTTGAAGGCAGATTTTAAATACGTTTCTGCTGTTGCATCGCACTCGACGTGGCTGAGTAGGGTGCCACAACTCATCGAGATATGCCCGCACTTTTATCCAGACATCACAAGTGCGTGTGTAGTCCATAACACTATCTGGTTCCCTTGTGTTTCCTCTGTTGGTGATGAAATGCTATTTCAATAAACCACACACAGACGTTGAAGTAACGATTGCCCCCACTATTCTTTTATCATATCAGACAATAAAAAGTAAAATAAAATAAAAAGTTCCACAGATTCTGGCTAACCAACTTTCCCCCCTAAAAATGTTGCTACATATCAGGTACATGCTGCATTTAGTATTGGGACGCTGTAATCGTGCGGACAACCGATTAAAATTGTCTGCAGCCAAGTGCTAAATATCCATGCCCATGTCCGTAACGAAATCCCTCATTTGTCTTCCGAGAAGCGCGCCCTTGACTTATGGGAAAACTCAAGGTGAGCCCTGAGTGCTGCCAGCGAGCGGTGAGTCCTCTCAAAGTGACCACACAAAATTATCGGTGATTCCTTTCTTTTCTTCATTCACTGAACCAGTGGAGGATGCGGACCATAAATTATGTCATCGAGAGTCAAACAAGATTCAGTCTCAGGATAAATCGTTTTCGTGTCTTTGTATACATCGCAATCAAGTGGAACATCCTTTTGGGTCTTTTATTAGTTTACACCCATTAAGGTTGTCTGGCAGCCAGATAAAACAATTATCGAAACATAAGGTACTGTACCCCAAGATGTTTGTCGATCCCATCAACAACGACGGAGTAAGAGCAATAGCAATAAGAATGCCATAAAGGCCATTTATCTAGATTGGGCATTGAAGAAAATTACCAGCGCACACATTGACCTTATCAGATGTGACTTCCAAATGCACACTGCCGTAAAAACGACCATCAATGTTCTCATCTCAACTTCGGGTGAGTCACTCTAATTACCTCTGATGAGTTATTTTCGTGTCCAACACTGAAACCGCATTAGCGTGTCTTTCTTAAGGAATTTTAACTGTCCATATTGAGCGCCGACTTGAAATGACTAAATTATTCCTATTTTATTCGTGGCATAGTGAGCGGACATCTCTATATTATTGTGAGGGTATTGATAGCCGCGCAAATGGAAATTCGATTCTCCGAAGAAAGTTTTAACTATCGTTTAAAATTTAGTGACCACCATTTTAACACCAATGAACACTGAAATTAAACATTCATCTGCTCCCAATTAATATAGTTTGCACAGTGACGCGACGCACCTTTCACTTGGTACATTTATTAGTTTTTTTAATAACTCCTTCATGCGACAGCGCTTTATTGTTAAAATAAAATATAAATAAGAAAAAAATCGAGAAGGAAAACACCTCAGAGAGCGACAACGGCAGACATGACCTGAATACCGCTCTTTGATTATCTCTTTCACGAAAAAAAAAAAAAAATCATCACTTAACGTGCATTTTATCGCAAGTCCTTTCCAGTTGTCGTTTCCGCACAATAACCCAAACCCACCCGCATCACCGCCACCCGAACTGCGCTGAATGCAAAATATACATAATGATGTCAAACAACCTTTTATTGCCCATAACAAATTATGTTCAGTTTTCCTTCAACGACATGACTTCTTTCACTTAATGGACAACGAGAAAAAGGACGAGTCAACAAAGGAGAGCGAGGAGAGAGATCTGCTATACGGGTAGTAGGGGACGGCAGACAGGCAGGCAGTATCAGCGGAACGGATTGGGACAGTCTCCAAGAGTTTTTCTTTAGATGAATATATAAAACTATATATATATAAATATATATATACTGATAGGGTATATCCGATTTGGCGCAAAAGTAATAGCTCACGCCTAAAACTGGACTCAAGGCGGGGTAGTTGCTTCCAGCTGCAACTGTTCGTGTCAAAAACATTTGTTTTTTACATTTTTTCGCGTAGTTGTCAACTAATACTGAAGGTTTTTTTTATTTTATTTTTAAGCTTTTATTTTGAGAATGCATATAGGCACACGCAAATTCTGCTCTCTATTTCTAAATTTGCTGCAAAATTCAGGCGTACCACAATACAAAAGAAAATACATTCAAGTTTTAAGTATTTGGCATCACCGGGTTTTGACATTTGCTGATCATTTTTGTTTTTGCTTTATTTGTAAACACATCAGCTGCTAAGTCGGCGAATGACAGTTGTCGATGCATGTCAAACCATTTTCTGCACATCTGTTTTACTTGCAGCACTGGGTCGGCATTCTGTAAGGCGAAACGTTCAAACGTTTTCGTGTGCACGAACGATTTACTTCTGCGACTTCGTCAAATAATTCGTGAGCCCCGAAAACTTTTCAACGTTTTCGCCTTACAGAATCTGGCCCCGCATTCTGCGCTGCGTCCAGAACTTCTGCACATGTGTTTCGGGCATTAGTGTACTGGGCTACAGAGGGAGAGCGGTCACTTAAAAAAACATGATGTCTAAGGTTTTAATGATTTTTTTTCTCACTCCTCTGTCCTCTCCCTTTTGGAAACGCATGACTAACATCCGATACTTTAATTGCCCTGGAAAAGCTTCTCAATTCAGCCGCCCGAATTCTGCATAAAATTGTATTTCCAGTTTCATTACGCCAAACAAGTTTGAACACACTACAATTATTTATTGAAGAAAAATCGATACCAAATACGACAATAATCACCTGCGATAGGATACCATACAACTCGCTTTTAACAAAAGTTAGCTTCCCCGCATGTCTATTTTGATATCCGAGTGCACGCTTGAGTTTATCTCTGTATAGCATTGAAGATACGCCTTTTTAATTGTGCTGTGCGAATAGAGAATCATACGGCAGTACTATAGAGTCACCAAGGATCAATAAAAGAACGAAACAGGGAGACTACTACCGTGAACAAAGGCCTGGGTCGAGGAGCAACAAAGGCAAGGTATAGGAAGCAGACAAATGTCATATAATGCAGTTATATGAATAAAATATCAAACAGCGGCTGCTTTATGTCTGCCTGCACCTTCGTTTCACAACGCTTTTTTATCTCACCGATGGGTAAATGGTTTGTGGGTAAGCTATCTTCTGCCGGATGAATAAAGGGGCGAAAGCCGTCAGCTTGATTCCGAAGATGCCGTGTGTTCAGCTTACGGATTATTTAAAGTGGCATACCCAAGCATAGCTCATATACTCATGCACCGTGCACAAATCTGTCTGTTGGCAAACACGTTTGCAAACGTTTTCTAAATTGAGTGAGAAATAGCAACCACACAGTCGGATCAAATGATAAAAAAAGGCGAATCGAGACCGCTTTTTGAAATTAAATGGTGGATATATAGATATTTATATTTCTAAAACATATGACGAATTTAAACGCAGTGACTCAGTTCCGTTCTTGTGCTGACGATTACTCTACAAGTTCAAGCAAATATTTGTATTGTATAGTTCCCCAACAAAACTGATCAATTACCGCTCCACCGCGAACAAAAAACAACTCCGGAAAGTGGCAAGAAAAAAACACAAATTATAGATAGACCTTTTTTAAAAAAAAACACCACCAAATACGTCATTCCGACTCTTGACTTGGTCCAGGTGAAATTGGTGGTTGAAGCTAATTCGCATTCAACGTATCACCAGCTAACAAGCTAAAGTTGTTTTCGTTTACGCCAGCTTGAGTGGCATTGCCACAGACGACGTGGTTTCAATATTGGTGGCAACGCACAGTGCCGTTGGGACCAATTGTGTTTCGGCTACTGTTTAGGTTGATGCATTGGTTAAATGGTTACCCCTCCCGCGCTAATACTCCATCCATGGTGGTGGTCAGTTCGCGATAAATTCGCCTGTCAATTCATCCATTGTTAAATGTTAAATGTTTGGTGAATAAAATTTCCTGATAAGAGCAGCAGTGAACTGTTTTCATCCGCCACCCACAGTAGGATCGGGAGAGCCTATTGGCCCGACTCGCTTAAATAATAAATGGCTAGCTGGCTCCGTGAATTCTGCACGAGCAGCACATGCATGCCGTTGCCATCTGTTAAAACTCGCCCCAAAATAATTGCTCATATGTCGGGGGCGAGAGTATACCGCGCAAAAAAGTGAATAAAAAAAACAGCTTGATGGTCGGTTTGATGGATACGAAAATGTCGGCTAACCACAGTTGGGAATTGGATTGTATGCATTTTAATCGATTACCGATTACCGATTGGAAGTTTTGCGCATAAACGCCAAATATGCTGGGATAGCTTTTTTTTCGCACAATTTGCGTTAATTCGTGTCCTGACACTTGTAATTTCCCGTCTGACTAGTGATATAATTGCATTTGTGTCTCTTGGTCGACAAAGACGGTTAAGTACGTTTACTGTGAGAGGAGGGCAAAAACGTTGCTAATTGAGAATTTGATAATACACAGACCCGGGAGCGACCGTTTCGCCAGCTATAAGGATGTGCAAAAGAAATAAACAAAGCGCAATGATGGCTCCATAATGCATGGAAGTAGAGCAACAGAAGGTATACAAGTACGAGTAGTGCATCCCGGCGAAACCCACAGCCCAGCAACTAAGCAGCCAGCCAGACAAAAGCACTTAACAAAGTCTGAGGAGAACATGTGTGGCAAGTGTGTACGAGCGCATATGAACGTGGATGAAGATGGAAGCAGTATGCTGGGGGGTTGAAAATGAAGTTTAAACAGACTCGGGGGGTAAATAAATTATTCACGTGTGTGTACCTTTTTCTTTGCACGAAACTGCAACCCAACTATTTTTGCCAGCTACGAGTATACATTTATGGGGGATCTACCTCCAGGACAATGCATGTTTGTGTGTCCTTAAATAGGCGGAATTTTAAAATTCATTTAGCACAAAGGTTTTTGTTCATTTCCCGCAGAAACCTCCATCGTCTCGTTATGTAGTCTTCGTCTCAACGGCTGTCTTCTAACGGCCTGAGAAACTGAAGCATATCTATCCCTTAAAAATGGGATGAGAGCCAACGGCGGCGTGGCGGCTCGGCGGCATGCTCTATGCCAAATGGTACTGCCAGAGTTGCCTTCCTCAATTTGTTGGCATGAGGAATTTAAGATTTGTGTGTGGGGATGGATTACGAGTAAACTGGGCCTTGTGAAAAATTTGATTGGATTGGGATCCGTAAGTTCTTTTCTGAAGAAAGTTCTGAGTCTATTGCGAAATTCGTTACATTTTATTTGAGAATAGGCAGAAACCTAAGTGATCTTTGTACTTTTGTGTAACTTGGCTTTTAAGTCTCGGAACGCGAGGGTGACACAAAGAAGAAATAAGTATTATTGTTTTAACGCGTAACTCGTACCTCCACCTATCCACTGGCAACACTGTTGCCCATTCGGGAAGAATTAATTTGCCTCAAGGAAGAAACTACATTCAACAACAAAATAACTTACATTTTACTTGGCCCATAAAATATATCCTCTGCATATTCTTTGCCACCGCTTCCGATGAGTGAGCTGGGCGGCGGCAGCAAAAGTAGGTATTGCACATGCAAACTGTCTTTAAAATCTTAGAAGCCTTTTTCGAAAATCGTAAATCTAAACTTTCGGTAGAGCAGGCAAGCATTTTGCATATTTTAATGGAGTCATAAACCGATTTTATTGCACAACAAAGTTTGAAAGCTTTCAAATTTACAGCAATGATGCATCAGGAGCATCCCAGCAGATCCTTCAAGTAACCGCCCGCCTGTACGGCGCACTCACAGCCAACAACAAACATACAAAGAGGCACAAAAGCGATCTGCATCTGAATATGTACAGCTAGATATTTTTCCGAGGGAATACTTTCCAATTCTGTTTATTGACATGCGGTCCGATGGCATCCGCCACGAATAGCCGCACATTCGAGTTCCATCTCTTAATTAAAAGTGAATTGCACTTGAGATGGTTTGGAAAGCACTTCAGATTCGGATATAACCCAAAAAAAGAAGCGCCGGTGATACGTGGCAACCTCAGCCAATAATTTCAAAATGGTTTCTTTTTTAAACTCCACTAATTCACTTATAAAAATATTATTTGGAAAGTCAGAAGCATTTTTGTGCTATTTTCCTGCTTGCCAATTTGAAACTTAAATTCGTTCCCGCTCTAAGTTGCGTCTCTGTACAGCGAAATCCCTTGACCCGTGGCATGTGAGTTGAGTTCCTGTGCACAGATGCTCCTATTGTTGTGATAGGGATGGTGGTTTTTTGTCCTTGGCATCATTATCAAATAAAAATCATTGTTTTCTATTTTTATCACATCATCATCATTGTGGTTCTATTGTAGTTGCAGTGCAGTGGTTGCTTGTGGATTTGAAGTGGACTCTGTGGTGGTGACATGACGTTAAAAGTGAAAGCAATTGAAGCTACGAAAAGATACATGAATTCAGACTTATGCTATGTGGAATAGAGGGTCAGAGTTTGTTCATTTGCTTATTTATTTATACACATTCCTATTCACAGGAAAGTGCACTTGGACACATAGCAGCGACAATGAGTAGCACATTGTTATATACCAGATAACCCATAAGCGGTTGTAAGTTAAATTGCAGTGAGTTGAATTACTCTCGATGCGCCTTCATACGCGGTCAACAACCGAACCGAACAAAGGGATCATGACACTATGACACTCTGACAGTTGTTAAACCAAGAACTGCAGTCTGCAGTCCTTCGTCATATAGCTAAAGTTCGAAAAATGAGCCTTTGTTATGATTTTTGTTAATAAAAACCCTAAGGAAATATTTTTTTGATTGTCAAACTCAAAGTCTCGGCATCTTGCCACTTTAAAACTCTGGCATTATGTAACTAAACTAAGACTTGCCCCTATTTTTGAAATAGAAGAACTGCAATTAGCGGGTGAGTTGCAAGAGGGCGGAGGTTTGAAACTTTATCTCCCCGCTTACGTGTGGTAGGTACCCGCTCGAGTAAAATAAAAGCGTCAAACTGTGTGTGGCGCTGCCCCACTATACCGTCCGTATAAGAGAGTAGTTTGGTTGAATAATTTAATTGTAATACAAGTGTCGAAAAGTTTTCTTATAGCGGAGTACAGGAAGTTTCCGACCAAAGTATACGTTGTATTTGTTGATAACAAACAAGTTCTCAATTATTTTCCATTTCAATATAATTCCAAAGTTTAATTGAAATAAATAAACTCCATGGTATAGACTTTCATTTGTCTCTACACTCTGACGTATGATGCACGCATTCATGTGTAGACCGGTTGCGAGTCGGCTTGCCGAGAATCGAGAATTGTACTAATTCACAGATCAACTATTCCAGGTCTACAAAGAGACTCTCGGCTCTATGCTTGAAGTTGGAAACTTCTGTGCGAAGGAATAGTGTTCCTTCGCTTTTCGCCATTTGCAAATGCCATCGCATTGCATACAGAGGGTAATAAAAAGTTATTCACCTTTCTCGCTGCCTGCACCTACAGTGCGGGAGGTAGGTGGTTAGGGAATAGTTATACCCAAGCGGCTGGCAGATGTAACCTTTCCGTTTCACTATTTTGTTCACCCTTATGATGCTGCTATTCTGCTTTGGTCATAGTTCTATGTTTTACTTGGTCAAACAGTGTGTACAAAAAAGTTGCAGACTTTTCCAACCAGTCAAGTTTGGCAGCCTTATTACATTAACGTCGCATGAGCTAGAATGCCGTTGACACTTTTTCTGAGTTACTTGAAGAAGAATATTAATAAATTAAATAATTGCAAAATGGACACGTGCATTTAAGTCTGATTTGTGTTGTTGTTATGCTTCTTATTGATCAAATAATATTTAATAACTAAATGGCGTGTATATTGTACACTGATTTGAGCGATTTTTGGAATGGATACACATTTTATAACCGTGCTGTCATTTCTGACAGTTCTTTGACACTCGTCTTCAGTTTTATTTATTAAATAATAAAAATAGTAGAGGTGGCCATCTGCCTGATGTGGTTTCCAAAATAAGACGCTCTGCATTTTGAATAAATATATTTTATTAAAACTCATTTCCTGTCATAGTTTAAAAAAATATGTCCCTTTCGGTAGCAGTCCATTTATTTTGCTACAACACTCTCGCTCGTACTTAACTTCGTCGTAAGGTGGACAGGGATGGGAAAGAAGCAAAGCATATAGCAATAGGATGAGCCAGGTTATGGTTCTGCTTCAAATATTCATCCGCTTTCAGATTGGGCAAAGTTCTCGGCTTATTTAAAATGCATGCTATTATGTGCATAGGCTGTGGCAGTATAGAGTTCCTTGTTTTTTGTTAATGATTCTATAGGAAGGGCAAACATGAGGTACAAAAGGACGATTAC
The DNA here is from genome assembly GCA_951230905.1 of Cheilosia variabilis. Lineage (NCBI taxonomy): Eukaryota > Metazoa > Arthropoda > Insecta > Diptera > Syrphidae > Cheilosia > Cheilosia variabilis. Next base: position 60,879,865 of record OX579679.1, read on the forward strand.
GAGTGCTTTGGCTGCTTCATCCGATGGCAATGATGATGATGTACAACTGAAGGCACCATCAACCGGGGGCAGGCAGCGTATAAAATATAAATGGACTGCAAATTAACTCTATACCAGCATCCAAGGCGGGGCAAAGTGAATGGTCTCCACTCCCATGTCCTAAGAGTAGCACATATAGACTTGCTGACCAATTTAGACGAGGGAAAAATTGTTCTCTGAATATTTCCTATTTTCTTCAGGATTTATGGGTTTAAAGCGAAAAAACAGTCCCGCTGGTACATTGTGGGTTGCCCAACAATTCCGCTTTATCCATTTACAGGATGATAAATTTACCGTTACTTCTTCTTCGGAAAGTTCGACAACGCTTAAATTAATGTCATTAATACTCGAACTTTTATTTCATTTTTCTTGCAACACAAAGGGACCGAAAGTCAGTGGCGTGGTTTCGCACTTATAAAGGAAAATAGCAACATAATGCAAAAGAAACAAAAAATTGTACAAAGTACTTTGTTCGCACCTATACATTATCGTCGTCAGGTATTTTCCATCGGAATCTCTAATGAAATATCTTTGTAAAGTCCCTTTGCCTATAGTTTGTTCCCTAGCAAACACATACACTCTTGCGCGCGTACAAGCCCTCTCAAACGAACGTATTCAATGTGTATATGCCTTGACTAGTAGTGGAAAAGTAAATCACTTTCCGATAATGTAGCAAAAGCTCAATACCGTTGATGAAATGTTCGAAATTCATTAGCTCTAATTAAAAATGTATACGAAAAGGGAAAGAGCGCTGACGCCGGGGAGGGGGCCGAGAGGGAAAAGGGCACCACACCGACTATGACTCTTAATGAAAATCGTTCATTAAACTTCTCTTCTAATGGAACTTTTAGAGTACTCATTTACTTCACTTTATTTGGGTAAAAGTAGTAAAGTGATGTTGTCGTGGGGGCGTATGAAGTAGAGTGCGCTTACATAAACTTTAACACTTTGTCGCTATTGTATATGCTTTGAGAAATAGTTGGTTGAAATTATTAAATTACTTATACTATTATGGATAATTGAGTATCAGCCGCAGTGAATTTTAAATGTTCAACTCTTCAAACGGAGGTTTTATAGGTGTGAACTGAGCGGTATACTGGAATTGAAATTGCTTTCAGTGATTATTAGAATAAGAAGAGGCGTCTGACTGTCTGTCTCTTGTACAATAATTGCGTGCAAGTACTATTGGCTAATGTTTTTAAGAACAAGTTTATCTCAAATCACTTAAGGGCTGTTTAATGGGTTTGTGCTGCAACACTGGGACAATTTGCAAACTAAAAAAAAAAAAACTGAAAGAGAGTACATAATTGAGTAGATATTTTTTATAAAAAAAATATTACCAGGCGACATTTCCATCTGAAAGATGAAGGTGCTTCCAACGATCACAGACGCCAAAAGGTATGCTAAGACTGACACGCCAAAGAAAGTTATTTAAATTTTGTGATGTATACTTCTAGGGTGTTTTCTTGGAGCGTCTCATATTAGTTTATCCGCCATGTTGGTATACAATGAATGTGCTTCAACTAAAAATAGAATTGAAACCATACAACCAGTTTTTAGGTAGAAAGGAGTGGTAGTTACGATGGTTCTCTAAGTGAATCTCTTACAAATAAATTAATTGAGCCAGCATCTTGAGCTTGAGCCGCGTTGATTTCATTAAATGGGTCACAAACAAAGCGAAAGGGCAATAATAAGAAAAAATTTCACCTCTGAAAGCACTACCGAATGTGCAAACAAAAGTAGAGTCAACTTGGCCATATAGTAAAGATTTATGGCCTTTGCAAATTGGATGCGACCTCGCTCGCCCACAAAATCATTTCTATTGCAGATAAGAGTAACAGAATAAGAAAAACAAAATAACATCTTAACACAGAGAAAATGTATCTGACGTCTCAGAAAACAACTTTTTTTTGTACGTTTTTGTTTTATTGTTTCACTGGTCCTGACACGCAATTGAGCGTGTGCTGTGTGTATGAACTCATCCGAAGCTAATTAATTAATTGAATGTGATACGGGATGGTACATTGTAGTCCTGGTCAACACACAAATCGTTTTTTGACCACACACATGTCGAGAAGAAGAATGTCGATTTCCATTTGAAGTATGTGTAGATAGAGGGAAGTGGCCCGATCGTTACATTCAAATACGATGGCTCCTGTGACTTCTAAAGTCGTCATAAGCATAACTTTCAGTATACAATCGCAGGAGATGCCTTCCACTTATTGCAATATTTGACAAGTAAGAGGGTTGAAGACGCCACTTGGACGCACTCTCACGTCAAATGCACATGATGTTTGGGGCGGATTTTCTCCATCCACTCAAATTCGTATCGAGATGTGCAGTGCACTAAACGAATTAGAAACGAATGAGAATTGTTGGCTGGCAACAGACTCAAAAGGGTTCTAATCGGATAGAGAGAGCATTGAAATGCCGACAACAGTCGGAAGCTTTGCTTTTCAATTTAAGGGTTCAATTGTAGATTTACAATGATGTGAGGTCGGCATAATCATCTGATGTCAAGCAGATGCCAGTCGTCGGTTTTATATACTTCTATGCAATGGACATGGAAACCATGTGTCACTTTGACAAGGGTCAGGCTCAAAAGGTGAATAATGTTTCACTCACTTGGCCAATTATAATACGCTTGTCTTCCTTTCCAATAAATCGGTTCCCAAGAAAAACCAATACTCAAGGTCGTTGTGCTGCGGCCTAGCCTTTCTCGACACTCAAATGGCAATCGAACAAAAAAAAAAATTACACACAACCTGCTGCTCTTCACCGCATCAAGTAATTTTCCGCGTGCCCTACATGTCATCATGCGTAAAAAACTAAATCTCACCTGCTGTTCAACCAGAGAACAGAAGGAAAGCTTTTTTCCTTTTTTTTTTGTGGTCTTTTTATTTAATTGGGATCTTGAAGGGCACCCTTTTGGCAAATGAGTGTGGATTGTTGACAGAGGTCTCCGTGAATGTAAAATCGTATCGAGGTTCAATGAAAGTGAATGTCTGCTAGATCCATTCATACAGTGCGCTAATGGAACTCCGTTTTAATCGACAAGAATGATTAGCACTTTTGTTGATGGAATAATTGACAACGTGATGTGAAGAACGCCTACAACACTCACCAACGTGGGCACCGTGCAGCAGGTCATTTTGGCAATCCAGTTTATGCTTGCTCCACATTTATGCAAGGTCACTGCGCCAATTGGCATTTACCCGATTGGTGAAGTAATGCGGATCCTGCTATATAAGCAGGACGCTTTTGCTGAAAATGTATCAGTTCAATAGGCTGAGTACTCAGTGAATAACAGAAGAAACTCTTTCAATATCCCAAAAATGCCATTCAAAGTAGTTATCGTACTTGCGCTCTTAGCCGCAGTCAACGCCAGTCAACTGGCTCAGATCGCATACGGTGCACCCACACTTGCCTACCATGCTCCGTTGACTTACGCCGCGTCTCCGTTGAGCTACGCTGGATCAGCTATTGGATCTACACAGCAGAATGTTGTCCGTTCTTTCGGTGGCACTGTTTCGCAGTATTCAAAGGCTGTGGACACTCCATTTTCCAGCGTTCGCAAGAGTGACACACGCATCAACAATAATGTGTACACTCCAACATTGGCTAGAACGGTAGCATATGCTGCCCCAGCCCCAGCTGTCTACGCCCACGCTGCTCCAGTTATTGCTGCCAAGACAATTGCCTACTCGCCGGCTGCCACCGTCGCCCATGTGACTTTTGACGGATTCGGAGCCCACTATGTGTACTAAAAGGAACTGTACCGAATGTATTTTGTTGTTAACTGTTTTGTTGCTCATTTCCAATAAAAATGTTGATTTAAAAATAAGAATATTGAACAATCGAAATGCAGTGAAATGCATTTCTTTTATTTCGCGTTATCAGAGAGAAGAAGATTCCTATTGAATTACCGAAAACATCGACCAAAGAAGAATTGAAATATACAATCTATTTTAATTCTACTATATGAAATAACTCAGTTCCTTGCTCTTTACGTCGTCCTACGAAAATAAGAGGTCAAGAAAACTCTTGAAAAAGAGGTATCGAGTCGGTGTCAAAAAAATTCAAATTCGAAAACTTAAGCTACGATTACACATGCCACTTTTTAAGTCAAATTTTGACATGCCGACATCATTTTGACGTAAACCTTTGTCCGGAATTCGTCACTACGTGTGATCGCCTATGAAGGGTATGGTGACGAGAGCTGTCGCAGCGCACTCTCACGATAGACAAACGATTGCCCACCGAATGGCCGAATTTTTGTGACGTCGGCAAGTCAAAATTTCACACAAAAACGACACGTGTAATTTAGAAGCATGAAAATATCGCTTTGTTAAATTTGTATTAAATCAAGTACATTTGAGCTGGCATGCAATTTAAAAATGGACTGGGGAATGCTTTCAATTAAATTCAATAATTAAGTAATTGATTTCATTTTTTTTTTTTTAAATTAACGGCGATTAATTTCAAAGCTTAAGATTCGAGCTATAGGTTGTCAGTTGAAAGAAATACAGGCTATATCGAATATCAGAATTCAGATGTTCGCTTTAGCCAATTTTGACTGTATACATTCTCTGCATATTCCAAGTGCGAAAAAAAAGATCGCAATACAAAAAAAAAACGATTCCTCTCTATTTTCTTTTGATTCGGCTCCCACGTCGTCTCCTGCTCTTGAATGAATAATTACTTGAAAAGCTCTTTCCTGAGACCCTTAAATTAAATTTTAATATTACCACTACTCTTGCTTCAACATTGTCTAGCTCATGGCATCCCTTATAGGTGGAACACCGCACAGGCACACAGGTGCTGGTAATTCAATTCAAGCAAAAGAGTATCACCAAAATCGAATTACGCATCGACCCACTAATAAATATCCATGTGGCATAAGCGACACTTTCGCCTGTTAATTGCACTCCAAAAACTAATTGTATTACAACACGAAGACGTAAGTGCACACACTATACAGCACCCCATAGCAATATGGTTAATTAATAGGTACATAACTACGGTATTACACCCATACTTTGAACTCAGTTAACACCGTTATTCAGAGTCATGGAAATTATGGCAGGCAAATGACCCTTCCTTCCGGAACATCATAAGATAGCTCCATCAAGTCTGGACGCAAAGACAACAAATCATAATATTTTGCCCACAAATTTCTACACTCAAAAAGGAGCAAAGCTGTTAAGCGGAAATAAAAAATAATAAAACCAGAGAATTTACAAATGAACCGGCGCCAAAATTCAATATCAAAGAAAAACTTGGCAGCCATTCAATTTTCACAATTCAACCATTCGCCCAACCATAGACATAGTTATTGTTGTTGGCTGGCATGCTGTTGGAGTCGCTCGCTTTCCTACAGTCCTATACATACGGTTTAGTATCTGAGAGCGCGCCCTTTGTCCGAATCAACCTTCCAATTTTCACAAAATTCAAAGTCAATTTACAGACCAAGAGTTCAGTTGGTTGCTGCACAGCAACGTATCTATCATTGGCGATGTTTTGTGTAAGCAGGGAATATGCATTTATCCCGAGAGACCAGAATAGATGCATACCTCCATGCCGACATAAATAGAAAAGAAAGCTGCGAACTCAAATCCATACAAAGTTGTGAAATAAAGGCTCATAAATCTGCATTTACCAGACGGCAATGTGCTTCCGAGGCATAAATGTTCTTAACAGTGCACTTTTTTACTTCTTCGGTATATATTCGGCTTTTATTTTTTGCCTGCTGGTCAAAGACTAGTAGGATATGAATTTGGGCCAATTTTGTATACGTATGCATAGAAAGTCATTTTGAAAAGATTAGGGGAGAATTGTTGAATGAAGGAAAACAAGGATCATTCGTAAGACCGGCTACCAAGTCATTGGATTACGGACTTTACAATTCTGACGAAAATACCAGAGAGGAGATATTATTTAACTGTTCTTTCACAGAATATCTGTCACCGTCCAGTACACGCATTTTATTTACTCTCACATAGTTTTCCCTGTGACTTTAATTTCATAAAACTGAAAAATTCCCGCGTCATTATAGCACTATCCAAACGAATAGGCCTGCGAAGGTCTTGATGTTGCCCCATTCCCACCATAATGTATATTTAAAAAAATATGCATAGTTAGCAACATTTATTATAAAACGTGTCAGTTTCAAAACCAAGTGGCTGCCTTTTGGAAAAACAATAAAAACGCATACCCTAATAGGAACCTAATGGCAAAAATATGACATCAATTTTGACACTGCTCGCAAAAGCATTTCATTCCAATCAATACGAATAAAATAAAGTCGCACAGAAAAAAACACACAAATATAAAAGACTCTGCAACATAAAATGAACATCAAGTCATCAAATGTCAAAAACTTTCTTGCGATGTCAGTATAGGTATATTGAACGAATGTTTTGTGCTATTTAACAGCTTTTTTCTCAAACATTCATCATAAATATTTCCATTTCACTTTACTGACAATAGAGTACGAAAATTCCATTACATTAAGACCTTATAAAGCTTCATTTATTGATTCCGAAACCGATATTTGGCGCATAAAACATTTATGGTTCTACCCCGTCGTTAAAATCTAGACACTCTCTGGTAAAATTGTATCAGCTCGTGACTTGTGGTGGTATATTCACATGTCGCTGTCTATGTAGATGAAGTATGACTACTTGTTCGTTTGTTTTGTTTTAGAATGCAACCCATTGCAGCATTAAGCACTCATGAGCTGAACGAAAAATGGAATAACCCATGCCAGTGTACTCGTTGCTCCAGCAAATAATCATGAATTGTCAAAAATGACTTTTGCAAGCGGATTATGGCGCCACATTTTCATGTACAGCGTGTTCATTAAAATGGTAATAAATTATTCAAATGTACATTGGTTAGACAGATGTGGTGCATTCTGTTTTCGTAAATACCTTAAAACTTCAAGAGGCGTTTTTCTTTTCTAGTTCAGAAATGAGCACGAGCGTGCTCATATTTTTCTGGGGTATTTATGAAACACACCTGAGCACATAGTTGTCATAAATGCATAAATTGAATATTTATTAATTGTTATTTATTAAATTGGTTAATTTTCAGTTCCAGAACAACAAGGTTCGTTCGCCATTTCAACTATTTTGCTTATCCTGTTTTTTTTTCTGTCAAATGTGACTGGAAGTGTTAATCAGCTTTTCACTCAGCCTGCTCAGTCAATTTATTCTGAGCTCATAGAGCGCGCTCTGATCATGCTCTGAATGAAAAAAGAAACACAAATTCTGAGCTCTGTTGTATTTTTGGATAACAGTTCTGGTTTTGCTCTGAACTAAAAAAGAAAAAACCTAAGAACGTTGGAGCGAGTAAATTTACTTTGGACATAATGCAATTTTAAAAAAAATTGCTGCTTTAGAATTTAAAAACCGTTAATCTAGACAAACAAAAAATAAGAGACAATTGCTGTGAAATTTACTAAAACACCAAATCCGATTATGGGCCACTCAAAAAACAGACAGAGAGAGTCAGACTACTGCGCTCAGACTTAGCAAACTGCAAACTGGACTGTCTGATTACAAGCTCTATTCAGTTGTCTTCTTTATGTATGGCCCTAAACTAAGCTTCTCACAAATGTGATTCTGATTTTCTGACAAAAGAAAGATAGTTATAATTTTATGCCAAACGGCTGAATTGGAAAGCTTTGTGAGAACAGATGCACCATGCGCCCTTGGGAGTGAAACTCTCCAGCTGAAGCATTGTTGATCATCAGACATATCTCAGACACGTTTCACTACATAAGTCATTCAAATTAAAATCAAACACTTAAAAGTAGGTAATCCCATTAAATGGTACTCCAAAGCTACACTCAATTTAGCATTGACGTGTACATTTCGCTGCATATGCAAATGACAGGTATGTGATTTATGCCCCATCGAAGGCAAGCTTTCTGTCTTCTCCCAATTCAATCACAACAGTTAAGCGAAAGGACAATCGAAGACACGACAGCACACCTTATTTGCATTTCAGGCAGATGATTTCCGTCCGCCTTTCGCCTTACGTTGACGTCCAAAAGCGAACGCAATTTCTACTGCTAGCAGTAAGAGTAATGTGAACAAAAAAAAAATAAAATAAAATACTCTATGCTATCACCCATAAAATTTGACATACCTTTTCATGTCACCTCCAAGGAACGCTGTCGGCCTGACATGAATGCAATCATCCATCCTGATAAAGTCGACTGACTCAATCTGATGTTCCACATTCACAGTGAGCTCCAACAAGCCCAGCACGGATGGTGGATGGCTGGCTGATTTAACATCCTATCTTCGCTTTCGCGCGCACCGTATATACGCTTCCCCGACCCCCGTTCATCGTTTTTGTTAATGCAAATGGTTTTAGGGGATTTAGCATGCCTGTAATGTTATTCACATATATCCATCCCTTAGCGAGCACCCTCTCACACAAAGGACCAAACCAAACGAACGAAGGTAAGAAACGAGGCAAACAAATGAATCAACCCAGGGATAGTGATTTCCTTACAGGTTTTCTCTTTCCTTCTTCTATACGTGCAAGCATAGATCTGTGTGAATATGTGTTGCCAACAATTTCTTTGACGGTTATAATGGGATTTCCACCATCCTTTTATGCAGACTACCATCTTACGGATTTTTGCACTACTCACCGAGATTATCCCATTTCATAGTGATCTGGTGTCGAGGCTCCGAAACATTCTCACCGACTTATGCCTAATTGAAGCCGTGTCGACTCCTGGAATCTTTTCACAGTTTTGCATTTATTTTTCGATTGAAAATCGCAAATTGATGTTCATTTACATGAAATCATATTTCGTTTCGTGCCTGCGCCACTCCGTCTCGGAATTGACGAGGGGCTGCGCCTTTGTGCACTATACACAGAAGAGAAGAAATTGCTTGTCGAAAACATATGCACAATGCTTTGCAAGCCCGTGAAAAGAATTTCACCCGTCAACGTATTTTGCATGCAATCGGCATATTCGCACCCATTCACCGTAGCGTACAAAATTGAAAAATTGACAATCTGACAAATTATTCCGACATTTTCTAAGTTTCTTTTTCTCAAGCTAAGAGCTTCGACTTCATGCGGAACGTTAGTTTCAAGAGTTTCCTTCCTGATGAATGTGGCGCGGCGCATACATTTCTTTTCCTTCCATTACTGCAAGCTCAGTGCTTTTTAAAAATTCAATTACTACCCCCCAAAGTTTTATATTAACCCCGATTCATGCAATAATAGAGCGTCCCCGAATTTGCTGGGCGGAATATCGTAGGTAACGTCATTCAATTAGCATCAGCTTGGGGTGGTGACCATCTTCCAATAATATAGTGAAAAGTTCAAAAACGATATCTCTCTGTGGCTTTGGTTCATGATCAATCAAACTTTTACAATGGCACAATTTCCCATTCAATTCAATGAAGATTCCCATTCCTTTCTTGAATGAGCTGCAGACAGCGCACCTTCCACTAACGTTCATCGAAGCGATATGGGAAAAATGTCAGTTCCTTTTTTTTTTTTTGTTCTTGCGCAAGTAATTTGAATGCCTTCCGCGAATCTCGGAATAAATTTCAGATTGATTTCACAGACGCTGGACGGAATGTGGAGAGCGAAGCGGGGAGTCCTGTGTACTCGCGGACGCCTTTAGAAAACCCTTCATTATAGGATCTTTGAGACAAATAGAATGGGTTTTCTAATTAAAATTAATGAAGTTTTCCCTTTTTTCGTTGGCGTGTATAAACTATAAAGTTCAAGCGACATTCGAAGGATTGCGAATTATTGTCACCCATTGGCATGTAAATCTGCATTAGGCAAGGTGTCAGAAGAAGTTTGTGACCTGTTTCCTATTGGCGGTAATTATTTCAAATATATTCATTCCATCAGCTGCATTTAATTAGTAATAAAGTATCCAAATCCGGATAGCCGTACAAACAAAACTCCTTCCTTTTGAGTGATAAGGTAACAAACCGTTACGTACCTTTTGAATAAATCACAAATTATGCACATAATAATTTAAAAATTTGTTAGAACCGTCGTCCTTTATTTTTACATACAATCCCGAACGACAAGTGACATACTTTTTGATCCCTACGCTTAATTTAAGTCACGTCGCGCTCTGATGATGTCCCAATCTCTCCGCCGGCGTCGTCTCCACAGTCGCACCCTGGGTAGTCCCTATCCCTAGTCCAAAAAAGGTGATTTGCAAGTACTTTACAAATTGCTCCTAATAAGGATTTACGGAAGGTTCACTTTCATCGGTGGTGTGGCGTGGCAGCGCCGTCAATTCACACACTTTCGCACGAGACGACGACCTTTTGTCACCCAAGCTGTAGCAGCATAAAATTATAATTTCCTTTCGATAAGCCTCGATACGACGGAATCTTTGTGCGAACGACAAAAAGAATACGAATTTGCCCCGCACGACGACGGCAGAACAAAAGTTTAAGGAGAGATGACGAGAAGCCCTCTGGAGTTTTGTTATTCAAAACTTGTCCCAAAAGGATAATAAAATAAAGCCATGTTGTTAAAAGTTAAAAGTTGCTCCTTTTCATGTATACACCACATAATGGTGGTGTTGGAATCACTAGCAGTTTAGCTCTGTTAGTGGCAAAGATAGGGGTCCCCGCTCCATCGATTGGAAACGAGTTAAAACTAAAACTGTACGTCAGTGTGCAAAGGACATTACGGTTCCCGCAAATTACTTGGTTACCCACACTCCGTGGGTGGAAATCAATTAAACTTTTTCTACGAATTTGCCCACCACACACGGATGAGCCAACACGAATAAACCCAAAAAGACATCGCTGCTATCCTTTATTTCTTACTCCCCATAAAGCAAAACATTCCTTCGTTCCAGAGTGAAACCAGAAAAAAAAAACACAACAAAGACTAATGTTTGCATCCTGAAAGCAATTAACAAGCCAGTAATTGACTAAAATGGAAACAAACAAATGGAGCGAAAAAAGAAAGAAAAAAATGAAGGCGTGCGCTTACAGCAAGCATGACGAGGAAGGCAATGCTTCATCAAACCTTCCGCTGAGTTTCACCCTACTCTCGGTGAAGTTTTGCGTTGACTGGTTTTATAGCAGCAGGGCCAGAGACAGAGAGGCACTATGCGAGAGAATAGAAATGGAAATGGGAACAAGTGTAGCCACAAGGAACCCTCCAGATGTGTGTACACACATATTGTGCTTAGTCTTTAGCTCTCCCTTATTTCATACGGTTGGCCCACTAAGACAGAAATTACCCGCTGTGCTCTGGTCTCGCTCCCGCACTCTATAAGCCAGGCCATAAGGACATACACAGGTCTAATGAAGAAAAAATCAAATACTCCATCATTTAGTAAATATTTTTGTTTCCTGTGGAGCCTTGTTGACTTTCGTTTTCTTTCTTTCCTTTATGTGCAGTGGCTGAGTCCTTGTGTTGACACAAACTCTACCCGAACATAAAGCCCACTACCTATACTGTGTTCATCATCCTCTGTTGTCAAATCGCAAGTAATAATGTTTATCATCAACTCGAGGAGACATTGTGAAGGATCATTTGCTGAAAAGACATTGCATTTTTAATTATTTGGGTACTTTCGTTCCTTCGGAGAGTTCGAGCGGATGGAGGCACATTTTATGACAACAAACACAACGTCGAATATGTGTTTTCCAAGCCCCGACTTGGGTGATTCTTTTCTTTTGCTCCTTTTTTTTTCTCCGGACTTTTACGAGATGTGGAACAAAAACTTACACGAAATAAATTGTTGCTCTCTGTAGCAATTTGACTGGTTGGCCATGGCCAGGCTTAATTAGAGTCATTACGAGCAATTTCATAGCAGGCTTAGTGGACCGACCGACCGCAACATTACGAATGCAGTGAAGGGTACGGCAAACGTAACTTTTCATGTTCCGAAAGGAGTGCTCTCTGTACGTTCTCCGGAATGAATCCAAGATTTATTACTTTACGTTGGACAGGTAAAAATATAAAATACGAACCCTATTCGGTTCGTCCCTATATTGTCCTTGCATTCAATTTAATTAATGCTGCGACATTGCCAACACAACACAAAAACCCCGCCTCGCCACATCTCGTCCATCATCAAGCATTGTTGTTATTTCATTAATTTAACCAAACGACATAATGATTGCTAAATGTATATGTATGTGTGAGTGACTGAGCGACTGAATGTCTATGTGGCTAACGTCGTCGCACAGCGATGCCCTGGAAATTAAGCAATCTCACCACATTATAACGTTGATGAGCGGAAGCCTTAAATCCATCCGCCTCTATTATATGCAAACGTCTAGCAGGAAAGGCACAGTTGCCATGACATTCCTGGCATCATCATTGCTCCGGATCCTGGTTTGCTGTCGCCTTCAATGCAGAGCATAATTGCAGTATCCCTGTATTGTACTCTTCTCTCACTCTTAGAGATTTTAATGTATCAGTTTAATCCTTCCAAAGCTGCAAATTGAAAGTAATTGACATTTATTGGACAGCCGAATGGTTTCGACATTTTATCAGACCCTTCCTCTCTGTCGCATGCTCTGTCCGCCTGATGCTGTCTAGAGTCTCTTTGGACACCATTCATCCCCAAAATCGACTGTACCATATTGGTTTACGGCTTATCAGGATATATTCCGGTGCCCGTGTTATAAAGGCCATCAACCTGCGATGTAATGCACTCCATTTTCCTCTCGGATATATGCAGTTGCAATTGTTTTAATTTTCACTCCTAAGTGAATACACGACTGCAAAATTCTGTGTCAACAGTAGAAAAACGAAACGAAACGAATCCCTCTGCGAGGGCACCTCCTTTAGTCGTCCTTTATTTTCATTTACTTTTCCATGTTTGCTCTTAGAACTGTTTAGTTTTGGAAATGTTTTCATTTAACAGCCATTGTGGGTTGCCGATTTAATATTACAACCCTAACAACATGCGGATTGTGTTATCTAATCGAATACGGAGCACAGACCGCAATTCGCCTAGACATGGGATGCTTGTAATAGGGTTGCCCAACCGGCCAAGTATTCTCCTCCTCTTCCACGAAAATGTCGTATTCAAAGCTGTTGCTGGACTAACGGCAACTCTTGGGTATCGACCCACATTGTAAATTGCACCACCATACCATATGTGTGTTTGTGTGTGTGCATTTATAATGACATTAGACGCTTCCTGCTTTTGGAGGCAAGCTCAACTTTCATCCGAAAGACGCTAGGGGCGCCGGAAGCGGCGGCAGTTGGTATGCTGCTTGCAACAACTGTTTTCGCCTTATTCCCAGAGTTAATTATGCTTTGCTAAAATGTGCGCACACTTGGATTTGGCATATACACAACGCGCCCGCCTTTCCATTTCGAGAAATCGTAATTCCCATGCACTCGTACAAGGACTGCTTAACAAACAGGCTACCGGGACAGGCACTATGGTGGGGTAGGTGCCTCGTGCTTTTGTTCATCAGGCAATTAGACCACTATTGTTCCTCAAAACGAAAATTTGATTACTTTGAGGTATATATATGATCTCGAAGTACGCCTGGAGCTAATGGCGAGAGGCTGATGCATTTTGCCTTCTAAATGCGCCTCAAAGAACGCCGTCGTTTATCAGTTCAAATCCAAAAGTGTTATAATTTCTGAACGACTTTAATCCGATTGCCGGCGAAATACTCGTATGTCTCACAGTTGGCACCAGAGACAATACTATGTATGGTTTGTCTATGGTTGGCACCGCTTCCCGTTAAAGTACGAAAAAACAGCTGAATTAAGTTGAAAACGGTTCCGGAAATCTGATGAATAATGACGGCAATTTACAATTGCGCAAAAAAATAAAAAAAAATATGGAAAGGACGACCCCAAACCGAAGCGTACTAGAGAGTAATTTCTGCCAAAGTAGTCGCTATAAATTGTGGTTTAAATTTGCCACGAAGCAAAAATGAAGAGACCACATCTCGGTTGAATTTATACTGGTAAAAAGCTTGAGTTCTAACTGCAAGGACCATTGACCGCTCATAGCACAGAACTAAAAACCATCTTTCGTACGACGTGAAAGGAATAATTGAATTCGTCGTTTTTTCTTCATTTTCTTTTTGTGCTCGTGTTCACTTCTTTCAATGCCGCCCAAGTCGTCCTGCTGACATATTTCTCTATTTGAGTGGCAACATTGAGAATACTCCAACGGCAAATAATACAAAGTAATAAAAGAAAAAGTGTGAAAATGTTGAAATATTTGTAGTTATTCGTTAGGACTCATATCCCCCATGTTGACTGCGGTTCTGGCACAGCGAAAAATATGCTACACAGTTGCGCCAGTAATTTCACCACACCACGCGCCGGCAGCTGTTGGGTGGCGGTCGGGCGGTTGGATGCTATTGGCATTACACATCGACGTGTAGCCATACGATGTTTTGGATCACATCAGGGTTCAAGGCAGCAGGGGCTTGAGTGGGGTGGCTAATCGATGATGTTTAATGTCAGCTAATAATGTGGGATCCATTTTACGGCTATTGAGCACTTAATACGCTTCAATTTAGCGTCGGTCTAAAGACAAAGGAAAGTGTGAAAACGGATGTGTGTTGGCGGTAAATGGTAGGGAAGTTTTACAAATGATAAAAAGGTATTACACCTTGGGAAGGTGGCTGCGATAAGAATGGCACGTCAGATCGAATAAAAAGAAACGGCGCGGCGGTGAATTGTATGCTATTTGAAATAAGTGCTAGCGGTTTCAAGGGTAGGAACAAAGTTATGTAACGCGACAGCGGAACTTTAATTTAATTTAAGGCTTTCAAGTGAACTTTAATGTTGCTTTTATTTTTAGCTAATGAATCATGACAAAAGGTATTTATGCCATCTGCTGACAGCTCTGAACACATGTGGAAATTTATGAGTGTCATGAATTAATGAAATACAAAATTCCGGCATTCTTTTATTTTGTTGTAAAATTTGACAACTTGTCGACACCAAATGAATCGGCTCTTATATTGTGGCGTAGTTATTGTAAATTAAAATGGAAAGCACTTGGAAACATTTCGAATATTAGTATAATACAACAATAGCTACAAATTAATTTAGGTGAAGACCTAGCGCCTATCGGTAAGCATATCGGACACGGAAGAGCGTTATAGGTTAGTCTGCATTTATGTTACTTTTATGCTACCTTTCATGTGGTTTTAATTCTCATCACCAACATGTGCATGGGCCTCCAACGCTACCCTTCTAAATTTGTAAAGCTAACCCCCAAAGTCTTGTCAAGCTTGAAAGATTTTTGCAAGTGTCACTGGAGGTATTCCCCAACCGCTTTAGCGTTTAAGCCCTAAAAAATAAAACCTAAACCTATACAATGTGTAAAATTTAAACAAAATGCCAATCACTGGCACAAAGGATAACCGACTTCATAACACACACACACACACACACACAATATAACTCTCCGCCACCGAATTCCCTCCCATATTTACGTTATTGAAATTTAATAGCATCCTATAGGTGGCACGTCGATGTGGAATAATAGGAGACTTTACTATGAAAACAGCACGTAAGCCAGATCAGATATACGCGACACGAATCGCTGAGAGAAATTTCACAGCCAGAAGGAGCGCTGCACCATTCTTCAGTTCTTCAGCTCTTCAGTTATCCAACAACGATATCAACAGCAGTCTATGGAACTTAAAATACCGTGAAATGTCAATACGGAAGAAGCAAGTTCCAAGTTCATGCTCTTGCTCTCTCTCTCTCCAATTGATTGCGTCTAGTCAACGACTTTGTATTATTATATCCATCAGTTGTGTTCTTGTTGTCATCCTCGTTTTGTCATTCGTTTGTACTTTCGTTTCCCGTTTCCGTTTTCCGCTCTGTCTTCATTCAACTCGGATGCAGTTTGTGAGCCCTTTTCATATTTATGCTATAATTTCCAAGGTAAAACCACGCATAGATATTGTCACAGAATAGAAAAATTGATTGATCGATGGTGTATATTTGCTCCCCGAGGAGGCGGAAGGAAACATCCAGCGAATCCAAAAAAATGACACATCAATCAAGAAGGTATCCTGGAATCTATCTTTCACAAATCTGGGGGTTACGTTGACAAATTGAATGAATTTGAAAGAAAACGACAGGCTGAGGTAAATATTTCCTCCAGAAGCAATCAAAAACTTCTCTCTCTCTCTCTCTGTGTATGTATGGGTCACATGCAATATGCCACACCGGCCAATATAACCGAAATTGTTTTAAGACTCACGGATGAGAGCCTGTCGTAGGATTAGGTACTGTGTACAGGAAGAGGAAATATGGTAATTCCGCCAACATATTGTTATTACAGGAGATGACACAGAGCCAGAGTTAGAAGCAGACAAGAAAGCCAAATGTCTGCAATTTTAATGAAATAACGTGAAAATCCTTTCAGACTCTATTATTGACAATTTATTCCTACGGCTTTTAATTTAATATTCTGGCCAAGCCCATAGCCAGCACCAGACTAGCCCAGAAGCAGGCGGAGTATCAGAGTATGGTATGTTGGCAAAGCAGGAATTCATTTTCCATTCATTTAAATAATAATTTTATTCATCTTTCTTGCTGCTGCTGCTGCTGGTTCTGCTGGTGGGTGGTGGTGGCGGCAGTGGTGATATCATGACTTCACAAGCAATTTCACGCCGAGCTGGATCTCAATGCAAAAACGTTTTAGAGCTCCTTTTTTTATTTCATTGTTAGGCTGAGTGAT
Organism: Cheilosia variabilis; assembly: GCA_951230905.1. Classification (NCBI taxonomy): domain Eukaryota; kingdom Metazoa; phylum Arthropoda; class Insecta; order Diptera; family Syrphidae; genus Cheilosia; species Cheilosia variabilis. The sequence goes on from OX579679.1 coordinate 60,896,615, forward strand.
GGGGATGATGGTGGTGACGACTACGGGATGATGACTACGCGATGTGACCGCTCACAGCACATCCAAGCAGCAGCATAATAATAAAAATAATTGTTAACACGCCCCCCCGCTTGGAATAAAATAAGCTTCAGCCTCGCCCCCAGTCAGCTATATACACCACAAGCCGAGCTATTGTTTCCTTTTTAACCCTTCTTTGTGGGATTCCTTAGTTAATCATATCCTGCGATGTGCCCATTGTTTGGTTTCGCGTCGTTACTGGATTTATTTTTGGAAGCTGCTTGCTTGTGGTTGCTCTAGTAGCTCAGAATCATTTTCTTTGGACATGACTTTTTGTGTAAGAACGGGTGTTAAATAGATGTTCTTTGTTGGGCGTACGTCCGTGTCTAGGGCGTTTGTTGGCGAACGTTTAATTAAAAGCCAAATGAAGGAAGCAATATTTATCTAATTCCATTTGTGAAATTTCAATTATTGCAGTCATGCGGTGGGCATGAATGACAGATAAGAAGCAGAGGATCATTTTATAAAAAAAAACACTAAATGGGTGATATTTTTTTTGTTCCACGGATGTTTACCGTTGGGGTTCGCACTCAATCAAATGCAGATACCGAAAGAGGTTAATCATACTAGTGGTAGAGTCGAAATTGTGACAGTTAAAAGCCGGTAAGAACTAAACTGGCTACAAAACAGAGGCAGTTTTGCCCAAAAGAACAAACAACAACGGTACATGAATTACTTCTTTATGTAGAAAAATCAGCTTGTCTTCAAATGTTGACTTTTAAAAAGCAAAAAAGCGCTTTGACTCAAAGGCCTTTTAATTCGTACGTTCTCTCGTCGCGTGTATGACAAATGTAAAGCACAGTTTAGTCAGTCACCCATTCATTGGACAATCATTACACACACCAGCACAGGACTAACGATTTGGGAACATAATTTACAAACAAATCGAACAAAACAGCTCCGGCGGTGATCCATGTAGGCTATACCTTAGTAGTTATCCCTCTTTAGCCGAAAGCCCTGGTAGCTAGTGCTTATACCTATTAGCAGTTTTAATTCATTAATCTGTCAATAAAGCTTTAATAATAATAATAATATTCATCCCTCTACACAAATGTGTGCAGGTTTTCTTAATCTGTCCCGTTAAATTACTAGTTCACCCTCGTGTTCGGGATTCATCAAACACACAAAGGCGCCATACAGCGAAAAGAAACATTGGATGGTGGCGGTATTACAAGATGGGTGTCATTGCCATACGCATCCCAATAAAATATTCATTGGATGCCATTTACGCAAAACTCCAATCCTTCAATCGTTTCGAAACGCACCGATATATGGCTGGTGATAGAAGTGAGGGAGGCCAAAATCACCAAAGCCGTGGCTCGTATAACTATAATAAAAAACAAATAACACATATACCCATAACAAACACACCAAAATGGCTCATATGTCTACGGCAGCACCATACCAGAAACATACCTACGTTACGTACGTATATACATGAATTGGGAAAGAAAACTGAATTTCATCATCGAAATAAAAACAAAAGGGAGGAAAAGAAGAAAAATGCCATCATACGAGCATTAGTTGTGAAAGGACAACAGCACAAATATTCATAACAAATATATACACAAACGTTTATAACAGTTGAAGTCAAATGCCCTCCTGGCTTTGTTTTGGGGCTGAACGTGCAATAAAAATGACTTTTTAGCCTTTAAACGATTTTGGTATATAATTTGTTGACCTTTTGATGGCGCACATTGTGTAGATATGTTGTAGGTGGGAATGAGGACAAAGAATGTGGTAATGTGATTTTCATATTTTCCCATTCAATTGTCGCCAAAGAAGATTCTCTCCGCACAAAGTCGGCGCCCACTACTGTGATACCCGTAAAACAAGGGCACAAGTGCCACCGGCAGTGTGTTTCTTCCCCGGGACCGCAAACATTGTTCGTTTTGCTTTGCAATATAATAACATATAATTTTGGTTTTGCATAAAAAAAAACTGAGATGGTGCACGTACAACAGCACAGTGGCGGCGCACTTTTCTTTTCAGAATCGAGTCGCTTCGTTTTGTCAAGGGTTCTGACGTTTAAAGTTCCTTCTTTCAAATGCGAGAGACCTATGTTGAGAAACATTTTACTGTAATGTGAAAACTCGATTTTTAACTAACCGATAACACATTTCATTCCGTGACAGTATTATCGCCAATAGGTTTTAGTTTTTTTACATCCAAGCTTTACAATAAGCGTTTAGCCTTGACCTTGAAAAAACCCACAAACTAGTTAAACTCAGTAACTATTTTTAGTTGCGATAGTTGTAATTTTTTTAAATAGTTGTTTTTATTCAAATTTTGGATATCGGTCATATTGTGAATGCATTTTAGTAGAATTTTTGTTGACGCTGTACCTTAGTGGACCATTGAGTTCAGGTTCAACCCCCGGTAAAACACAACCGAGGGTACAATCGTCTTGAGAAAGGTTCTCGATTCAGATTCAAGTATCCATCATAAAGGCCCTTCCATTAGTATCAGAAAGGCCCAAAAACCGAATGGCTGCGAGGAGCTAAACCTATAGAATAATATGTGGACCCGTTGCTGTTACTGTTTTTTTTTATTTATTTAACTGACATATTACAAGACAAGAAAAACTACAATAATTGACAATAGTATTGTGGCTGAACTAACAGGGACCTCGGGGCGCTGTTGGTTCGACTTTCCCAAGAAAAGTGCTTAAAAAATATCCAAGAGAAGGAATAAAATTGTAGGTCCACTACTCAGAATCTTATAATCTCAATATTTTCGGTTGAATTCGACAGTAAAAATGCTATACAGCCATCTAAAGCAGCATGTGCTAAATTATAAACAAAAATTAAAGATCCTATTGTCGGCGCCACTGTACAATACATGTGCCACTTTGCACTTTTGCAAGACCAATGTCAGCGCACCCTCACCAGAAGGTGTGGCATTACACTTTCGATAAATTCGAAACTGCTTTTATTGTTATTCTTATGTTGTGGAAGATTGGAGCAAAATCTCGCCAAAAGCGAATAGAAACTAAAATTTCACTACGACCACCTAAACATACTACGCCCAATAAACCCAACACCGTACCACAAGGCCACCCCTGGCGGTACTTACTTCATGTTGATCAGATTGCTTACAAAATGTGTATGATGAAATCGGGACGATCATACCGTTTGTTTTCCCCTCGTAACGGTCTTCTTCTTTCTCTTTTTTTCGTTGACGGTTTTCATATGAATAATGCATAGTCCTAGTGGCCAAGTCCAAGGAACTTTTACTGTAAGGGACCTATCGCCCTCGGGTGTTGTGATGGAATAGGAATAAATCGCTGTTTGATAACAAAGGATATACGCTTATATTCTGCGCTAGGCTTTTGGATTGAATTTCAGCTGATTAGAATGAGGAGAAAAAAAACACGTAAAGACCTCAACAAACATATCCCATCAACCCTAAAATAATAACCCGCTATTCATACTTGAATACATCACCGCACTATAACATTTAATTGCTCAACGAAGACTCGAGTCGTGTTAGTACCTATGTATATACATACATTTGCCGTTATCAAGTGCAAAGCCCTCCTGCCAAAATTTACTTTACGAATAAAATATCTACATTTTTGGCTTTTTTGCTGGCTTGCGTTGAATAAATTCCAATTAGCCTGGCTGGTAAGATGCATAAATGACTAAAATTCGTTTTTGTTGTTGTTATTTTTTTGTTTTGAATATGTAAATAGAGTGTGATGTACATGCGACTTAAATATACATATAAAAATGTATTTTAATGGGAATCCTTGAATATATTTTAGTCCTTTAAGCTGCTGAGTATACACAAGCGTGCACTCATGACAGATAAATTGAAATTCATAAAAGGATGAAGTCATCTTAAGTCAATGGTAAATTAAATTGTATGTCTTAAATTGGTTTAAACTCTCAGATTTTGGTTCAAGCAGCACTGGTCTTCTGAACGCCAAACATGAAAGTTAAAAAGCAAACCCACACGAACACACAGAGAGAGAGAGGAAACGGAATGTAATTCGTAGACATTAGCCAGTGCACTGGATTCGGAAGATACGAAGAGGATTGTTTTGTTCTGGACAGTATACATCATAACATGCAACAACTGATAAACAGGAAATGCCTGCGCATATATAAATGCATACGTACATACGTACCTTGTAGTAGATATCAATTTGCAACCAAGGGTCTGTGAAAATCCCAGAAACATAAACTTGTGTATAAAACTCACTGGTTTAGCTTACGCAGCAGGTGTAGGCGGAGTGGCAGAATGAGAGTGGAGTATAGGGCAAACTTCAGTAATAGCCTGCAAAATGCAGCATATGCGTCCCATGTACGTTTCCGCTCATTTGCATTTCCATACACCTCATATTCTTGCATGAGTGCGGTACCGTATCCGGACGAAAGTAGACCTTGGGGCGCCATTAACAGACTCGAACCTTGACTCGGTCCAAATGGATGAAGCTGTAGAGAGGCGTACTGGAAACAAACGCTTTGATCCCTTCTGAATTAGCACATTAGATCTGTAGTCCTTCCCAGTGCCCCTATTTTCTCAAACTCTATATATACACATATCTAGTGATGTCCATATTGAAATGTTCCATGTTCTACATGTCCGACGTATTAAATAATTGAAGTTCGGCACACAAACAGGATTGTTGTATGTATCGCATGTAGTCCCTGTCTCCGTCCCGTCCTTAACGAACATGGCCCAAACAGGGGGATGAATTGCGTGCAAGGGGGGCGTCGAATTAATTTGCTATACCACCATGTATTCACCTCAGCTAATAACCGTTTTCGATGGTTAGAATTTCTTGGCTGAGAAAATAATTAATAAATTGCTCCGCCACGCATTCGTTTGACATTCGCCGCTTTAAGCCGCAATCATTTATTTCTTCGTGTGGGATTTATATCCGAGCAGAAATTAAAATATTGTGCCGATTAATTTTGTGCTTGTTTGGAATCTAAATGATTCCCATTCTGTTCCGATTTCCTGGGCAAACACAAAGCTGGGCAGCCGTTTGTAAAACGCATGTAGTCTTTTCGCAATTGTCTTAAAAGATTCAGGTTTGGCAAGTTCCTCACAGAAAAATGTTGGGTATACCTGCCTAAATAGGACTGGTAGTTGTGCAATACTTTTGCATAAAAATCGGATGCGGTTTGGTGCCGATAAGTGCAAACACTTTTCAATAAATAGTAAACATCATATGACTGCACATTGGGCTTGCAGTAACAAATGTTGAACTGAAAATACTTCAACCCTCAGTGTAGCTTACAGAATATTATAACTATGAACATGACATGGCTTAGCGTTACCCTCCCCAATTTTCGACTTAATTAGGAACCTTCGGAGAAACATGCCGACCTAGTTTACCAGATATTTGATTGAAAAAAAAAATACTTTGTCTCCCTCCTATAGCTAACGCAGTATTTCTTGTGTAGTATTCCGATTTAACGTCGCCTCACGCCCACACTCATTAACTCTGCGCCTTAAGCCCATGAATATAATTATAATGTTTTGTATTAGAAATACTCACTCACTCATGAGCGAGCTTCGCAATGGGCACAGCAGCGAGTAAGCAAAGTGTCTACTTTGCATAATCCGTACGCGCTGTATGCTTAAGTACTAGCAAGGCGTCTTTAGTCCTGTCGCTATACGCCAAGGCGGTCTGCTCTGTTGTTGGGTGGAATTTTATTTATTATTGCACAATATGTGTACGCATAAATTACAAAATACACTCGTGCCTTCTTTGCAGACATTGCGAGACAATAGGAGACAAAAGACGATGAAAGTTGTTCTTTTTTGGTATATGCGCATTAGTATTAGGTGGGGATAAAGTGATTGTTGTTGTTACTATACTTGAACTAGTGTGTAAGGAATATCAAGTAATAATTTATACAATGTGACTGAAAAAATGGCTTCAAAGTGTGAATTGCAATAACAACAATTGATGCAGAGAAGAAAGATGGTGACACGCGAAAGATTAAACAATAGTTGGTGTCCTCGAGAACTCACATAAATTGCGTGGGTCCACTTCTGGGGCAAGCAGAAGAGCCTTACAAATAACAAAAATATTGACAATTGACAGCCATCAATGAAGGTCGTGGATTAGTGCTGTAGTTCGAAACAACACTATAAAACAGAACATCAGGGAATTAATTGAATTGAATTAATTTGAACGGCCTCTAGCGTCAGGTCAAGTACAACTGAAGAAATATCGACAAATTGTTTGTCTGTTTGTATGTGTGTTTGAATTTGCTTACGCGCCAAGTTCAAATTACCAAATCCAACCCAATTCGTAAGACATAAGAGAGGGCTTAATGGAGCTACCTACGTATATTTTATTGCAATCGGCCAACTCATTGGATATATACGAATTAAAAAGAGGGCAGTTGTAATTAAATGCCAACGCGCGATAATAATAATCATAGTTAGTGTCCATCCTAGATTTTACAAACTTACAAATTGTTCGTATAAAATTACGTATTATGACCGACAAAATATTTAGTTTGAGGGTTAAAATTGATTATGTAAGGCCCAATGTATTTATTTTTATGCCACACTGTAAGTGCTTATACGCATGACGTGTTGTGATAAATGTTTCAAATCAACAAGTCTTCCATCTCACCTGGTGCTCAATGACTAGAAGATGTGTTGTCAGGACATTAAGCTGTTTTTGCGTGGAGCAAAGATACATCTCAGTTCTGGGCTTAGCGAAATTTCCGGCATTGTACACACATTCTATATAGCTGCAAATAAATTGTCTAATAATTCTTCAGCTTAATCAAAGTAAGGCCAGAATTTGAACCAGCGACGTAGTAATGGAAATAAAAAACCCTTGTCAACCCTATGCTAAGCTGTATAGAGTTGTTGGGGTTTAATTAGTGGAAGTTGCTAACTTTAATAACTGTATGGACTCCGAAATCTATGACAATGGCCACTCACCCTGAACAAAAGAAAATCGCGACGGCAAAAAATGTTTCAATATTAACAGCTCCGTAATTAATTCTAATTCCAAATTTCCTTTCAATAGGATATCGTTAATATTCAAATTTATTTGTTGAATTTATGCCAAATTTCGCAATGCAAATGCGAGTACGTATACCTAATACGCCATTCTGTATTAAGAACATAGTAAGAAAGTACAACCCAGACAATGATCAGCACACATTTTCGGAAAGAACAAAAAAAATGGGAAAATGTATTCCGGCAGCAAGGACACTACAACTACGACTAGATGAAAGTTTAATGACGAAAATACACTCATAGTCTGTTCGCTGCTATGCATCGGTGGCGGTAGCGGTGGCGAAAATTTGAATTTCTGAATTTTTAATCGAGCTCCAGCGCAGCACACAGAAGTAGTACCTATACCCTGCAGCTGAGTGTTGCCTCTGGTTCCCGCAACAGCGAAAGCCGAAAGCGGGAAGCTCGATTATAATAGAAGTAACCACCCAACCAGCCGAAATCCGGGTCATATCTGGTAACAATATCCGCAACTCAACAGTTAATATATTTTGCCCGATGTCTTCCGAAAGGAATCTGGTTTCGTTACGCCCTTTGTTAAGAGGGATTTCCTATTAGTGGCGCACTGAACACCATTGATTAGTATGTAAATTAAAACAATGGTCACTGTATCATAGCACAGTGCCGTGTTCTTCTTTAAATTATGCGCCTTGAAAATGCAATCATCTTATCACTATTCAATGGGAAGTTTTGAAGATGATTGGGTGAGTGAAACTTTGAGATGCCAGTGGCAACGTATCGGGTATAATTTTGAACCAAATTTAAAATGTGGTGGATTCTTTAGTTAGCTCCATGTCGCAATAAAAGTCGGAGATGCATCGTTCAGATTTCAAAATCTGGTTAAGAAAAGTACAGTAGCGGGCCACAGCAAAGTGGGATAATTTTTATTTGTTGAGTACAACTCAACAACGAGAAGTATCAATCTTACATCAAGTCGAGATCTAGTCCAATTATAGAAAATAGCTAAAGCTGGGTTAAAACCCTAATGTGAAATTTGGAGTACACTTTAAAAATGTTTTTACAGCCACAGGAAACCTATTGTCTCAGATGCGTTTGCCTTATTGTATGACTATCTTTATGTGTAACCGTTTTAGGGGCAATCTGAAAAAGAAGACACAGCGCAACTGATGCGTTTCCTACGGACATCTTTTAGCATCAACAATGCAACTAACATGACAGAGTTACCGATAAATGGTCATTGCCCATTGAGTGACATCGCTATTAGCTTAAATTACCCCTGCAAACACACAGTCGACAAAGTCGAATGAAAATCGATAGATCAAGAGATATACATTTTGTCCGAAGCCGAAAATTCCATTCCATTATTTCGGTCCATACAATATTTACTTCGCTTAAGTTTCGTTGCAATTTTCCCATCAGTCTTCGAAATATTCATAAAAAATGTACATCCGGGGCCGTTTTTAGTGCGATGCACAGTAGTTGTTTCCCTACTAAAACAATGGTGATCTCCTCTTCGGAGTTGCTCCGACATTGTTGTCGTCAGCGTCGTATCCGGTCGCCTGGCTGCACAAATTTCAATCTAACATGCTGTTATATAGTTACCAAAGCGCTCTGTATCTCTGTACATTCCTTGCAACACTGATTAGCGCTCACTGAATAATTAATTTCGTCTACTTTCCCGAATTGGTTCGTTCATTTTATGGTACAAATGGGGGGGGTGGTGGAGGTGGACAATTTCAGCCCTACCGCTGACACTGTAAACTTTTATTCCAAAATGCATTCTACTGAAACACATAACGTTACGTACGTAGAGAGAAGGCATACCCGGCGCTTGAAATAGGTTCTATTATGTATCGATTTATTTTACAAAATGCACTCTAAAAGGAGGGAATGTATATGTCCGTGTCCATTGTTTAGAAGCTTACACATGTATCTCTTAACTGTGCATTGCCACAGTCTATATTTTGTATAAATATGTAAGCGCATCACTTGAGAGCGGCTAGACCGAATTGACTGAAATTTATAATAATTCGAGCCAGATTTTAAAGGAAAGAAAAATCGGAAAAGTTGCCCGAAAATGGTATTTTTGTATGAGCATAACTCATGATTAGAAAGACGGATTTGCGTAAGAGAAACGCAATTACAGCGAAAAGTGGAAAATTCGGACAAACTGCTGAATTCCAAATTTTGTAGGTATGCACTCTCGATCAGAACTGAAAATCAACGAATTAAGTAGCAACTTCACTGGCCTCACGTTAACCATTATCCCTTAAAATTATATGCGCTGGGCCTTATTAATTATCATTTTTAACCTCCGCACTAAATATTTTGTAGGTCACAATATGCAATTTTGAATGGAAAATTTCGCCATTAACAGTTCGAACAATTTTGCCTGGGCACTAAAAGTGATTATTAGTATCGCAGGCTGTTTACAGCGCAGACTCATCGTCTTACTTGAAGCAGTTTCAAATTTCAAATTCAAATGAACGAATTTCGTTCGTTCAACGGATCTATCTCTCTTTCTGTCGTTCAACGATTGATTAAAAAAAAACTTTGCTAATGCAATTGCAGCTTAGAAAATGTACAAAAACACACTAATAAAGTAATCGGAATAGGCCGAGCCACATGTTAAATTAATCGTTTTACTTTATTCAATAATTAAACTGTTTATTTGATGGCAAAACTGTGCGAATCTGTGCGCGAAAGCCGAACCGAAATTGCACTGCAACAGCAATGACAGCGGTAGTGTTGCCAACCGGTTTGCGACAGATATGTGAGGCATTTTATTTTTTAGATCATATTTCCATTTCTCACTATTTCGTTTAATGCATTTCGGGTCGCCGCACGATAGAGTGGAGAAAAATTAAAAATACATTTTTAAATACAAGTTTTTCATGCAATTGAGGATTTGTTTCACAATTAAGTTGACACTCAGTGCCGCTGTTTTGAATTCGCAAAGCCAAGAAATTTCAGAAAATAAAGAAAGAAGAACCAACAGTCTAAGTCCCGTCAGGAGAGTAGCTAAATGCACAGGGCGGCTTTTATCAAAAATCGTTTTCGAAAACTCCAAAGGGTATAGAAGATATCTTCTGTCTTTGATGACGGTTTCTAGATTTTTCACGAAACAGTTCTTGAAAGGAATGATTGGAAAATTATGGTTGCTTTCACTGGACTTCGGGGGTTCGTTATTTCAGAGAATACACTTTGTTCTTCTTTTTTTTAATCAATGTTTTATTATATATTTCTGTTAGCTATCATTATGTATATATATTTAAAATGTTGTTTACAAAAACCAAAAAGTGAAGAAAAATATTTAATACGTACAATGTAGGTGCTCCAAATCCGAATCAAGAAACAAAAACAAAACACTACCTAAAGTAAATTAGTAAATAATCTTTAAGAACATGGTTTACTTTTTAAAATATGCCTTCCAAACGCATTACAAACATTTATCACTATCACTAATAATAATTAATTGATCACAGCAATGTTTGGAAAAGTTTTTCATGTTTTGATATTATTTTTTATTTTTTTATGAATTTAAGGAAAATTGGTACATTCATAGTCTCACGTATTTCTCTCGTTTCTAATTATTAAGAGCGAAAATAATTTTTAAGCTATTCATTCTAGTTTTCGATTTCGATTTTTCACAATAAAAATTTCATAGTTAACCCTGTTTCGCATAGTATACTTCGCCCACTTTTTTACGATTTAGTTCTTTCTTACTGCTAATTTACTATGAATATACTACATAATAACGGATAAGACGCATTAGGTATTAATGACGGTGTTCGACGTGTTGCAAATGCATTGCTGATAAGTACAAAGTATAGGAGAGAATACTAGAACTTATGTCCCTGAGTTAACATTCAAGCAGTCCTTCTGGGAGAGGTATTCGCGAATACGCGATACTCCATACTCCTGTCGAAAAATAAGCATATAGCTCAGTGAGGGGTTATAATGGCGGTTATGATAACATTATCTACTCACCCAATAGCCAAACTCGATATTCTGATGAACGTTTACCACGGACCACAGACTCCAGAACAAGTGAGAAACTAACGTGAATATTTTTACTTCGTTCTCCACTTCTTCGATCTCCTTCATAGTCGGCGTATAGTTTTCAATAGATTCATTTTCTCTCTTTAAATAGGCACTGATGAAGTCATGTCGTTGTTGCTGTGTAGGGTACTGTTGTTTGTAGTGGTGGTAGAATGGGAACTGTGGATTGCTGTAGTCGAGTGTCCATTCAATAAAGTGATTCGCCAAGTCAAATCCTCGGTAATTGTAGGCACAGTATTCAAAATCGATTATGAAAAGGTCTGGTTCGCAGTCTTCTGAGTCATTACTAAGTACGGAATCACGAGTATTGTCTAGGTCGGTGTAGCTGTCGCCCGATGGGGTTGAACGTTTTCTATTGTAATTGATATTGAAATAAGAAGCTCTTCAAATATGTTGTATTTTCTTCGTCAAATCATAGAGAGAAAGAAAGGAATATAACGCAACCAGAAGAATGCTCTAAACGTGTATTTGTCAATGTTCTCATCTTTATATCGCAGTCATAACAAATTTAATATGTTATTAGCACTGGTTTACCATTCGACCATACTTATCAATTTAGTATTGTGATTTCCTTTGCGACATTAGTATAGCGGTAAAGAATTAAAACACAGTAAATAGTTGGCGCAACAGGTTCATATAGAACACTTCCATTCGTTTGATTTAATTTTTTGGTTGTTGGACGAACTATAATTATGGTCTAACGCAAACTGAAGACAATGTCAGAGTCCACGTTAAATTTTCTTCAGTATCAGTGCTGTTAGCTGGTTGCTAACAATCGTAATGTAAACTGAAGCGATGGTTTCTTTCTGTTTATTTTGTTTCCGTACTAACAAATTTTCATACAAATAGCAGGTACGAAGCGATTGCTTTTGGGTAAGTGGGCGCAAGTGACGGAAAACCTACCGAAACTAAGCCACAAGCAAACAATGCAAATTCATTGCATGTATTAGCATTGTCAGAGACGCGGTCGTATTGAGCAATTCTTTTTCTTTAGGTCAGCTATAAATAATACAGTATCGTACCTTCGAGAGCCAATTAATCCACTCGAAGTGTTTGAATTGCGATCACTGCTTAAACTTGTTGAAGCTTCAATGTCTGTCTCTGAGATAGAACTACTACAAAAATAGAACATTTAAGAACATTAAAGAGCAATCATTTGTAAGATGCAGAATAAAATTGAAAAAATATACAAAACAAGCTTACTTCACCAACACCCAAATAAATGATACACTTGTTTTATACAGAATGCAGTTTTATGGTATGTGAGAGAGATTGTATGGAAATAATGTTCTATTCCAATTGAACTTAGACTGCAATTAAAAATCATGCAAGCAAAATGTTCTTTGCTATAAAAGTAAGAGGATGACGGTGGCCTTACCTTATGCTCTTTACAGATTCACGACGTGACCGAGAAGCTTCTTCTCTTAGTAGAATGTTACCTTCTTGCAGATCATTGTGGCAAAAAACAACTGGAAAGTCGCCATTTTCAACAAAAGTGCGTAGCCACTTGACCTCTTTCTCAAAGTCGATATTTTTGAGTTCCTTCACCTCGGCCTTTTCCTCGTCTGCGGGACTAAAAGTGGATTTATGTTTAAAGTTATTTTAACTATACAAGTGATAAGCATTACATACCTGATATTTTTAAGGATCGATTCCAAACTGTTTAGCCACCGCTGCATAGTATTCCATAACCATTCGGGTTCTTTTGATACTGGAATATTAAGGGTGTGAATTTCGCCCATTTTTTCGGCTATTTTCATGGAGGTTTTGTAGTCGGATAGCTCTACAGTCAGCAGGGGACGTGCCTGTTTGGGAGAAGATAGTAATATTATTTAAAATACAACGGAAAACATATATTTTTAAGACTCACTGGAATGTATTGTTCTATTCGCCCACCGGGGAAGAGTCCGTGTAGTTTTGGACCTAAATTACGTTCGCTTAGTAAAGCAAAAACTACCGATTCTGTTATCATTGTTTCGAGAGCGTGCTCTCCGTGAGTCTGTCCATAGATTCGAAGAAGTACCTGCAAATATATCAATGTAGAAGGCATTTAAATACACATCCAACTGTTGGTACTCTCCTAGCCAATCTCTTAACGAACTTAGGGAACAGTCTTAAGCCATGGTTGTGTGACACTGACCAACATTTCCCAAAACAAAATTATCGAAAAGAACAGACCTAATGTGCAATTAAAACCGTTTAGAATAATTAATTTCTACGCCGCAGAGAAGTGAGTCACTCTAATAAATATGCAGTGAATCAATGTCAAAACAATACAGAAAAGTATCGCCGTACTGCTGAGCTTCAAACCGGCGAGAATTCCAAATCGACATCAACACGTATGATTCAGTCCCAATGGTGCACCGTAGTTTTTATTATAGGTAGTTTTATTCGTGGTCTGTTTTTTAAACAACAATAAATGCGCGTCAGCTTGTGATGCTTACATCTTAGAAAGCTTTGTTATGTAGCGCATGTTTTTTTTCATTTCAGGAGTGCTATATTTAATGACTAACACACGGGAATAACCAAATTAACCAATAACAAGTTAATAGGAATGCGAATTGAATAAAAAAAACATTGTTATTGTGGAATTTGTTAACGCTTTTTGTAAACAGTCGTAATTTGATAATATCATGAATTAAAACCCGATCTGTATTATAGCATAATTTGAAACCAGCATATTTACTTTGGGTGTTCTTAATTAAAAACCGCATATAGCATCCCATAATGTCACTCTACAAATGGTGTTTGCTATATTGGAACATATTAGTGAAAATATATGCATTCTCCTACCAGTACTTCTTGGGTCATACTCAAGAAAATAACCAAAAACTACGAGAATGTAATGAACACGATTAGGGGGAATAAAATTTGTAAGTTTTATGACCAAATTTTGCCTACGGGATCACCAGTTTCACCAGTTTTAGTAAAATTTTGCATTCCAAGCAGGGCCGGACCAACCATATGTGCAAGATGTGCAAATGCACAGGGCGCCACTTAATTTTATCTTACGCGAACAAATACTGTCATTTGCATTTTAAACGAAAAGCTTGTTCAAATAAGCCCAAAATAATAACATTCATCACACCTGTGCTGAATTAAAGGGTGATTTTTTAAGAGGTTTAGAACATTTTTAAAAAAAAAAACACAAAAAATTCGAAAAAATGAATGAAATATTTATTTGAATCGATAGTTTGAACCTTGCAATTTAATGTTTAAAGATAATTTCATGCAAATGTTGACCGCGGCTGCGTCTCAGGTAGCCCATCCGCTGAGTCCAATTTTGGCATACTCTTTCACGCATATCGGCCGGTATCTCACGAATGAATGCATGGATGTTGGCTTCCAGTGCGTCAATCGAAGCGGGCTTGTCCCTATACACATTAGCCTTGGCATACCCCCACAAAAAATAATCTAATGGTGTCAAGTCGCACGATCTAGGCGGCCAATTGACCGGCCCGAAACGTGAAATTAACTGTTCACCAAACTCGCCTCGCAATTGCGCCATTGTTTCGCGTGCTGTGTGGCATGTGGCACCGTCTTGTTGAAACCACATATCATGCAAGTCAAGAACTTCCATTTCGGGCAAAAAAAAGTTTGTTATCATCGCTCGGTAGCGTTCACCATTGACAGTAACGCTGCGATTCGCATCATCTTTGAAGAAATATGGCCCAATAATGCCGCCGGCCCATAAACCGCACCAAACAGTGGCTTTTTCGGGATGCATTGGTAGCTGTTGCAATGCTTCTGGCTGATCTTCACTCCAAATGCGGCAATTTTGCTTATTTACGTACCCATTCAACCAAAAATGAGCCTCATCGCTGAACACAATTTTTCGATAAAAAAGCGGATCCTCGGCCAGCTTTCCAAGAGCCCATTCACCAAAAATTCGGCGTTGTGGTAGGTCGACTGGCTTTAGTTCTTGCACCAGCTGTATCTTAAAAGGCTTTACGCCCAAATCCTTCCGCAAAATTTTCCACGTAGTGCTGTAACAAAGGCCTAACTGCTGGGAACGGCGCCGAATCGACATTTCGCGGTCTTCTGTCACACTAGCTGATACGGCCGCAATATTTTCTTCACTACGCACAGTACGTAAACGTGTTGGTGGTTTAATGTCCAACAAAGTAAATTTGGTGCGAAATTTGGTCACAATCTTCCGAATAGACTGCTCAGAAGGTCGAGAATGCCGATTCTAAAATGGAAGCAGCGCGCGATGAACATTTCGAACCGAGCACGAATTTTGATAGTAAAATTCAATAATTTTCAAGCGTTGTTCATTTGTAAGACGATCCATGGTTAAATTGCAAACCAAACTGAAGCTGTTTGACAGTGACACAATGTACTAAACACACGTCAGCTGTCAAAACCAGTGTTGCCAAAACCAAACCAGCTAAAAAATCACCCTTTATTTCTTTCACATTAACTCACATCACTTGCAATGTTGCAACTTCAAGGGGAATCTAACTCGAAATATGGCAAAATAAAAAATGCCAAAATATTCCACCCTGTTCATGTAGATATTTCCTTGCACATGCACTTACATTTTACAAGAGAATCTAGTTCAAAGATCTCAAAACAAAAAATGCCGCAATAAAAAAAAAAACATCGAAAGTCTACCTACTGGGTGATGTGGAAAAGACTTATATGAAAAAAGGGCGCTTTCTGTAAATCTTGCACAGGGCGCTAGTTTAGTTGGAGCCGGCACTGATTCCAAGTATAGGTCAAAAGATATGTAGGTACATGTGTAAAATTACTGAAGACACTTTTACAAAGCTAAAGTCATAAATCGAATACCATGAGCTCGATATGCATTTCCGTAGAATTCATAAACCGTGTCTATTCGGAACTTTTGCAGAACGGATTCGAAGAAAACCAAATATTTTATAAGCCATTTGAAAAATGCTTACAAATTATGAGTTCTGCAGAAACGTTCCCCAGGCACAAAATTTCAGGTAAATTATTCCACCACATGCATTGCACTAATGCGCAATTTGTTTGTATTATATGCCATGCCTCTATTTCCCGCCTTCGTCGACATGGAATGGAATATTTACGTATTTGGATAGCCGCACATAGCCATTTTCATAACACTTGTTTACAAGCACAAGCGTAGACAATTTTCGAATTAACTGCTCGTGTACTCACACGAATAATGATTCAACTACTAAGTCTTCCTGGGAAACTTGTTATATATGAACACTAGAACGCACACGGGCATAGCTCGATATAAATAACCGTCAGTGAAGTAAATTATTCCACAAGAAAAAAACGAAAAAGCTTTCCGATTTAAACTAAATCTCACCCACTCACTTACAGAGGGCCTTTGTTTACAGTGGCAACTCCATGACAACCAAAAACTATTAACCTTACCTCATGGGGCTCATCTCCGCTTGCTGCACTATCCTTCCTCTGACGTTTGCTTGTGCTTATAGCTGGTTGAACATTACATAAGCTCGTATTGCTATTTTTATCACAGACTTCTGGTAGACTGACGTAGTACAAGAAATTAGATAGCCCGCCACTAGAAACAAAAACGAAAAACCTCTAATATTCACATTCTTTTCACACAGAAGCACATACGTACCTTATTCTTTTAACTACGATATCTTCAGTAGTTATCGACTTCCAACGTCCTGTCAAATAGTCCCGACACAATCTCGAAGCAGCATCCCGGATTTCCTCGATCGTCGCCTGTAATAAAACATTTACTTAATTGGCGCTGCAATCAACTTTTAAGCGAAGCACTTCTTGTTTACATTTTGCATAAAGTATTGCTTAATATCCTCAGTAAAAGACAGTTTTTTAACCAATTTCATATTATTGTCGAAATGCGTGTTAGTTTCGTAATAAACTTGAATAAAATGCGACAGCCGAGTGAGAAGAATATTTATTTCGTTTAGTCGATATATTTGTTGTCTACTTAAATTAATTAAAGCAAATACGGGCGAGAAGTGCAATGTCGGAGCTGAAATTCACTACTGACGGGGAAAATCAATAGGGAAAAAGGAATCGTGCCAAAGTTTACCGCAACTACAATTCACAGCTAACAGAGCAGTGCGAGCGACAAGGGTTGTTGTTAGCTTATCTTCGAAGGGCTGTTTTTCGCTGATTTTGCATTCGTGTAATATCCGACTTGGACTATTGGGCCTTGGGGGTACTATAGACCGGGGGGATAAACGTGTCGAAAGCAAATGTAAAATGCAATGATATTATCAAGCAAACAGCTGATAAAATACATACGATATAAACTTTGAATTGTTAATGAAACGCATGAGCAGAAACGTTTTGTTATAGACAGTCAAATGTACGGTCGGGTCGAGGCCCTTAAAAGTTGTCTGGGTCTATTTATAAATAATAATATTGGGCAAGTGCATGATTGGGAGAAACTAGGCCTATGGTCCTAAATATGGACCCACAGGAAATATTGTGCAAGGAAACCCAGGAGTATATTTTTATCTGTTTCTATAAGGAGTCAATAACTGTTTCCTGGTCACACAAAACAATACCTGGTGTAGTAATCAACAATAAATAAATAAAACAAAATGTAAGCAAAAAAAAAAATATATAGGAGGGTGGAGGGAAATAACTTAACGGGCACTAATTTTACATGGGAAATAACTTTACCTTGAGAGGGAAATAATTTCCTTTTTTTATGTGAAGTTATTAGCAAGCAACCAACTGTGGAAGTGAAATGATTTCCCTCTCAAGGTAAAGTTATTTCCCACGTGAAGTTATTGCCCGTGAAGTTATTTCCCACTACCCTCCTATTAACAAGCCGTGTAATAGTTTTTTTTAATAATAAAGATTAAAAAAAACTTCAGGTGCTTATATTTTGATCGGATAAATCGCGGAGGTCTCGTTAAATGTTTAATTCTTTGCTAACATTGCAAGATTGCAAACAATGGCTTTTCGGTATTTGTGAGGGTGTTTCTGATGTGATATCTAGTTTCGTTCCATGCGCTGTGTACTAGGAAAGCTTATCAATTGAGTCATTCGCCTTAAAGTTAAAATTCAGATAAGCGAAGGTTGGCTTAACGTTAGGGCCGACATAAAAATATGTCTGCAAGCAATTAAAGTAAGGCCCTAGAACAATTTGAAAACTACGGAAATTGCGGATTTCCTCGTACTAGGTACTAATAGTTTAGTTAAGTTTTAGACAAGTCTTCACTGTCTGAAGTTTACCGACATTATCGGTCTTTGACTTAAATACTCTTGAAATAACGATAATACTCAATTACAAGGCTTTTATTTAATGCAATAAAACTCTCAAGATTAAACTCCGATTAAATACAACAACATCACAAAAGTGTCTCTAAAAAGAAAAAACAAATGTCGTACACTGTGAAAACTTCAACTGATTTCACTTAAAATGTTAAGCTGACGGCATTTGCATTGATAGACTTTGAAAGTCAATTATTTAAACCCAGTTTTTCCGATCCTAAAGAATTATTGACCAAATAAGAATTATTTCACGATTTTGAGAACGAAACGTATTTTTAATATTGTCATCGCGCTCTTTTATGTTTCTGTTCACGCTTTTATGATCAAACTCCAATTAAAACAGTGCAAACCGCAATTTTATCGATCTGAAGGCCGTGGTTGATTATATCTGACGATGACAAATGCGTGTTGGTCAATCCAAAGTTGCAATGTACTCAAGGAAAAAACAACCGTCATTTTGCAACTGATGATAAACAATCAGGTTTTTACACTGCGCCACCCCTTGCAAACATCCGACAAACGTGCAAGAGTACAACAGCCCTCAGAGAACTTCTCAATTCAGCGATTTTGTTCTCTAGAAGATTGTAAAATTCATCTTTTCAGTATATATTTATAGTTCAAAGAACAATAGATAATAATCGGACTCATTTATATTCATGCCAAAACAAAGACAGAAAACAGAGATCTTTGTAAATGACAATCATTTTTATAGCGAGACAAAACTACTTGTTTGTTTTTAGAAAAAAAAAATCGCAGTCTTCTTTCAAATACTTATTCAGTTACCAAACTTATGTTGGACCATTCTACAAGTACAACTTTTGCACCATGTACCAAAACGAACAGTTCGTGTGTTTGAACTGTTCTGTTTTTGATTTCCCTATATGTGGCTTTTTAAAAATAGAATATATTTCAATCATGCACTTCAATACTAAACGTATTTACCAATTTCAAACGATGATGGGTGGCATTGAATCCGTTTTAAGAGCACACACTCTGTGTAGGCATTCAGAATTCACCATATTTAAAAGAAAAGGAACTACATACGTGATACTTAGTTACTATTTATTGTATTTTAACGGGCTGATAAGTATCTTTTCAGGAATTTGAAAGTGCTAGAACGCTAGACGTTACCAAAGTTATAAAGATTAAGACTATTGGGGTCGAAAACCATATTTCGAGCTGCCTATATACCTCCTTAGATAATAGTGAAACAAAACTATGAACTGCGCAAAAGCGTTCGCTAACTTATTATGTGTATTTATTTGTATCTTTTGAATGAATTTTGTTATGCCTCTTGACAGTGGAAAATTTTTACATGCACATGCATGAATCACTCGCAGTCGCAGCATTTGAAGACAGTTGATTTGAAATGCAAAACAAAGGGACATTCGGAAAACTACCAAATTATTATAAGCACTTGTTGGACTGAAATAATGTCAAGTTGAAAACAAAACTAGTTTTCACTCATCACAATGCTCGGCATACTTCTTCAGGTTGTACACAGCAGCGCTCGGTATATGTTTCGATAACATGTTTGCAAGAATAGGTACTTATAGATAGGTACCTACCTGTCTTCATAACAACTTTTGCTTTCACTTTGACGCGTAGGTAGGCGAAAAATAATTGAATGAACCAAACCCAGATGAGGGTAAGTTATTCAATGGCACCAATAGAAAAAAGATAATAAAATTTCTATTAAGGACAGATAAGAGGCAGCTTTCGCAGATATCTTTTAAGCTCAATTTTATCCACATGTTCAATTAACGCCTATTTTTAAGTCCCACTTATTACGCCGCATAACATAGATAGATAAATTTATCTCTGGAATGTTCTTCTGTCGTAGATTATGGAAACACTGCAGAAACAAAGTTCATTGACTGCAGTTTTAGCAGTCAATTTGAAACTAACCTTTGGAATCCCCCAATTTCTACGTCACCGTTGCATTGTGACATTATTAATCATTTGTGTAGAATACTAACCTTGTATTAAAATATTTTGAAGTCATATTTACTTCACATATCATACATAAAATACGAATAGGTACAATAAATGAAGGGTTTTGCTCTCTAACTGATAAGAATTGATAGATTACCCAGTGCTTATCAGTGAGAATTATAGTTTTATATCATTCAAAGTCGAGTAATTTTGTTTTACATAGTTAGGTACAGCAAAAAGGCGTTAATAAACTTACAGTTCGTAACGATGTCATTTCGCCAAATTGAAGGCCAAGTCGTCAATGGGTTCCACTCCAATATTAGTTGCTGCAGAAAGTTAATTCCGATTATTCACAAAATGTTTTATTTTTATCTGACACACGCGCGATTTTTTTTTAGTCACGAGCACAATACTATACAACAAATGTGTAAAGATTATTATTCTTTTTTAGCTTTTCTCCTCACACAAGTAGCCAACTTTATTTTAAAATAATTAATTTGATTCAATGTTAATTTCGCTTTGTCGATAAACCGCACAGCACAGCACGGCACAGGTGAAAAATTAATGTCGCTCTTCCAATACCTTCTGTAGTCGCAGTTAGATTATAACTGAGCACGATCGGTGGGAAGGAGCACTTGTTTTGTTGTTTCGTTCGAATTTGCTACGACCTACGCTCAAAATGGTGTCTAGATCTAGACCGCTTCGAACGTGTTTGTGTGGGTTATCTCTTAGCTGTGGTACAGCACATTTCAGTTTTATAGAGATGGTAAATAAAATGAAATAGATCAGTACGATTAACACAATTTTATCGGTTTATCGAAATTTCAAATTTGTTTATTTAATTTCCACTACTAAAAAGATATTAAACCTCAATTGAGAAGCATCACTATAAGTTGTGTGTCATGTATGGAACTACAACTATAATAGCGTCCGTGCCCCATACGGGGCAGAATTCTAATGTCGTTAACCGTTCTATTGTATTTCAGAAAGAGTGGATTCCCGACTGAAACCAATGGAAAACGACGAAGGTAACAGGCGGTTTTATGTGTTCGAAGACTTACGCTCGTTTTTTTCTTTAAAAGAAGTTAAAAGAAAATTCTTCAGTGATCCAAATTTCTTTTTATTTCGAAAGAATCGATTATATTTGCCTATTTATAAAGTTCACAGACGACAAAATGAAGCCAGAAGCCGGCTGCGTTACCTTGTTAGCTAGACATCCAGATGGACAAAGAGCGTGAGCTCTAGCTTAAAAGGAACAAAAATCACTTTATTCCGAATTTCTTACTAGATATGTAGAATTAAAAGAATAACTATACCTACTAAATTTTTGCATTCGAAGAAGAAAGAAATATGAAAGTATCTAGGAAAATGTGAAAATAAAATGGACATAACTACATCCGTCATTATGTGATACGCAATTTGATATAACTATGTAAAAAATTCAGAAACCATCGTTTCGTGGTAAGGGTTTTCATATCAAGCCAAAGCTGAATTATATTGCTTTCGCTGATTCGCATTGTGCTTTTAAAATTGAAAATAATAGTATCATACACCCAACCACCTATACAGAAGGAATATGAAACAGAATTAGTGTAAGCAACAACAAAAGAAATGGAAGCATGTAACATTCCTTTAGTTAGACCCATTAGATCAAAGAGGCAATAAATTGGATTGTAATTTGGTTGTGTTGTTTTTATATGATCAGTGCGAATTTAATAGAGTTCTTGGAAACACTCAAAAAGAAGGCATACAGCCACTTATTGCCAACAAACGTTCCATCAGAAAAAGATCGCTTGTATTTAAGACTATATTTAGAAGCCTGCATAGGGAACGCACACTTATTTTGCAATCAGTACAAATTCGCAGGTGCTGTGTTTTCGGGTGCTTATAGTCGATACATCCTCCGCAAAATCCTAAGTGCCGAAACGCCAGGAATCGCGGATTTTCACTCCAGAATCGGACCCTAAGGGCGAAAATTCACGAAAATTGCAAAAAAGGAAAATCGTGAAAATCCTGGCGAATCAGGTGTCAGATTCTATAAAGCAAAACGATCAAAAGTGTTCGTGCGCACGAATGATTAGCGCTATGTTACACAAGCAAATTCCCAAAAACGTTTGAACCTTACAGAATGCCGACCCGCTTTATTGCAATTTTTCCTTAGCATATACACAATCCACTATCTAAGTAATTTAAAATATCCTTCAGTTTGGGTCAATTTTGCAACATCCAGTGGACAAACAAAAATCGTTTTTACAGAGTTCAGCTACTGTTGGACAAATTTCAAAAGCACCACCTATGTATCAATTTAGGCATTTGGAATTCGATTTGAGATTCAAACCAATGGGGCACCAAATAAACCCACCGGATGCAGCCGTTCCTCGCATGTCCCACATTCCAACAGCCAAATGGAACAA
The DNA here is from genome assembly GCA_951230905.1 of Cheilosia variabilis. Lineage (NCBI taxonomy): Eukaryota > Metazoa > Arthropoda > Insecta > Diptera > Syrphidae > Cheilosia > Cheilosia variabilis. The sequence goes on from OX579679.1 coordinate 60,919,264, forward strand.
ATCGCTAGATAAATAATAAGTCTCCCAAACGTATTATACTTATCGATAAATTAAACACATTATCCCCTTAGTACACTTATCTCATGTATTTTTGCAATCTTGTCTCACATTTTTTTTAAAACAGAAACTCAAGAACCTAAATACAATCAACTAAAAATTGCTGCCCAAAATTGCTCTCAATGTTCCTTTTTGTAAATTTATAAAAAAAAAATCCTTGTATACAAGTAATAATCAAAAATAGGTAGGCAGTTTTCTTTTATTATGTTAAATGTTTTTTTAGCTTCACCTCTGTTCTCAATAAATAGTTTCCCTTTTTGTTTTTCGATTTTTATTTGTTTTTTTTTTTGTTTTTTTTTTTTCGATGCCAACTTTCTGATGAATATCACCAAAAAAGTTCCATCTTCTGCGCTTGTACATGTTTTTTTTTACAGAATCTGTTGTGTATTGGTTTAATTCGTCTATTGAACTCTTTATCTCATTTTGACACAATTTTATTTGTATTGCATGTATATTATTCTTTTTATAGTGTTTTACGTTTTGTTGCACAAAAAGTTCATTTTTTTAAGTATAAAGAAGAAAAAAAATCTTTAAAATGAGTTGCATATCTTGTGTTATTATTATGTCCTTATAAATAAATTATTACAATACTAAAATATTACAAGGAATTTGTCAGGACTCTCGCTATCATTTTGTTTGCTTCATCGAACAACACATTTTTTTTAAACTTCTTGATTATGGAACAAGGCAGGTGACAAAAGGGATATTTATCTTTTTCGAGGGGTACATTCCCACATACAACTCAACTCGGGTGCGTGCCCAACTCATTTTTGTTAGTTGTCAACTCACGGCTGTATTTTTTACCAAATTTTTATGATTAGAAATAAACAATCTTTAAATATGTAATAGATAAATGTATTCGTGTGATCTCTTCATGGTACTTTAACATGGATCAAATGAGAAATATTTATAATTAACTACGAGGAGCTGTATGAGACGGTAATTTGTTGATATATACTCCTTTTGTTTGCTTTAGGAAATATACGCTTGTTTTTTTACATATATAATAGTAAAAACCATACATATACATACAAATTAGAAAAGAAAAAATAAACGTTTTTCCATTTGTTAAAAAAAAAATATTTGTTGTTGTATTATTAAAATTATTAAGTGTTTCTTTTTTATTTTATTTTATTTTTTTGTTTGTATTGTTATTTAAGCCGCTACTTCAGTTGCATCTGAGCCATTGGTTACGTCCTCTTTTTTCTCCTCCAATTTGGCTTTCTTTTCTGGTGTGGCGGCTGTTTCGTCTGATTTGGAGTCTGCATCAACAGCAACTTTCCTCTTCACGGTCTCAACTGAAGCATCTGTGGTAAATTGCAGGTGTGTAAATAGGAAATACATATTCTTTCCAAGAATGTTGGCAAAAGTTATAAAAACTTGTGATAAAAGGTGATGCTAAGATGCACAGAGCTTCTCTTGGAAATGTGTGGCAAGGAAATGAAATTTAATATGTTTTGAATAGAGTACTGACCTGTTGAATCACCATTTGTCTCTTCAGCTTCGACTTCGTCTTTCTTATCGCCGTTTTGCTCGTCATCTGTCGAGGGCCTCGAGTCTTCATCTTTCGCCTCGTCGGCTGTGACAGCAGCGTCGGTGGCATCAGCGACTACTTTAGCAGCATCGCCGTTTTCTTTTGACTCATCAGCTGCACCATTCTCTGTGACAGTTTTTTCAACAGATTCTACTTTCTTGGCAGCATCAACTTGCTCAACCTCCTTCTCAACGACTGGAGTTTCCCTAAAGGAATTAAAAATGTATTTATTGAGCATTCAACCGGTCATATTCAATTTAAATAAATCATACTTGCTAACTTATGTTAATCATTCAAATTTTAGATCACACACTTAGGTATACTTCGAAACACGTTATTGACAATGCAATGTGGTCATCAGAAGGAAATGAGTATACCTACAACAGAGCGTTTTATACATTTACGTCAGTCAACACCAAAGGATACAATACGCGCGTGACCACATAACGAACATATGACCTTGAATGCCAATACATGTAGGTAGTCGGATATTGCACCCCCAAAAAAGATATATTTTGTGAAGTGTAAATACGCCTTCGAGATTACTCCATTTCTTGTCAAATTTGATTTCTTTATCGCTGGTCTTCTCACAATGGAAATACAAAAGCCTCTTTATAATTAGCATTCTGTTCAAAGTAAAGGCAACGATAACTGCGCACAATCGCTTGAACCACAACTAAAAAAAACCTGTAAGATATACAGTGTATGTACGAAACGGCGTAAACCTGTGTATGTTCAGCAAATAGGCACTGAACTGAACTAGTTTGAAAATAACGGTCCTTTACCCCCATTCAAAAATACATACCTACACTTGTCCAAAGAAAAACTCATGCGCAATATTATTCATAAAATTTGGTTTTCCTTCTCCACCGTTGAGAACATGCTACCGGTATGTACCTGCATATATGTATATGGGCGGGTGAATAATTAGTTCAGTTATTCATCTTAAAAATTTTAAGGTGCTTAGATTAAGCAGACCTTGACGTTGACCGGTAACGACCTTTTCAACAATTTCCCTTGCCGCTCTTCCAACATATTTAATGGCTTTTCTTAAAATAGGTAAAAGGAAGCAACAACTAGGCGATTGTTAAAATAACAAAAATGCCGAGAAAGCTAACGCAAAGCACCCAATAGAATAAGCAAGGTACACACTATCCTCCCAAGCACATAACACACATCGCTCTTCCCATTCCCACCATTCGTTGAAACCGCCAAGCACAGGCAATCGTAAACGGCATTCCAAAAAGCGTCGTTTTTATATACACAAGTAAATAAGAAACGCCGCCATATTCACACACACACACACAAACTTGATGTTAAACAATCGCAAGTCATCCCCACCAACCGCTTTACATTACTGTTCAAAAATCATTTTCTTGTTTTTCTGTTCTACGAAAAAAAAAAAACATTGTGAAATATAATAAATATTAATTCGTGTAGCAACCAAAAAAAAACGTTTATTTTTTTTTTTTGCAAAATTAGCTTGTTCTTGCTTACTCATTTCAAGTTCCATCTCACATACAAACACATTCACACAAACTTGGTTTCGCACCGTCCTTTTCATTCAAATATCCCGCCTTATGTTACTATCTCCTTCAGACAAGCGTCGATTCTCCAAATACGAAATACGGTAAGAAATTGCAACCGCAATTTTATTCCTTAGTAAAGCATATTTTCGCTCCTCACTTGCCGTTTCTCGTTCTTTCTTCTCTACCCAACAACCACCTTTTTCTATATTATACAGAAAGATTCCATTTATCACCACCGTATTTAATGCGAACTTTTTCAAATTGATTCACTTATTCCAAGGCGGTAACAAAGCAACTACATTTTATGTACGCTTGTTTCTTTTTAAACTGACGCCATATTGCCGCCAAAAAAAAAAACGTATGAATAGGGACAAGAAACTAGCGTGAACATTTTTTTTGCCACCGGTTCTTTTTTTTCTAACTTTACTCACTTGTTTTCAACTGCAACATCGGCCATTGTAATTATTTGTTATGTATATGTTTTGAAAAAGAAAATTTTAATAATTATTTCGAGTTTCGAGAAACTTTCTCTACGTTTATTTTACAATTTAATTTGTATGTATAACCGTTAGCACTTTGCACGAACAGAATAAGCACGTCTAAACTGCTTCGCTGAATAACGCCGAATGAGAAAGAGCTCTCTAAAAATTCCGAAAATTGATGAACGTGAACATTTCACTGTCCCAGAAACCCGTTTCGTTCCTATGAACAAAGTGATGTTGATGACTTTTGAATTTAGTTCTCTCCGACTGGATAAATGCGCTAATGAATTGTTTTTGGCTACAGCTGTATGCGTGTCTGTATACCTACAGTGCGTTGTGTGTAGTACACCTTTCCTAGGGGAATAGATCAATGCTTGATTTTGATATACATTTTTTATAATTATATATTATAATATAAAGGGGTACGAGACGAACCCCTCTTGCGTCGTTTGCAGTTCGTCATCCTTATGTCAAAAGAGGAAGTAAATTGTTTGTGAGTAGCATTTATGCCTTGTGTCATCTGTCACGATAAGAGATAGCAGTGATCATCTATTTATTAGACCAACTGATTTTATATTTGCGCCCACGAAAATTCGTTTTGAACAGACATTGCTTTAATTCAGGAAATCACTAATCGACAATGACAACTGCTACGGGGCTACTCATCAATCAAAAGTAAAGTTGCTAGATACCTATGGCTACTCGTGAGAAGCAATTGTGGGTTGCAATATTTCATAGCTTGCGAACTGTCAATTTTCATAGAAAGAAAGAATGATAGTAGGTAGGTATGCAATAAAATGTATGGTGGGCATTTCATAGCTTCCAAATGTCGCTGAGAAGAGCATGTCGTTGCATTCTGGCATTAGATGCCTTAATACTTCGTCCCTTCGCGGAATAATATCCAAATGTCAAAATTCACAGAAATGACAGCCCATAGCATACTATCGATAGCATGCTATAAGCTGAGCAATATATAGAATAACATTTTTTATAGCATACTAATTTTCATAGTAGGTATGATATATTGCATGCTATAAAATATTGCCCGTAGAGACACCGGGTAGAGAAAGACGTACTGCTTGACTTACGTACCTACATATTTGCCCAGATAAGAAGCCAATGTGCAATAGAAATTCTAATTCAAGCCAGCGCGAAACACAACCCCTCGCCCTCTATAGATATCACATTATTACTATCGGTGCTAAAAAGCGGGAAGCATGGAGCACTGATGTGATTGCCGGCACTGGCAGCGTTTTTTATTTCTTTTAGCATTGAGAATGAACTGGCACAACTATTGAATCTAGCGGACGCAGAAGCAATATATACGTATTTAATTCAACAGATAACAGCATTCAGCTCACACCATCCGTTACTACCTACTTACTAGGTACCTATCAATCACCAAAGGAAATGTGCCGATTGCTCGAAAACTTTGTATGTAGAAATTGAAAGCCTTCGTAACGTATTACAGAGGACAAACTGGTTACTAGGTAGGTATTATGCCTGCCTAGCAGGAAGGCTGGGAATTAGGGCAAGCAAAAACTACTGCACGTAATACCTACAAATATAAAAAGTAGGAGCTCGACATTGAATAGAGTGAGAAACTATCTACCTATCATGGTCTGGTGTTCCTTATAAAATCTCTTAAAGTCACCACAGCTGTCAACAAAGTCCGAATTAAAGACCGATAACTTCGGTATATTAACACAAAGCTCGTGGACCGAAGTAGAAAACTAGCGACTCGTATTAGTTCGTACACCAACTTCATCTCTACTGATAAGTCCATAGGTAGGTACCTCTGCAACCATCCTCCCGTCCCGATGCGTGCAGCAAATGTGTAAGCAGTAGGCACCCTACCTCTCCCAATATAATTTCAACAGAAATACCTTCCTAAATAAGTAAAAACAACAATTAGGAAATTATCATCCTTTCCAATTAAAATATTGTAGTTCATCAGTTTTTCATATACACATATATATCTGCTACCTATACCTATGCATGAGCAAGAGGTACACATAAAACTAGAGCGGGTGGGTGGCAGTTGGCTGCCGCGGCAAATTGCGCGCTTAAGCTTCTCTTTTTTTCTATTATTTACATTAAAAACACATTTTGTTATCATAGGTTTAACTGTGAATCCGTTGTATATAAGTAGTACGTGCATTTGAGTGAATGTGTTTAGTACTCCCAATCCCAAACAGATGAATGCTCGCAGAACATAAGTAACAACAACAACTTGCGTTCGCCTAACACCTAAACGCTTTTGAGCATTTACCTGAACAATTTGAGTTAGAAGGTACTTATGTTTGAATGTAGGTTGCTCTTGCTATGAATCGAATTCAAATCCAAAATTCATAGAGGCTTTATATAAATAGCTATGTGTCACTTTTTTTGGCGAAAAGAGCGTCCGTCTCGTCTCGTCTGTCGCGCCTATCGAGAACGAGAATAGATATAACAAGAAAGAAAGAAGAAGGATGAATCAGCAGACGTTAGTGAGATAAGGATGGGTTGCTATACATTTTATGGAATCGAAAAGCCGGTGTCAGTCTCTCAGTATTTACAAAAAATGTTTGGTTGCATTAAAAATTCAGAGTGTAGCTGCGGCTGGGGCAGGGGCTGTGGACTGTGGAGTGGATATGGAATGGAGGATATATGTACTTTTTGTTTGTGTTGCTTTGTGAGGGAACGTTTCAATCTTATTTCAGTCCATTCCGTATCTACACTTTATTTAAAATGTTTAACGCGCAGTTTTTTTCCAATAAGAGCTGTTGCCAGGTCTGCAAGTTTTTTTTTTAAAAGTGCACAGTTACCTACGAATCAATGATGGATGTCCGATTCTAATGATGAAAATGTGACAATGTCCGTTGGGTTTCCAATTCAAAACATTCTGTTTAAGTTACCAATCCATAGGTGAGGTGATGATATATTATTTTAGCAGTGCATATTAGTGGTTAATAATATTCATAACAAAGTATGTACAGTCATAACGGTCTGCTGTTCGGTTTGTTGAAAAGTAAGTATAGTGAGCTGGCAGTGCTGGCTGTACTGCCATTTTGAAATTCGAATGGAACACTACAAAGAACTGGTACTGGCTCCGCCAGTTATAAATCCTTTTTCAATTATAAATCAATTCACGTTTACTTATCTTTTGATAACGTTTATTAGACTTATCTAAAATTTTTAAAAGTACAAAGCCGTAGGTAGGTACCTGAATTGTGAATGATGACAGCAACCTACATAAAAGCAGTAGATAAACTCCAGATTGTTTTATAACATGCCTATAGGTCTGTTTTAAAATTTATCTAAACGGTGTCTTCATCATTGCAGATTATTGATTAAATTTTACATGTTACATAAACCCAAAGCACTACTATTCCCAATTCTAAACATTTGATCAAAAACATTACCCTCCCTGTGTCCCTGTCCAGTCCGGTTAAAAGAAGCTCGAAAAGAATATTAACACAAAGCTCGTGACGAGAAATCTGACCAAGAAAAAAACGCATTGTGTACCTAGGTAGGTACCTACTAACGTTCTTAAAAGAACAGAAAGAGTGCAAATGGAGTGCTGTCTTTTTATGAGGAGAATTAAGACCTTATGATAAAAACAATGTCCACACTATTAATATAGGTATAATACTATTAATATAGGTACCTTCACTTTAATGGGTATACGAAATGTGTCAAGCTCTAGTTACTTTCAACTTGAACTAGGTTTTTTTTACCTTCTGGAAGCAGAAGTACAATTTATTTCTTTGTTTCCTTCACACTACAAGCAAACGACTTCGTACAGAGAATGGATATTTTCGGGCCTTGCTGTTAGCTAGTTCCTAGTGCCTTATCTATATTCTTACACACCAATTTCGTCTGACATCTGTCAGTGAATGGATACGCACAATCCAAATGCAATTTTGCTACCCAAAGCGAGTACTTTACTTGCGGGCATGCCGCTGTGGAATAAAACTGATCAATGATACCTTTTACTAGAGCAAGAGACGAAATAAGCAGATGTGATAAGATGTACCTACGCTTTTTTTTAGGGGGCTGTTTATTTTTGATTCCAAATGTCAATCGTAATACTACATACAGCGGGATTATGTAATAAAACATCAGTAGTTGTATGTATCTACACCTAAACGTTGCTCTATTGAGTACAGTCATACCTACGGTAATTCTAATTATTCCAATTCCAAGCAGGCCACAGAAGATCAAAGATGATGACGAAGCAAAGCAGCCAAAGCTATAGCGAAATAAATTTACATTTATATTGTATGTTGGTAGGTATATGCACATCAGACATGTGGTCTGTTTAGTATATTCCCACCTGAACAAACCGAATTGCATATTTTATAATAAAAGCCCAATTGTTCTTCTATGCATTTGAAAAAAAGGCCTGCTCCTAGGTAGGTATACGAATTGGTAGATGGGATGCTTTGTTTTTAACAGTAGACTATGCGTAATTAGCATTTTCACTCACTGCCTATCCAGAAATAGGTACCTATGAACAGCGGACAAGGTCAAACTATTCAGGACCATACAGCTTCCCTTGAAATTGCTGCAGCTGGTGCATTGATGGGTATGCCTTCTTTCTAAGCAATGTAAACTAAAAAAGTATTCCAGAGAGATGATGGGCGGTAGGACTCAGTCCAGCTGCCTCACCATTGCGCTGTATGTATAAGCAAAGCGCCACGAAAATCTCTTCATAGGCATACGAAAAATGACGTAATAACATTGTGTGCTAGAGCTTTAGGAAGTTTCCAGAATTTACTCAATCTGACACAGACTTGAAATCAAGAAGCAAAAATAACTTCAAACGAACGATGATTTTTTTTCGCGTGTATGTTATTTCCGTTTCATTGTGACCTCCAGTAGCTTAAACGATGCGACCGACTTTGAAGAGTGAGGTCTGAGGTGTCATTAGATTCGTATTCGTCACCGGATATAGTTACTTAAAAGCTTCAAATCAAAAAAGGTAGGTAATTAAAAGAAAAACCCGACTGACTGTAAAAAAAAAGGAACTGAAAAGATATAAACAGGCCACATTTAAGTATCTTCCTGACAGTTGGAGTCTAATCATTCAGCCTCACTCACGATTACGACCTTGGTGTGTTTTGGCGCAATAGAAAAAAAGATCCATGTTCCAAAAACCCAAGAAACAGAAAACAGTTTTAGGTATGTCGTTCGTAAACATCTGATGGAGCAAGATGTGGACAGGCCCACAGAGACAGAGAATGAACAAACAAAAACGCTCTGGGTGGATCGTAACGGTGACGGTGGTGGAGGCAGAGACGTTGCCATTTAGAAATGCACTCGAGTACAGTTTTATAAAAAGAAAATCGCGCGAAAAACAAGCAACAACATCGAAATGAGGCCGAGAGAAAAAAAAAACGTTTTTTTTGTGTTGCATTGTGTGTGTTCGCTGTGCTGGTATGGATTTAGCTTGAATAGGTAGGTACCTATATATGTTGTGCTTTGTAGACATTATGTAGTTATGGATATGAAAAAGGACAGTTTTTGATTACGGAAGGAATTTATCAATGGGATTTTTAGATAGGTAGGTAGGTATATATAGGTAAGTGGCTATGAGCGTGTGCGTGGGTACTCAATCATCCTACTCAAAATAAGCTTTATTAGAAAACTATTAGCGACAATGTGACCTACGTGCTGGTTTATACCTACCACCCTACCAAATGGCTAGGTATGAACCTACATAACAAGTTCGTATTGAAGCTATAGTTATGTAGCAAAGGTATTTTTATTAAACGTACCAAGGTTGGTACATAATATAGTTATACATAAAGGTATTTCGTTTAGCAGCAGTTTTTAATTTTATTCGTGTGAACTGATGGCCTTGACATCAGAATAGCATTAGGTACAGCAGTACATATTATAGTACCTACCACCGTAATAGACATGCCATTTTATAACTACATTAATTCCATTAATCCTTATACCTACGTAGGTAGGTACCTACCTTGCTACCTATCAAAAAAAAAATGTAATCCTATTCCTAATTCCTTCCTGCTTCTGCACAACAAGGTGTTAAGAGAAGTTAGCAAATTTTCATTGAAAGGATAGGTACTTAAGCTACTATTCGCTTTCCTCTTCATATTCATACATGCCTACCTAGGTACCTTGTATGTAAGTGGTTTGTTATTAAATACATAGGAACGCAGCACATGGCGCTTCATACATATCTCACTACATTATTAGTTCATTTGAGAAAGTTCAAACGGTTGCAACTAACAAACGAGCGTTTAGCGGTACTGCATTTTGCAATAGCCGGCTAGCTACTTTGGCGGTGAGCCTATCTCCACTAATAGTAACATGTCACCTACCTATCTACAACCGCATAGGTAGCAATTGCTAGAAGAATGATCTAAGTGACTAAGTAAGCTGTACATATACACAAATCCGATGGAAGAACCCAATATCACAAATTCACAAGCTTTTAGTTTTGCAACTCCCACGAATTCCTAAACAAAACACATTTCATAAAACATTATTATTATGTATAGCTGCGTATATATATGCACACCAGTAGCGGGTATGTTGTATTGTGTAGTTGCAGAAAAACAAGTACCTAATATATACGCAGAAATAAACGAGTTTCGCAAAAGTGGGTATATAGCACAAGGCTATGCATGTGTGTGTGCGACGACTGCTTGTTTACGAAGGGGAATACGGGATGAGGAGCGAGAAATAAAATCGGATGGGACTGGGATGGAAATGAAATTAAGCCGAAATTGTAGACGCCGCTCTTTTTTACATAATTATGACGGTATGGAATGGAATGGAAGTTCATGGTTTTGAGAAGCGCTGTTCTATTTCGATTTCACTCCACTTCACCAAACAATTTTTATCGGTGAAACAATATGGGGCTCATTCTATAAAGGTGGAAGCAGTTGTCCATAACTGGGCGACTTTTTCAAAACCACTTTAAATTTAGCTATCGCCATAGTTCTCTATTTACTTTTAATAAAATTTCCTTACGAAAATGACTACCTATGCTTAAACACGTTTGTTTGGGGTTGAACCTGAAACTACGAGCTCAGGGCCTAGCACTTAATCACACGAACAACTGGGCTGTCAGCCAATATTGCGTCGACAACTAACTGCTTGTTGATTAGGTAACCCATATTTTGGAACCAATTTGGTTTTGTAAAATACTTACAATTTATCTGCAAAAGCCAATGATGATGTTTCGATAATCAACTCCATATTCATTGCTAGTTTATCACAAGGTGAAAGAAGTTATGAATGTGGTTAAATTTACGTGATGTCAACCATAGCCAAATCATACTGAGACTTCCAGCTCGCAATCCTCTTGCCGCTGGCCCCCTACATTTTTTTTTAAATTCCCCATTTTGTATTTCTATCGGTGTTGTGTTAATTAAGAATCTGTGTGACATGCAAAAACATACAAAAAATAGAAAAATAAATGCTGCCATCCGCGGCAACCGTGGGGAAATGCGAAAGAGTTCGGTAATTCCAAATTTTTATATTACTGAATGCCATTGGTTAGTTATTATAAATTGTTAAAAAGCGAATAATTTGATTTGTTATGTTAATAAAACTACCTGAAGTAGATGTTCTTTATACTAAAAACATATTAGGACAAACATGGTTGCGTATTTTCCGCTTTTGGAAATCATTAACTTCGATTTCGTGTGTAAATTTTTTCCTAAATAATAAATAAAATTTTCTCAAAATGTTTTTATTTTCCCTCAACCAATCTACATTGTTAATTTTTCATGAATATTTTAAGCAAATGTGCACTTATTCCAAAAAAAAAATATATTATCCACATGTAACGAACAATTAAAATTTAAACGGATAAAATTCTATGAACGCTGGCAGCAACTTTGCCCAAAATCGGAAGTGGCATATCCAAGGTGCGAGTGTGTTGGTGAGCGGGAATTTTTGAAGATACGTGACTAGCGCACTTAGCATTTGCCACCCCATAAAAATATAGCTTGTAGGCAAATAACGGGAAGTCGGCCGATGTTGGTGGTCTCAGTATTGTCTCTGATGTCAGCAATGTATTTGCTTAATGATATTGTCGAATTATGCACATCAAAGGAAACGTTCTAATTTGATGCAAAAGCGATCAAAGAAAGTACATATTCGAACTATTTACTCGTCGCATCAACGTGGGGCCTCCAAAAACAACTCCCCAGTGCTAAACCAAAGGATTTCGATTTAGTCCATTCGCCAAAGGTATAATAAAATTAGCGCTTTTAAACGTCGCGTGGCTTATAGATGATCGTCATAGCTCATGATTTATTTACTGGCCCATAAAGCCAAATAAAAGGTTTGTTATCTCAAAAAGTTATATGGCAAGGAAACAGTACTATAACTAAGATCCAGATACTCGTAGCATTGACATGCTTTTTCGTATCATTGTCAAATTGCCTTATCAACTGCCACACATAGCTGTTCTCCAATTTTCAGCCCTGCGCTGAGAATTAAAAAAGCTTTTTATAACACCTACACAAGCATAGTAATGAAAAAGCTAGTACTTGGGGGAGTACGGCGCACTCGATAAACACAGAGAGATGTCCTGGTTGGAGTAAGGATATCTGTCTTCTGCTTACTCGCATCATGGAAGCTACCACAGAAGTTAGTTCTAAATGAAACTTTAACTTGAAGTAAGCACATCGGGAGAGAAAATCTAAAAAAAGGGGCGACAGCTCAAGCAGTTGTGACGATGAAGCCAAACATATCCCTGGGAACTCAAATTATTTCCTAATATCTTTCGTGTGTTGTGTAAGGATATTTCAAAGTTTTTGTGATATTCGAAACATACAACTAGAAGTGCAAGTGTCAAAGCATTCTTATTTATAACAAAGTGCAAACGAAAAATTCCACTGTGCTTCTTCGTACCTTTTAATTTTGTGTGGTGTAACGCAATAAAATATATGCCATAAGAATAAGCAATTGTGTACAAAAAAAAAATTAAATTAAAAATCCCAGCCCCTGTATCCTTATCACCCACCATCTGAAACAGGTAGAAAAAAAAAAAAGCCTCTATCCCTGAATCAGCAGCAGCCCTCTATTGGCAATTACATATTCCCGTACTATATAGAAAGCTTAAGGGGCTATTAATTCAGCAGCACCATTGGCTGCGATGACAGTAGCAGCGAAACTTCTTTGAATTTCCAAGGACTATTATTTTAGAGTAATTTTCGGTTCGAAGAAACAATCCGTCACAATTCCTATTTCACTCGCTGGGAAAATTGCAAAATTGGGTTGTGCTTCGTCCTTCAGCTGCAATTAAATCGCATAAGTACCTACAACAAATGCTTATGTGATTGAATTTAGAGAGTGAATCCCTGGATTGAAAACAATTCAATGTACTTATTCATAAGGGATTCTGTTGTAGGATATTGGAAAGTTTTGCATAGCCGAAAAGTTGACACGAAAAGACGATAATGCTCCCCATACCACATTTCAAAATATGTATTTTTACAACATCAATAGCAGAGCGTGATAGTTGCGTAGATATTATTAGTTTTCTTGCCGCCAATGTGCATGGTGAGGAGCACTACTTATTGGCGCCAAAGAAGACAAATTTCTCGAAGGAATTAAAGCAGTGAGCTTTGTACGTCGTTTCTCTTCTCTAGGACGACGATAATCGAGACACTATTAGGTGTGTGGTTGGTTGTGAGAAGGGATGGGGGTGGTGAAGTGTCCAACGTGCTTTTTCCTATTTGTGTTTTATTCAACTGCTTGGCTCTTATTTGTTTAGCTCGAAATATAAAAAGTTGAGTTAAGTGGAATCAAAAAGGACACGATAATGGTCCCCATGCGTATATTAAGTGATAATTAACAACCGCAGTTGTGGAAATTATTTTGATTCCTTTCAGAGGCTGAGGGTTGTTTGTCAGCACAGTGATTTATTTTGTATGTTCATCATTGCTGTGTATTCGGATTTGGCGTTTACGCACGAAATAGATACAAATTAAAGTAAAAAATTAAAGCCGATTTGATATTGGAGAAATGACAGAAGATAAAGCTAATGACTTATCCCTTGAGAATGGCACACAGTTCACAAATGGACATACGAATACACAGAAACAACGACTGCAGCAGGATGGGATGAAAAATATGACCGCTGAGTCTACAGCTGATGGCAGCGGCTCTTCCGAAAGACCCAGTGCTACTGGAGGGGCTGTAGTTCTACCAGATGCTGTGTTAAATAAGTTATATCAAAGTTATTCAGTTAAACAACGTCGGGCTGGTCTCATATGGTTCCTAGTCGCGTGCATTTTGTTTAATATATGGGCCCTGCTGATTCCGCAGGGACAATGCAACGAAGTATTGGGTAAGTACGCACAAATTTTATACAATCCAAATAAGTGTATGTATGCATATATAATTATATATGGAGTTAAAAAAAAATAGAGTTAATATGTAGGAGCCATATGCAACGTTGTTTAAATCCTTGAATCGAAATGTGTAGGTATGTGTACCTAAACAATACCCACAAGTCGGTGCAAATTGAACTAGTATAGTTGCACAACCGATACGGTGGTATGTTGACACATCTTGCTCAGTTCGACATTACCTATACGCAGACAGAACGTATTCAATTTTCCAATTAAAATGTGGTTGCAAGTGTTGTAGCTTGTAGGCTTACCTACTTGCACAGTCAGCAAGCAATGTGAGCATTGTATGAATAAACTAAACATTCGTGTTACGCATCTGAGCAGCAGAGGGCCATTTCGTCCTATGCATGTCGAAAACAATGTCACTGATTAGTGATGATTGACAAGCAGCAGTGGGATCTAAAAGCAATTGAACTAATTGTTATCTTTAATTATTAAACCAATTAAGAAACTGCAAAGAACTTAGTTCAAACTCGGTGGAAAATAAATGCACTCTTGTGAAGCGGCTTCAGTTCTCATATTATGCATGGTGGGAAAGCACTCCACTTCCTTATAAAAACTAAGTATACACATTCAAAAGGAAAGGGAACTATCCTTCAACTATGTATTGAAATTGGACCAAAAACTGTAAACTCTTTTAACTCCTTTTTTGGTTTTATTTTCTTTTATAAATATGAACATTGTAGTCAATTAAATAGTGATAAAACGTTAAAGCATATGTATATAACCACATTAGAGCTGTGCAGAACTACATTTCTATTTTGTTCTTCATACCTTCATGATACCAGTCGTCACATCTGTGGTGTTAATTTTGGACATACTCTTATGTATAATACTACGCCTTTCAAGTTTGTATCAATCAGGACTGCTGACGAATTTTCTGAAAATCGTCCCTCATTTGATCTGGCTCCAAACAATAATCCAACTAGTGTTTTATTTGTTCCTAAAGAAGTCCGTTTCGCCAAGGTAAGACCATAAAAGCCACTAGGTTTATATATCAGTTATTAATGAGCCCCTTACAGAGATGTCCTTGGTTGGGCGATTCTTTTGAATTTTCTCATTTATGTTACACTTCCTATTCCTCTTCTGTACACTGGTGTAACATTTGGAGTGGGAACTTTTGCAATATACCTTAGCACATTGACAGGATTGGCGACAAGAGATCCATTATTTTTGGAACAGGTAAATAAAAGGATAAATATAAAAGGATATACTAATTAAGGTTTAGATCGAAGCGAATGTTATTCTGATCCTGGCGGCAGCGGCAATCGGAGTACTGATCTACTTTATGGGAGAGGCAAAGCAGAAAAGAGTTTTTCTTGAGGCAAAGAAGAGTCTGGAAGTGAAAATGATTATCGAGGAACAATCAGCAGAGCAGGTAAGCAGTTTAACTACAAATATTTAACGGTCACCATAGGTATAATAAATCATTGGTGGACCAATTGGTTTAGCAGTGTCATTTTGTTACCCATCTGTAGCTAAATCATTAACAATTCCCAACAATGTTTCCGATAATCCTTTTCATTAGCTGTCAAGGTAGCCAAACATTCAATCATGAGTATATATATAAGTATAATATAATAGTCGTATTATGCTTGATAGTTTAGTGAGTGAAAATTTATTCAGTATAGAATTTCAAAAAAAGGTTGAATTTCTTGAGGCAACCTTTTGTTGATATAGCTGTAGCGTATCTGGGTCGCTGACCATATATATAAAATTCGTTCATTGCTACGATGTGATATGAAGAACATATCAAATATAGGGAAAACGTGTGCTTCCACCCCAAAAATCCTTACAAAAACAAATGTAATACCCTGCCCGAACCGAATAGCTTTTCCGTGGCACTAACACAGCGTTATATGGCTCTGCTTAGAGCGGGAAAATATTTTTTTTTAAGGGACACTTAATATTCATGTGACGACAGTGGAATATGATGAAGAAGGGGAAACTGCATACAAAATTGATAAACTAAAGAACTAAGCGCCAAGTGCGAAACATCGATTAAAGATGTAAGATACTACGTATATATGAACGTGACGGCACAGTTACCTCTTCTATAGATATACATTTGCGAGATTGAATTGTACCAAAATTACAGGCTGGGTATGAAGGATCAAATATACCAAGAGAAGGAAAATGTTCCTTACACGATCAATATGAAAATCGCTGGAGCAAAAACAACGCAATGAACATATTAATTAATGTGCGTGTTTTATTATGTGATAAATGTTTCTCAGCGAGTAATAAATGGATATCGTATGTCATGCTTTTATTTCTTGCAATTGTATATTCGTCTGTTATGAAAAATAGTATTCGATAATATTCCCGTTGTCGTTAGTCGTTACGTTATCAGAATGGGGAGAATTTAAATCTTGGTACACGTTAAAAATATAGCTAATGTTGAAGGATCCGACAGATTTAAGTCGTCTACGACAAACGAAAACAGGAATGGAGCTACTTATAAACTATTTATTTGTCTCTTTCAGGAGCGTCTCTTGCTTTCTGTGTTGCCAGAGCACGTTGCCGTAAAAATGCGCCAAGATTTGGGTTCAACGAGCTCTGAGCCATTCAAGAAAATTTACATGAGTCGACACGAAAACGTAAGGTAAGAACATCAAATTGAAGAAGATTTTTTTTACGAAAGCTTGCTGGTGAATGACTCAAAGTAATAAAAAAAATCGAATTCGTTCGAATTTGCTTCCTATCATTTCTCCGTTCACTGTATATATCATTTTTAGAAATATGGCACATATGCACTTAAGTTTATGTACTTACATCTATTTGAATATCAGTGTTGAGCGGTGAAATTTTGTTTCTGAAACGTAGAAACGATTGGAAACGAAAATTATAATTTTCAGCAAACGAAAATCTTTTAAAAGTTAAATCTGTTTGTTTTAAAAGTTTGGTCACATTTGTAAGTCATATTCACACAGAAGGAGCTTAAGCAAAGGCAAAAGGAAACAAATAAGTTTTAGAGATCTTCTGCACTAGAATGATAAAATAGTCTTAACTGCATGTACAAAATTATTAATAAAATATACTAAAATTGTGCTGCTAACGTATTATATTTAGCATTATGAAAAGATGAATGCAAGCAATCTACGAATGTTAATGTAGTGTTGGTTACTCAATTGCAGCATACTATACGCTGACATTGTGGGATTTACTGCGATTTCATCAACTTACAGTGCCCAAGACCTCGTCAAGATGCTCAATGAGTTATTCGCACGGTTCGATAGACTCGCTGAGGTAAGTACATATACTTTTGTCCTGCACCCGCTAGTGCGCTTCTGTACTTTCCCTGCCCCGTTGAGAATGCAAAATTTTCAATAGAAGCCCTCTCTCCCATTCCCCTACATATTGCATAGTGGCCTTTTCGTTCGCTTTAAATGGTTTAATTTGAAGCAACCCTGCGTGCGTCGTCCACAGGACAACGCCATTATCCTATTCCTTCTACCTCGCCCCCACTCTCCCTAGCTGTGTACTTAATTGATTAACTGCAGTAATATGGCAATTTAAAATTATCTTGATTGCTGATTATCACACCCTACGTTTTGTATAACTTTCTGGTGCGTTTCTACTTTAACATCACTTTTACAGAAATACCAACAGCTGAGGATAAAAATTCTAGGGGACTGCTATTACTGCATTAGTGGAGCACCTGTAGAAAAGCCGGACCATGCTGTTCTCTGCGTCCACATGGGGTTGTCTATGGTAAAAGCAATCAAGTGAGTAAAAATCACAACCCTTGTCTCCACTTTACAAAAGATGGCTGGTAGTGAATAGGTTTTTTTTTTGTGTATTAAGTTACCATGAGTCCATGACTCTATTATCTTTTTTTCATCACTCTCTTCCTCAAAACCGTATCACGGCTCTTGTGTATTTCATTTTTTTTTTCGGATTGTCGCCGTCAGATATGTTCAGCAGAAAACCAATTCACCAGTTGACATGAGGGTTGGTATTCACACGGGTGCTGTTCTCGCTGGCATCCTGGGCCAGCGACAATGGCAATTCGATGTATACTCCAAGGATGTTGAGTTGGCCAACAAGATGGAATCAAGTGGAAAAGCTGGGTAAGTGGAATCGATACATATATAGGAGGTTC
The DNA here is from genome assembly GCA_951230905.1 of Cheilosia variabilis. NCBI lineage: Eukaryota > Metazoa > Arthropoda > Insecta > Diptera > Syrphidae > Cheilosia > Cheilosia variabilis. The sequence continues at coordinate 60,937,356 of OX579679.1, forward strand.
CTATACTTATATGTATCTATATACTCGGTCACAAGAGGATGTATCCTTTTAGTTGCTTTCGGTGTGGTCGTATAATGGCTAATTCCTCATCCGCGTAACTACTTTTAGCTCGTCTTATGATGACCTGTTGTGCGATATTTGCTCCTCTGACGTGCTTTCTTCTTTTTTTTCTCTTTTGCAATCATGATGTACACACGTATTATTGTGGACAAAAGCCGAGTGCATATTTCCAACAAGACATTGAGTTTTCTGAATGGAGAGTTCGAAGTGGAATCCGCAATGGGTGAGAGACGTGAGGAGGCCCTTCGTAACGCTGGACTAAAGACCTATTTTATCACAAAGGTGCTTAAGCCTGTAAGTAAAACTGCGTGGATTGTAATTTATTGTTTATTTTGTATGAGCGGAGGATTGCTGACCACAATCAGATTTGCAATTACATAGTTGAGACTATAAGGGTATTGTAGGTAAAATGGTTGGTTATGCGGATGATTTATAATCCCTCTCTTACTTTGTGGTGGTGTAACAGTAGCCGTGGTTTTCACAACCGTATATGACAAGAGTGAACACTAACAGATAAAAGGAAAACGTGTGTCTGCGAGATATGGGGGTTTGGAAACTGTTAGCATTTGTGTAAAAGACACGGCAGCTGTAGTTTTTTTTGAGTTCCCCATCTCCACTCATAATCTATGAACGTTATTCTCTTATAGTTTATAGCCCCAACCGATCAGGAAAGTGGTGACAAAATCGACAATGACAACGAAGAACTCCTCGAAGAAAATCAGAAGGCAATAAGCTTTGAGCAGGAAGATGAACAGGACAAACACGAAGACTTTAAGAAACGTCTGCAACACGAACTGGTTGCCCGCGATGGCCACGGGTATATACAAACAATTTCAAGAACACATTGGATTTCTATTAAAACGTGCCGCCTTTGTTTCAGAAACCTCTCCAAAGATACAACATTATTCCTTAAATTCAAAAGTCCAGATCTTGAGACTGCATATGAAGGTCATCGAGAACCGTACTCATCATTGCCACTTGTTGCAGCTCTATTAGTGCAGTCCGTAGACGTTGCGTATTCCTACTTGGTGTTGCCCAGGTAATGTTCCTACTCGACTTGAGCTGTTATCCTTTTAATGAAACGAAATCTTCTGTCAGGTACTGTGTCCACTTAATTACCATCATATCGCCGCTGCTGTTAATTACATTGTTGGTTTTCATCTCGGTGAGTGAAAGTTTCCCGCTGCAAATTCATGGACAAATTGTGCGCGCCAGTAAACGATTCAACGACACTCGATGTTTGCGATCATTTGCGGCTATAGCCATCTGCGTTACTATTGGCTGCAGTAACCTGTTGGATATGGTATAGTATTATTTCGCTAATGCAGTTTTAAACTATTGAAATGTTTCCAAATCTTTAGTATTTTTTCACAACTGTATTAAAATCTGATGATATTGCAATGGGAATGCCGACAAGGTCTACGGTCCCAAACAACGATACTATGGATGAATCGAAAATCTTAACTCAGCAGCTAGTTAACACAAAATTAAATAATGTCATGTACCCCTCTTACATGAGCAATTTTGCTGTCCTAATTTTGATTGCTATATCTGTCATTGCTCAGTTAACACATACAATCAAAATCATTATCATGATAATATTTGCTGGTATGATTTTGTGTATTTTAATTACTGATAGAATTTACAACAAATTGCATCCATCTATTGCTAGGTCTCCATTGCTGTTTTAACATCTTTGTTGTGGGTGAACTCTATCGTTTTGAGGACTTTCTGTCATCTGATCCGTAAATTGCTTAGAACGATCAACTATAATTGAAAGTAGTAAAATTTTGGTTTGTTTCAGAATCATACCAACGAATATTAACGTGTCTGGTATACTTTTGGTCGCCGCGATTGCTTTGTCTCTTTTGGCAAGACATGTATGTACAAAGAGCTCAAGCAGTTATATACACCTAGTTCTTCAAAATTAAATGCAACTGCTTTTCTTTGTTGGCAGATGGATCGCGAGGACAGAGTGATTTTTAAATGGAAAACAGAGGTCGCTGAACAAAAGGAAATGGCAACTGATATGAGTAAAAGAAACGAAGCACTTGTTTATAACGTTCTGCCAGTCCATGTGGCGGAGCACTTTATGAAAAACAAAAAACGCTCCTACGACGAACTCTACTCTCAGAGTTATTCTGAGGTTGGGGTTATGTTCGCCAGCATGCCAAATTTTGCAGGTGCAATCAATAAAAAACGTTTTATTTTGACCATAACCAATAAATGACATTTTTAGATTTTTATTCTGAAGAATCAGTCAACAATCAAGGACTAGAGTGCTTGCGTTTTTTGAACGAAGTCATATCCGATTTCGATGCTGTAAGCAATACTTGACTTAAAATTAAAAAAAATTACCATTTGTTTTCCTTTCTAGCTGCTGGAGTTGCCCCAATTTCAGGACATTATTAAAATCAAGACAATTGGATCTACATACATGGGAGCAAGTGGCATTAATATTGCACGGAAAACCAAGCCCTCTGACTCAATCCAAGAGCGATGGACGCATTTGTCGGTGTTGGTCGAATTTGCGTTCGAATTGAAAAAAGCGTTGCAGTGTATCAACGAGCAGTCATTTAATCATTTTGTACTAAAAATGGGCATCAACCACGGTCCTATTACGGCCGGAGTTATTGGTGCTCGGAAGCCTCATTATGACATATGGGGAAATACTGTGAACGTAGCATCGCGGATGGAAAGCACTGGAAAGGCTGGTTGTATTCAGGTGACCGAAGAAACTTGTAATATCCTCCAAGAATTCGGCTACACTTTTGAGCAGCGTGGCTTAGTGTCAGTCAAGGGCAAAGGGCAGTTGATGACTTACTATTTAACGGTAGTTCTTTGGAATTTATGTAATGTTTATTTATACTAAATTCTTCTATATTAGGGCCGAGAAAACTGCTCTATTGCAAGGGCGTCATCGCCGGTAGCCGATCCCCAAGGTGAACAAAATTTAACGCAGAAAAATGTAGCACCTATGGGTACTCCACGTACCGATAATGGCCATCTTTTGCCACTTAGTACGGAGAGCAAAGACAATTTGCTCTCGAGTCCCTCCAGTACAACAAACAAACAACAGTCGATCGCAGAACCTTCCCTAAACGAAGCCGAAGCTGATAGTAAAACACCACTACTAAATAGCATTAATGTAGAACCTAGTGAATTTAGTGAAAAAGATTCATTAATTGCAAGTGATTCTGTTAATTAATTTTAAGTCAATATAAAAAGAAATAGAACATGAGTCGTTAGCAACAAAACAGATCTAATCTATGTTGAGTATCTGTATACTTCTTAGAGTTTACCGAATGAATTTTCTAATTTTATACATTTCATATTATGGCCAGAAGGAGATTAGCATGGGTTGGGTAGAAGTAATAATGAATATGAATTCAATATGGTTATGCTTTCTCTCTATCTTTGTCTTTATCGGACTATCTCTATTAAGGATCGACATGAGCTCAATAGACAATCGAAGAACGTTATTTATCTTAGAGTTCAGAGTTTATATCTCTCAGTTTATAATTTATTTAATTTATTAAATTTAAAAGAAATTAGCAAAATTATAGAACAGAAAACACCACCGATATGCAAAGAACTTAAACTTAGATAAGTAAAAAAAAACCCGGCAATTTAAGATTAGTAGAGAGGACACAATAACTTTAAGTATACTCCTAGGAACTTTAATATAAATATTACTGTAGATACACTGTGTAGGTACGACATGTTCCTCAGCATTTTAGAATGCTTGTGGTAATAGGTTCTTTCATTTATTTGTTGGTGCAACGTGATACAGTCAGAAGACATTACCTATATTTGGCAAGTAAGAATATAGCACCTGAATAGTTTTAGTTTGTCGTTGGTCGGGACCGTGAGACAAACCTCTTTGACACCATCTCTTGCCTATTTGCGTTCTATGCTTATCCTTTCCTAACAACCAACTGCTTTGTTTGTGCAAATTCAAGACTTAAGACCGGCGATTCTCAGCAATTTGATTTTATATTTTGAAATATTTAAGGCCGCGTATGTCTTCAAAAACAGTAAAAATGAGGGCAATTCATGGAATTATAAGTTGGATCTAATTTCAGAAAGTGGTAATTCTGGTAGTACATAATAGTCATGTAAGTTTTAAGACATGTCCTCTCTATACTCATTGATTAATTATTAAATTACATTATAATTAGCAAATAAACGTTAAAATCAATACTTTGTGAGTATCAAACAAACAAAAAATTAGCTTACAAATCTGCATGTTAGTTAAGAATTATAATTATCTAGGAAATAAATCTAGTGGAATTTAGTCCAAAAAAATATCTTGTGATTTAGGTTGCTATGCATCGCCATTGCGTCTCTGTTGTTGCTTTATTTATATCTATGTATTCTCAAAATAGTACATACTTTGTTTAAACTTAAAGCTATTTAGAATAAAATACATATAGTTAATTCGATGAAAAAAAAAACTCAAGACTCTTTTGTCAAAGCCGAACAGAAATAAAATATATGTATGAACGTCTCTAACTGTTCTGCAAGACACGTACTAGTGTACATTTAGACCAAAAATTGTGACACCGAGGCTGGAAAAGACCAACGACTGTTAACGTAAAGTACACCAACTTTTAATCGACTTCTAAGACGCGTTTGATAGCATTCGTCTTTAGAAACTCTGTATAGCGATGACAGAGTTTGGGTTCTGGTTTTTGGACCATTGTTAAAACAACCGACTAATCTTTTTTTATACTAACAAGTTGTTTATTTTCATTTACAAATACGATATTTGTAATATAATTATTTGTATCTACTTGTCCCATTTACAATTCCATGAGTTCCCACTTATATCTGGGAGCAGACATGATAAACATAATACAAAGTAGACTATTGAATGATTTATTTTTTCAGATCGGCAGGCAAACCAATTTCTAAATCAGTGAGATATTGTAGGATTTTCAATTTCGCCAAAGCCTTATGTCCATTCGGCAAACGCTGAAAGTACCCGACTAGAGAGAGTGCAAAATGTTTGTCTTCTTCATAGCCATTATTCGACTCTGTGACTTGTAACTTGTTTTTTTCATTATGGTTGTAGGCATCTTCACTACGTTTCCTTTTTGTTGGTTGAATCTGAGGTTGTGATTCAAGTTCCTCTGAAGCATTTTCAGAATCTTGGTGTAAGTCGAGTATGGACGAATCACCTTCGTTGCAATTCGCTTCCTCAAAATTAATTTCTTCAGGATCAGTATCAAGTTCTTCTCCTTCGTTGAATGAATATCCCTTAATTTCTTCAAGTTCTTCGGATTCTGCCTTCGCTGAAGAGGGTGAAGCAAAGTCAATCAAATATGAGTTATCAAACTCTTCGTCGATTGTAATATCGTCGGCTTGGTTTTCCAATTCAGGCAGTTCGACATCTTCATATAGATGTATGGCGCTAGATTCATTTTCGAGCTTTACTATGATGAAATCGGCTTCGTCTTTCTTTTTCTGACAATCTTTATCTTTATTTAATCTACAAAAAATTAATGTTTAACTTGACTTTCTTTGTTCCGTGATGAATTCAATTTTCGACTTACCTACCATAATCTGACTCTAAAGAAATTGGCTTGGGAACTACTGAATTCAATGCTACTTTGCAGGACTCATGTTCTATGGGAACAGCGTACTTCCTAAGGATCTTTCTATTGAATTGAGTACGAATATCACATTCACGAAAATGATTTTCACAAAAAAATCTATGCGCGTTTGCACTAATATTTAGCAAAGACTTGTTTCCAGAGTTTTTGATCCAAATGCTACGCCTGTCATCAGTTGGTAGGCGAAAAAACGCAGTGCTACCGCATGGGTATTTAATACATACACAGTTTTGGTAAGCGCACATGAGCGACATATTACCAATATATTTTGATTATTTAAACTTATAAACTTTGTTAACCCAAAAAATAAAGCAAAGTAAACAAGCACTTATACACGGACTGACAGTTTTTACACTGTATGTTCACAATCGCAATTTTCATGTTCACAATGAAAAAATTGTGAGCCTACCCCATCAGTGTTATGACATTCCCAAGAGGTAATATTTATAAAAAAAAACTAAAAGGAACGGATTAAACAAAAAATACCAAGTTGTACATGTTAAAGAAGGGTCTCTGCCGATTCGAATGGAAATTGTAGTTCAATTCATATAGTAAAATAGAAAAGAACAGTTTAAAAAAGACTATATAACATGTTCAATTTGTTTATAATTGACCAGAAACAGGTTATATTGAACATATTTTTTTAATGTTTGGAAGCTAATGTAAAGTTCCTACTGACATTATGTTATGTGACCGAGATTTTTAGTGCAAACACTTTTCCCTATTTATGCCAAATTTTTCTTAGACAACAACCGGTGCGATAGTGTTTGTATTTCATGGTAGAAAATATTATTTTTTATGGAAGCGGGGTGTAACTTTCTGATATGAGATAGATACAGAGAGAGAGGGAGAAAGACATAAACTTTACCAAAAATGTCACCATCATCACCTCTACTGTCTGACAGTTTTGTCAAAAGACAAAAACAACAAATGCCAATCATTTGACAGAAACTGTAAAATTTCTATGCAAAAAAATCAATTTTACAAATACATTCAGTTCGAAAAGGTATTCCATTATCGTTTTTCAATAAATATTAAGTTAAAATAAAATAAAACAAACGTTTTTACAAGTGCCGAACCATTTCATAAAAGACAAATTTGGCTTATTCATTGCGTGTCCTCGATTCGTTTCGTCCAGTGTGTCATATGTGCGTTCTTGTCCCCCAATTGAATCCCATATAAAAAGTTGTGGTAAATCAGTTTTTCAATCGTTATTTATTTTTTAAGAGCAAGTAAATATCGACCGTGAAAAGAATAGAAAATGTACTTCTCCAAAACAAGTTTGGTTTGTGTTTCACGCGTTAAGAACAAATGCAATTAATTGCAATCGAATAGATAGTGCGGAAAGTCTCTGTTCGTTCAAATTAAAAATAGACACAAAAAGTCATAACACCTTGCTAAATTTATTTATCTTTTCTCTGTACCGATTTTTTTTGTAAAGAATACTCAACAATTTGGTCTTTTTTTGTTTTCAAAGGTAAGATGTCTTTAAAGCCAAAAGTTGTGAATTTTAATGTAGTTTGGCATGATCTACGCGAGACAGTTGAAGCCGTGATAACACTTGGCAATGTTCAACGAGACGTGTGGAACAATAGGTTTAGGTAAGTACAATGGAAATACATAATTGTATAGGTTTGCAATTATTTTGTTTTTAATATTTTATTTCAAGTGATGTCTATTCATTGTGTGTGGCTCATCCGGAGCCTTTGGCGGAGAAATTATATTTTGAGACGAAACAATTTTTAGAGAATCATGTTCAAAATATGCTGGCCACGAAAGTAGCTCCACAAGACTCGCTTGCGCTAGATGAAAAGAATCAGCCAGATCTATTGCAGCGATATTACGACACTTGGTCGGAGTACAGCCAGGGAATTCACTATTTAGACTGTTTATATTTGTAAGTTTCTAACATTTTATAGAGCTAGTGCACTTCACATTCCACCTTGCTTTATAGATACCTAAATCAGCAGCACATTAAAAAACAAAAACTTTCGGATGCGGACATTTCGTACTGCAAACTTTGCCCTGAAACCCACGAACTTATGTATATAGGCGAATTAGGTAGCCGAAGCTGTTGTCAATAAATAAATAATTAATTACAATAATTGTTATCAGGTCTGGCTATATGGCGAATTTATATGGTCGAATCCTTAGGAAAGGACCTGGTTAAACATATCCTTGAAGGAATAAAATCCGATCGCTATGGCAGCCCCGAAATCAATTCTCACCGCGTTAAGATAATTCATGGAGTTATTCATAGCTTCGTTCAGGTGCAGGACTACAAAAAAACTGGTTCATTAGAATTGTATCAAAACCTTTTCGAAACTCCCATGCTGGCAGCTAGCGGCGAATACTATAGCAGTCAGGCCTCGAAACTGTTGCAAAGATGTTCAGTTAGTGAGTACATGGAGGAGGTTATCAAAATTCTAGACGACGAAAATAAAAGAGCTCAGAAGTTTTTGCACTTTAGGTGAGTTAGCTATTTTGCTTTGACATAATCTTTACATTTGGTGTTCGTCAGTTCCATATCGAAACTACGCAAACAGTGCGAGGAAGGCTTCATAAATGACCGTTTGGACTTTCTCTATTCGGAGTGCAAAGAAATGGTATCTCAGGAGAAACGCAAGGACCTTCGCAACATGTATATTGTGCTCAAGCCGATACCAGATCGTTTAAAGGGTTTACTGATTCAAACGTTTTTGGATCACATTAAAAACGAGGGTATCGAAACTATTTCAACACTCAAAGGCGAAAACATGCATATTCAATTTGTTGAAAACATGCTCAAAGTCCATCAAAAGTATCAGGAATTGATTGCAGATGTCTTTGAAAATGATTCTCTATTTCTAAGCGCTCTCGACAAAGCATGCGCCAGTGTAATTAATCGTCGTCCAAATGATCGTCAGCAATGTCGAAGCGCCGAACTAGTTGCAAAATACTGTGATACGCTGCTAAAGAAGTCCAAAACATCAGAAACGGAGATCGATGTAAAACTAACAAATAATATCACAATTTTTAAGTACATTGAGGATAAGGATGTGTACCAGAAGTTCTACAGTAGAATGCTGGCCAAGAGGTGAGTGCAATTTTTTTCTAGTGCGAAACGGTTTCCAATTTTTGTTGTTTTTCATTTTAGATTAATTCATGAACAGTCACAGAGCATGGACGCAGAGGAGGCAATGATCAATAGGCTAAAGGTAATTCTCTACCTGAAGTTTAAAGTAAAAGCATCTATCTATAGATATTGGTTTTTTTCTTTTTAGCAAGCATGTGGCTACGAGTTTACTAATAAATTACACAGAATGTTCACGGATATCTCCCTATCTGCAGACCTCAATAACAAATTTAATAGTCATTTAAAGAAAGAAAACACAGATTTAGGTGGTAAATATGCAACTGCCTTACTGTATTGTTAGATGAATGGCGGAATTTTTTCCTATTAGGAATAAACTTATCTATAAAAGTCTTACAAGCTGGTGCATGGCCTCTGGGACCCACACAAGTTGTTATACCATTTGCTGTTCCGCAGGAGTTTGAAAAGTCCATACGAATGGTGAGTTATAAATAAATTCAAGACTCTACAGCAGCATAACCCTTTTTCGTTATAGTTCGAAAACTTTTATCACACCTCATTCAGTGGCAGGAAATTAACATGGCTTCATCATCTTTGCCACGGCGAGCTTAAAATTGGTTTCCTAAAGAAAACCTATATCGTCACAATGCAAACGTACCAGATGGCGATGTTGCTGCTCTTCGAAACATGTGACTCATTGACTTGTAAAGAAATTCAAACCACCCTTCAACTTAACAATGAAACCTTCCAAAAGCACATGCAATCACTGATTGAATCAAAGCTACTATTGGCAAGTTCAGAAAGTTTAGAGGGCGATACTAAAATTGAATTGAACTTTGAGTATACAAATAAAAGGACGAAGTTTAAGATTACTGCTGCTTTGCAAAGGGAAACACCACAAGAGGTAAACTTTTTATACAAACGACATATATTTGCTAAACAAGGTCCACCTTAAGGTTGAGCATACCATGAGCGCAGTCGATGAAGATCGAAAACTTTATCTACAGGCAGCTATTGTTCGGATTATGAAATCTAGAAAAGTTCTTCGACATAATGCTTTAATTCAAGAGGTAACTGAAATCTATATTTGCTTTGTATAGCATGCTAACCGATTTTTGTCGTCATAGATTTTATCCCAATCAAAAGTAAGTTTCACGCCCAGCATTTCCATGATTAAGAAGTGCATCGAATCTCTAATTGATAAACAATATATTGAAAGAACCCCTAACTCGGGTGATGAATATAGTTATGTGGCATAAGCGGGGTTCCTGTTGTAATATTCTGTAGTCGAAAAAAAAACATGGGCAGAGTGTCAGATGAGAAATTGAAAAGTTATTAAAATAAAATTGATTTTTTAAAGTAAAATATGACAAAATATTTGCGTTTTATTGGTCATCGGTGGCAAGGTTTTATGGACAGCATTTATTTTAAGGACGATTCCGGATATATTTTTTTAGTTTATCGGTTTCATTCTCTACCAACAACAACAACAACAACAACTTGAAAGAAGTACAGCTTTTTATTCGATGAGACAACACATTTATGACGGATCTAAAGTGTATTTTTATATTCACAGCGGTACTCGTACTTACCAGTGGGGGACACACCACACCAAAACAAACTTTATCAAATTGGATCGAATCAGTAAAGGACTCACAAATGCGAAAATGCAAACTGTACATTCTTAATCAAGAGGAATTTGTGAGTTGTTTTTTCTAAAATTGTTTTTTGAATGTCCAAACTTAAAACAACCAAAACCACACGATGTTTTTCTAAATCTCTTTTGTTTTAAACTAACAAACTAGATCTGTTAAATACAAATGGTATACATAACCTACACGGATACATATTGAACGTATTCAGCGAAAAAAAATTCAATTTTAGTCATTAAAATGAAAACATCTTATAGGTAGGTAATAAAAAAATTAGAAATGAATTGCGTGTACTTAGTCCCAGTTACCACTTATAACCATTGTCTCCGAGCGTAGCTTTTGAATGATAAAATTGATGTATCGAAAAAATATTGAAAAATTTAACACAAAATTGGTTATGTTTGCCTACGTTTCCACAAATATGGAACAAATCGTTCCACTGAAAAGTTTCGCCACATGTACCTAAATACCTAATTGTCTTGAAAATAAAAACAAAGAGAAAACAATAATGTCTAGTATTGTATTAATTTATATTCTTATTTGCTTCTCATTTCAAACATATGAAACATATGTACACATAAACATGCATAACGAATACATACATTTACGTGTATACATATTAATTTTTAAATAGTAAATAGTAGGTAAATCTAGATGTATTTCCATATTCATTTTCGGTTCTAATTTTTATGGTTATAATTACTATATTTATAACTATTACTAACAATTAATGTAATAGGCTAATTGATTTATCTTTATAAATATATTTATAGATTTCATTATTTATATAAATGGCAATGTAAATTTAATAGTTTTTTTTTTATAATTTTTTTATTAGTTATTAATACTTAATGTTTTCATTTAAGTAATTCATTTTATGTACTAAAATTATATTGAATTAAAATGATCAAATTAAATTTACCATTTGCTTTCGTCTAATTGTAATTTTACATTAAATTAGTTGGTTATACTATCTTTTATTTTACTATATATGTATGTACTTCGAATTACTCATTCACAATAAACACATAATATTAATATGCAATTATAACACTATTACAACATTTTGGTTAGTTTGTCAACTTTAATTTCTTTTTACGGTTATATTCTTTATACGATTACACATAATTCTTTCAAATCGATTTCACTGCGTCTTACGTTCAACTAATACAAAATATTTTGTAATATTTTCAGTGAAGTGAGTTTTCTTTGTTTTGTTGTTAGTTTTCTTCTTTATTTTTGCAAATTTGGTACCTACTCACCAATGTCTATATAAATTAATATTCATAAATAATAAAAATCAACAACAAATTAAAGATTTCTAAAAAAAGTTAAACCCGTCTCATTACAATAATATTTTTTTTTTGTTTTTTCATTGGTAGGCTCAGCAAATTTTTTAATATATCCATGGTTAAATTTACAATTTCTTCTATTAGGTATATGATTTCCTTTGATAAATATTATGATGTAGGTATTAATAATTATAGTAAAAACTTTGAAATAGTGTACTTGTAGTTTGACGATATGATGAATGACCTTAAACGCAGGGAAGAAAGAAGACATTAGCTTTGGAAAGCATTTGAAAAACGTTGGATAGTTTCAAAAAAATGGCTGGCGGATTGAGTGGATATTATATTGGGAAATAAAATCAATTTACCTCGAGTTGTACACAAACTATAAAATGACAGAATGAGATAAAGATATTGTTTCTATTGAGATTCTGAGAAGCATAAAAACAAACAATAAAATTAAATGGATTTGGACTGGTATAAATTGCGTAATTGTTATCATGTCAGTCTTTAGTTGTTTACTGATATCTATGAAAGTATGGTAGCATTCTTTTGATACAATCCAATTACCATTTTCATTAGCATGAAAAGGTATCGAAATACAATTTTCAATTTCCCTGCGTTTAATCTTTTTTTTTCTTTCTCTGTATGTTTATACAATTAATAAACAAAAATATAATGCAACCAACAACTAAGAATCTGCTCTGCAGCTGTGCTGTAGAGAGATGTTTGAATATGCATGTGTTTGGATGGTTAAGGTACATTTGGAAACTAAATTGATTAAATACCGGGTATGACTAGACTGTATTTGTTTCTTTTTTGCTCATTTAATCCGTGCAATGCTGCTGTCGCATTTTGTCACTTGTTTAAGCTTACTGAAGTTCATAATTTTCCTTATGCATACAAATTTTGTTATAGATGATTATTGGAAATTAATGTTCTACATGCGAATGTTGCATTATATATAAATTTTGCATACATATATGTATATGTATATGTAATTCGGTTAATATGCATAGTTTCGTTCTTTTGCTTTCTTTTTGGTCTATTAGTTATTTAATAAATATATATGTATGTATGTTTATCAATGACTTTGTTTTTGAATAAATACCATCGTGATGATTATGAGCGCTGATAATAATCAATAGAAAATATGTAAACAAGACATTTTTAAAACAATACATTTTTAGAATGTATTGTTGGTATATATGTGTACGTGTTTAAGTATTTAATTTGATTTAAGCTTACATTTTCGGAAGTTAAGTTTAATAAGTGGGCCAAAATTATATAAGAATAGTAGTTAATAGCACTTTGTTGGATTGTTTCTATCTTCTCTTGTTTGATATTATACAATTACTGCTATGTTCAAGACAGCTGGAAGGGACATACAAATAGAATTGGTTTTTGAGGATGTGGAAAAAATCTCGCAAGTGTTACATAATATTGCACGAAATTAGACCAAAATGTGATTGATTAAAATCACTCTTATTTCAATAATGCTTACCATATTATACTGTCTTTTTTTAACTGAAATTTGGTATTAATAAAAAATACAGACTTAAATAAACAATAAATACCTGTTTTGCGAACACAAATACTTGTTTCTTGTTATCAGCGGAGATGGGATAAATGATAATATTTACATAACAAACTGAAACCAAATACTGATGTTTGTTTGTTTTTGTATTGATTAAGAACACTATTTGTTGTTCGATGTTTTTGTCATATTTAGCAGGAGGATTTTTGTTGGTTTTGTGTGTTGTTTTTGTTTTCCTTTTATAATTATTTGTCTTAATAGTTTTCATTCCCTTAAATTTGTATAAAAATTACATATATTTGTTTGTGCTGCAGCTGCGCTTAGTAAGAAACGATAACTTCTATCTGTACTCTTCACATTTAAAAATGTATTACATATATATATAGTTTTCATTATTATTTTTTTTAAATCTAGTTGATTCACTAGCCTCACGAGTTTTTTTTTTTAATTTTTCCTTCATTTTCATTTGAACGTTGAACATTGTATTTTTATTCCGTTTTGGGAATTAATTCTTTTCCTTTTAAAATTCCTTTGTTAATCCCGGCTGTTAATATTTTATTTATCATAGTCTGCATTGTTTTTATAAATTATTCATTCGTCACTCAGTGTTGAGAGACTGGCGTTGGATCAAGACTTATGAAGCTGTTCGTTTTCAGGCCTTCGTTCAGTGGCAACTTGGAGGAGATTATTGAATTCAATATCAAGTGTTTGTCGTGCCTAAAAAAGTTTCCAATATAAATATCACATATTAATAGAATACAAGCTTGTTTTTACTTGTGTGTTTTGTGTAGGAATTTGTAATGCTAACGCCATTGCATTTGCATCAAAACTTTCATCTAATGCTATTAAAGCTCCATGCACACCCGATTCCAGAAGATTATTTCCATATTCCTGTAAGCAATGGAACATTAAGGATTTTTTTAAGTAGGCAAATATTTATCTGCATACCTTTAGTCCAATACTGCATACCCATCGAATTACTCGTTCATTGCTCCATACTAAACAATCACACATGGCATTCTCTGAGATTTTCCGACGTCGCTCTAATTCATTACGATCATAGTTCAGTCTTTTAAGACAGGAGATACCATATTGCAAGCTTGTCCGATGAAAACTATCCACCATTTTCAATTGGCCACGCAAGTCCTTTTTTGTCAGATGGTCAAGCATTCGTGCATCAACTAAACATTCCATAAACGTGGTGCGATACTGTGGTAAACCAAGAGCTGGAAGCCAGAAGTTGCCAATCCATTCGTGATTCATATCCCCTTATAATAAAAAAAGACAACACATTTAGATTTTTAGATTCCTATTGAATAAGATAAATAAATAAAAAGGTTCGATTATAACACGATTCAGACCCTTGCTGTTTCGTGCCTTTGAATGCGAAAACTCAATACAAGCGTTAAAACTAATCAATGGTAATCTCAGATCTCAGCTAGATAACTACAAGTAAGAGGTTATCGAAATTATTCGCTTTTATTTCATACCAAAGGCAAGTGTTGTGCGCGAAGTTTGAGGAGCTGATGGCGATGTCAAGGAAACCATCTCCTGTATGGCAAGACGCAGTTTCAGTCTATGTAGTGGATTACTGATTCCTGAAAAAGAAAATGTCAGAAAATCCCATCATAAGAAAACCTTCGCTGCCTTTACCAATTTCCCTCTGTATTTCTGTATCACTCAATGCGCTCATAATCGCCCCTGATTTCACATTGGCCCTACACGCGGCCACATACCACGCCGGCATACCAACCCACAATTCTAACCATGCGACTATTGTTGGTCCGTTCCACAATGCAAATGGTGTGCCTGCTTTCATAGCCTCTCCCAGGAGATCATTACGATAGTCATGTTCCCTTAAAAAAAAATTCTTAGTTCCCAAGAATCATACTTCATAATTTCGAGTTTATACTTCTTTTGTCTGCCATAGTCCACGGAAGATATTTTTCCTGGCATGCCACTGATTCCATGTATTTTTCCGCCAGATAAGCTCATCGCGTCGTAATTTGAGTCAATGTCGCTCATTGTTATAGATAGATTTCCTATTGACATCATGCTCGTGGATCCATCAGGCATCGAATCTTTAACGCCTTTAACTTTGTCTTTTTTACTAAAGAATCGCCCCAAACTTGATTTAATTCCTTTTTTCTTTTGTACAGCTGTCGCAACATCTCGACTGACGCTGGATGTTGGAGTCTGTAGCATGTTCATGGAACCCATTGTGCTATAATGCCGCAGGGACTCTTGGCTCCCGTGACGTGAACTTAAAGGTGATGGTCCATAGTTTTGGTATCTATCCGATCTGCTGTAAAGACAAACCATTGAGCTTTTAGCAATCAAATAACCGAGCAGTACAGTACGAACGACAAAAGAACAGTTAGAACAAACTACATTATATAAAAGCTGACAGGCAACAAAAAAGTATTAACCTTATATTATTTGGTCCTTGACTCGGTGGCAGTCCCATCGATCTTCTGTGTGTAGTAGCAACAAAATGTTAGTTAAATTGTAGAAAATACAGCGAGTGCATGTTAGCTACAGTGTGTTAATTTATACTAATATAGATGTTAATTATTAGTTACCTTCGTAGCTCCTCTTGACTGTGAGCCAAAGCTTGGGCTACTCGCTCCAAACGCATTGATCTAGCAGTTAGTGGTGATGCTGCACCTCCTGAGCTGGAATCACCAGCCATAGCCAAAGCGTGAAGCTCATCTCTGGATACGTCTGATGATAGGGCTGGTAAATTAAGCTGCAAATTCAGAAAGCAATTTATAATTTAATGCATTCTATGTATGAACAAAATGGCCAAACATTAATGCGATCCGGCTTAATGATTAAAAAATGGATTATGTATATGTTATCATAATTATTATGTATGCGTAAAATCACAAAAGAGCATTCAACTCAAAAGAATAAATATGGATAAAGCAAATCATTTTCGTGCAAAAACAAAAAATGTCCGATATGTATATTTATTAATACATATTTTTTAAATGAGGCAGCTGTTCCACTAGCGGCGATACGGCTGCGATCCGATTTGGGCCACCTGACTTGCAAGACATTTGTAAAAGTAAGTGTGCAACTGATTTAAGTCAAACACCTTTCGATCGCATTGCAGTCGTATCGTCTGTGGCGGGAGAAGGCCCTCAGTAAGTAAGAATAAAAGTAGAGTTAATGTATGTAAGCCTGTAGCTTTCTGCTGTAGTTATTATGATGTATGTAGTGTGCTTAACTCGAGGAAAGTGCAAATGGTGTTCACAATTTTAAGTCAATTATGGCCATTGAAATAACTTATTAATTTGTGTTCCTCAGTCTTAATTCGCAGAAAGTAGATGTGTCTGTACCTGCACATTTACGTCGCGCATTCGCATAATAGAATTATTATCAAATAACTGCTGTTAGGTGTTTTGAGTGTAAATGAGTGTTTCGAATTATGTAATCGTGTTTGAAAATAACTCAAGAAAATTTATTCACATAAAATAAGAGTAAACTCAATTCGTATACAAAACATAGATACAGAAGAAGGTCAAATTGGATAGATGTTAAATGGAAGTAGCACATCATATGGCTAATACCTGGCTCGAAGGAAGAGACTCTGACAATTGGCCAGGGCTGAGGGAGGCCGCATATTGATGGAGATGAGCTGGTGACATGGAGGCTGGTGCCTGTAAATTTATTTTTTTTCGTGTTTTTTTTCTCATATATGCTTAATTAAAAAAAAAAACTATACAATCCACATTAAAAAAATCTATTAAACGAAACACGTTCGAACCATGTTGTGGTACAAAAAAGATCTTAAACAGTGAAGGAAAGAAAACCATTGAAAATAAAGGATGATGCCCAGAACTACTTACCGTATGATACTTGTGAAGATAATCCCTATTTGGACTATTCGGTGTGCTACGACCACTAAGCGGTGGACTTTGTCTGTCCATGGAACGTCCTCGTGCTAAAAGATTTACATGCTCAAGGCTGCCAACTCTTGATTCAAGTTCCTCGGCTCGAGCTTCTGTCGACTGCTTCTCTTCCTGTATTAACCTGCATACAGAAAATAACAGACATCTGGTAAAGTCATACAAATGTTAACATACCTAATCTCATTGTTAATGGCATCTAATTGTTCTTGCAACATCATTGCAAGCGTTTGTGCATCTGTGTGACCTGAGGGTGACATCATTTCTGAAGGGCCAAACAGCCCGTCACTATCATCACAATCGGGGCCGCTGGATACGTCAAATGCTGCTTGAACGTTCGCTAACGCATGCGCCTGTTGTAATTTACTCCACTCCTATAAATAATTTCGAATTCAACATGCTCTGGCCTATTAAAACCCATCCAAGTCATCTTTACCTGCTCAGCCAAACTTCTAGCGTATTGGTCGTTTTCCTCCATTCTTTGTTTGTTACGACGCAACGAATGTGTATCAAAGCTGGTATGTGATGTACTCCTTGAAAAAGCCGTCCCATCTACTACGCTGCTAGGCGACAAACTGCGAGTTAGTGCTTCCGTCTGTTGGATATTGTACGCAATCTCCTGTTGCAAAAGCTGCCTCTTGAAATTCTCTATTTCCAATCTTGTCTTGGACAGCTCCTTCATTATTTCGCTCTTTTCATGATGCAACTCCTCAGCTAGTTTGCGTGCCTTTTCTAATTCCTGTGTAAGAATATTTTTCTCGTCCAGAGCATGCATACGTTCTTTTAAATGAACCTGAAGACGTTCATTAGACTCCGATAGTAACTTATCTACTGTAGATGAAAGCCGCATATTGTGCTCCTCGTTCATTTTAAGTCTTTGGTTAAGGCGCACAACTTCTGCATTCTTTTCATCTAGGTTCGTTTCCAATCGTTGGATACGGTCTTCTGCCGAACCGTGTCGTTCTTGTGCCTAAGACAGATCGAATTCGTTTAATCTATTATTTTGTACAAAACTGGAGGCAAAAACAGGCAAATAGAAAATGAGAAATGATGTACTAAACATTATGGCGATTACATATTACGAGTACACGTTCACTTAAAACAAAAATCATGAACACAGATTTACACAGATAATAGAAGCAAACGATCGTAAGTTCTGCTATTTGCACCTAATAATAAACGACTACAATAATACTAAAACAAAAGAAACCATGAATGAGATGAGAAAGAAACGTTTAGATCTCAATCGATGGGTAGCATGCAGATATTAACGGGGGAGGGTGTCGGATATCTATTGTTTCGTTATGTATTATCGGGGGTCTATACCAGAAAACTACTAGATATCTAGACTTGTGCTACAAAAAAATTAATTTCTACTCCAATGTAGTTTTCTGTTATATGCCTCTGAAGAATGTTAAAACATTTTTATACTGATCATGGACATATTTTATGATGCATGGACAAAAAACAAATGGAAATTAATGACCAGAGTGTGTGCGGTGTCAAAAAAGATGTTTTTTGCATTTTGTTTTTTTTTAGCTCATTTACGTTTAGGGTTTCTTTTTTCTTTTTCATTGAAAAGTTGTTCAGTGTTACATTCTGTAATGCAGTTGTGCAGTTTATAAAATGTTGTTACTTTTAAAATAATAATAATAAAAAGATAATGCAAACATTTGGCTATTTGCCATTAATTGTTGCATTCAGCTTACGATAGTAAGAAACAAAAGACAAATTCTATTTGAACAAAAATAATTCAGTAATTACATCGGTGTAGTAAAACGGAAATATTTGAACAGCGATTTGGTAAAAAGTTTAACTACAACTTTTACTTCGAAACTACTGCCAAATCCAAATAATTGTCACCCAATTTTACTACACCTTTCCCATTTCAGATATACACATATATATATCTAATCGGCACTAGTATCATTCATTCTTTCGGCATATTTAAACAAACAAAATTACAAAAATAAAAATAAAATCCTTATAAAGAAATTTGTTACCAATTGATTTTTGTATTTTAAAATATTGACTCTTGCTCAAATACATAAAACACATTTCGCTAGTCCAGTCAAACGAATACAGTAATTGAAGAAAAACATCTTATTTGACATGATGATGAACCCGCCTACCTTGTTTCCTACCTGAGTTAGCGCCTCCATGCGTGCTTTCAGCTGTTCTTCCATGTCGGGAAGTTTTGCTTGCTGTGCCAGCTTTTGCTCGGACAATTCCAATTTTTCTTGAATAGCGGCGATTTTTTCCTCGTGCAGCTGAAAAAATGTTTCGCGAACAAAAAAAAAACACAAAGAAAACATGGAATATGTGGATTGGCAATAGGGTTATTTGTTAGAAGAAAGCAATTCTTAATAATCATTGTGTCCGGTATTTCTGGGATTTTGGCTGTCTTAACAGTGTTAACACTTAGCACCGGCGTGGGATTTATTAGTGACGATAAGCTTGTGAATTTGTTTGCATTTACCTTCATTTTTGTTTTTGATGCAACTTGACGGTGTACTTGATATAATAATTGGATTTACAAAGGTGTGAAGGAATACTTTAAAAAAGGGTGTACCAAACACCAGTCTCATTTTTATAAGTAACAGTCAAGGCGGTAGGAGAGTATTTTCTAGACCTGAACAGATATCTAACGAAACGGATATTATTTACCTTAAGTTGTGCCTCTTTATGCCGAAGTTCTTGTTCGAGTTTCTCATTCAGATCGTGCAGTGAAGTAGATTCACGTTGAGCATTGAGGTACCGCTTTTCGAGAGTGGCAATTCTCTCTTCCTGATCTTCTTTTTGTGCGACGTTTTCGCGTAAGTCGCGTTGTAGTTTCGAACATTGTTCCTGAGATTTTGAAAGGTCCTTTTGGACTTTCCCTAGGTTATCTTCAAGCTCGTTGATTCGGCTATTTAAGTCGGATACTCGGCGTTGCCACTGCGATAGTTCAGCAGTCTGCAAAAATGTCGCAGAGTATTATCTACACTTTCAATTGCTATGATAAGCAAATATACCTGTTTTTCGATAATAGTTTGAAGTTCGTGGGTCTTAGCCGAATAGTCGATGCTATCCCCAGTATCACCGTTGATACATCCCCCACTCTGAAAAATAAACACTTAAATGATTAACTCACGTAAAAATTGACTTAAAAGACTGGTATACTTTGTCCCCTGTACCATTCTCCTTGCCCGCATCGCTGTTGTGTTGTATTGCACCAGATTTGTATTGCTGCAGCTATTATCGGAAATACAATAAAAATACAGATATAAAACAATGAGTAGTATTTTTCTACCTCATCTTTGGTTGAATTTAGTTCTTCTTCAAGGGCAGTATTCTTCTCTATTGACAATCGTAGCCTCTCTCTCACCTAAAATAGTTTCCGTGTATACCAAATGGGAACAACCAAAATCAAAACCTACTTTCTCATCCAAAGCCTTGTGATGTTCAAAGAGACTCTTTAAAGCTTTTAATACCTCCACCTCACTGGAGACGCCACTCTGTGCAGCTGCCTGTCTTTTCACCACTGTCATCCGCAAGGAACGTTCATGTCTCGACACGAGACACTCGAGGTGTTCCAAAAGAAGCTGCAAACCACATAAGCATTTAATAAAAGAAGTTCCTAAAAAAATAGATATATATACACACATCACGTGTAGAATAAAAGTTTCATTAGAATTTTAAATTAAAAGTACACGCTTCCGGTTGCAATTTATGGAAGAAATCTAACCGGCTATGTCGTTGCAGCATTCAAACAAAACTGAATGCACATATTACTTTCAGAAGGACATGAAACGTCGATTCACTCATTTTGTTCCAGTCACCTTCCACTCACACTTCTCTTTCTATTTTAACAGGAAATGCGGCATATTAATGGCTGACGTTGTACAGTGGCCAAACTAAAAGCAGCTAGTGATGCTTCAAATGGATGCGGTGCCGCCGCCTGTCTGGCTATCGTATTGAATATGTGTCATTGACTTACCCGTGTGTTGTTTCGCTCAGCTTTTAATTCGGCTATTTCCTCATCCCGTTCCAGCAATGTTTCCCGCGCTTGTGTTAGTTCTTTTGTAAGCGTTGAAAATTCCTACAAACAAAGATTATATTTCAGACCATGCTTTTACATAAAAGATCCACATAGCTAACCACTAGCAAATCATTTATTGTCATTTAATATTTTGTATAAAAGGAGCACGGGGATATTTTATAATAAGTGGATTCTGACTATTAAAAGAAAACCGACAACTCAGAATAAATACCGCCATTATGTATAGAATGTAAAGCTATTTGGGCTCATGATGTAATACTCCAAGTTGCTCTTATAGAAATATACACATTCGGAATTTCAAAAGACACAGATATGTGTTTTAACATAGGGTGATGCGTATGGATGGCAATAAGCGCCCAACGAGAAACCGCCTATTATTGACACATTAACGTAATATTTATATTTGGAAAGATTGGTATTTTATTAAGAGATACACGATTTACTGGATTTACAGATTCCGTTTCTTTTCCTAATGTTTCCTAACCTATCACAGTCAATAGTCAATGGGGTCCTAACCTGTTTACTACACCCATCATCAAAGGACTTAAGAAATAGTCCATATAACACATTGTCCTACTCTTTATTGTGTCAATTGCTTGCACTTCATATATGTATGTATATAAATAGTATCGAACTCTCCATCATTTCCTTCGACGACTTATATATTTATGATGAATCTAGTAGTTTGGAGTATTTTTGTTTGCTTTTATTTTATAGCGACTCCACTTTTTGTTGACCTATTTTTGGAATGAAAAGAGCATCGCACCCGAAGCATTTTTCTAATCGAATCCTTTATTCATTGTTGGTGTGCTTGTACTGAATATCTACATGAAGCCGCTACTATCACATACTCGTACCAACGACATATGAATTTTAAACTAAATATAATATTCCAATCCAAGTCTAACTGCGTGTACCATAAGTATGTTCTGTTATGGTAGAAGACCGACCTAGACTCTGCATACTTTTAAATGGATATTGCCTAATTGAGACAGAAATGTAAATTTTAATTCGTTCAGACATCCGGTCGTCCACGGTGTGCCGGTATTATCGTATATGCTTAACAGCAGACGAACACTTTCAATCCAGGGGCACCATAATTGTTTAATATACCGCCGTGAGCCCTGCATGCACGTATATGCTTGCGTTTTTTATTGTTATTGGCTGAGTGTGTAGTCTATACGTATGGGCACTTTAGTAACACCCACTAATAAGACGTTAGCACCAACATTTGGCTCATAGATGAGTTTGCGTTAAGTTATGAATGAGACAAATCGAAAAGGAAGAGGAAATTGTATTTTATAGATGTAGAAAGTTATTTGCATTAATTACGATCATATTTGGGACTAGATAGCAGCTTGAGCAGTTGAGTTTACCTTAATTAAAATTTGATGCAACGAACAAGAGCAATTGTCATTCCTAAGAATGGGTCGCCTGGAATCTGCTGAATATGGTTCTTTAAAGTAGTAATAAGGCCGAGGAAGTGAGCAAGTATCCTGTAGATAAATTAACGATTGAACGAAATCGGCGTGAACTGGACACGATGGGGCAGCGGTTGACATGAAGACGTTGGAAACATTGTCACCCGATTCAGGCGACATTCACTTAATTTTGCTGCAATTATTCTTCCTTACTTTTACTGGAGTATATTAACTTGATTTTATTTTTATGATGATAAATAACCAAACAAACACTGGAACACTTTCGTTTCACTTGACATAGCAGACATTGTTCGGAAAATCATGAGATCACCATTTACTATAGCTTCACAATCTGCCAAGTGTAGAACATGAAATTCAAGAACCGGAACGGAATTGTGTACTTTCGATTACATGGATTTTATGTCACTGGTAAACAGAAGTCTATATATTTCAACAAACGTTTAAAAAAGAAAAGCGTGTCCTGATTAGCACATGTATTCTGCAATGACCAAGTTTACTAAACAACAAGTTTCCCGTGCATCATAAAAACACACACACACACTGAGACGTCTTTTGCGACTTTATCTACTGAAACTCTGATCGCGTCGTGATACATTCGTCTATAGATCATGACTGAACGTCACAAATGGCCAACAGATGCTTCTACCCAATGTCAGGCGAAGAATATTGTTGCCTATCTCTGTGTCTGAATGCGAGGGCAGAGACGATGATGTGCACTTCAACTTCAATAAATTTTATGGAATTCCGTTTCGCCGTTTCGTTTACTATGCTTGGGGTTAGGGAAACGTTTTTCGGTCGCACTGTGCATTGGTATATATCTAGCAAAGTGCGGCAAGCATATTTGGAACACATAAGGCAGTTCATTCTAATGGCGGAGTCATTCTATAGTGTTTGAAATAAATAAAATAAAGTTTACACGAGCAGCAAATTTGTCTCTTTAAAAATACACTATGGCGTATACGCACCTTTTATGTTTAGCCGGAATTCGACGCATTTCTAAGCAGCTAAATTGTTTGATTTTAAATAATATTATATTGAGAGCTTATTCGCAATCAAAGTGACAGCTACGAAGTAAGAGAGCAGACCATGAAATGTCAAAAAAAAAGTTCGCGTTTCTTTTTTAGCTCTACACGTCAGAGCTCTGACTTTGTGTTTTATTCCTAAACCTGGTGGTAAACAAAAATGAAGGTAGGTTGGAAAAAAGGGTAGAAGAAGTGGGTTACAGGCAACATGTAATCAAATGTAATCAAATAGAAACCGATGCATACAATAAGCTTAACATATTCTAGAGAGAAGAGGCCATCTGCACTTTATTCAGAAATGTACAGTATATTTATTAAGGCACTCCTTTCTATTATGATTTCTCCTCCGACTGTCGAAACAACAAAACAAAGATTCACTCACGTCACGATATGATTATGATGTTTCTGCAGATGCATTGCTTTAGTGTTAGTTTCTTTGTTATGACACAATTTTATTGGAAAAAGCACACGAAACGTGATGGAATGCTTTGCATTTCTAGTGCATTTCTTAAGCTCTTCTATGCCCCTAAATTATCTTAATGGCATCGCAAAAGCTGCGTTAAACAACAAATCATCTACAAGGCGGCCTCAAGTAGATTAACCTCATTATTTCTGCACAATAAAGACTTTCCTAACGACTTTGTATAATGCGGCTATTTTATTCTTTTTGCATATTCCATTTATTCTATTCGCTGTATACATTGATTTGGTATCTAAGATGTAAATAAAAATCGTGTTTAAGCCACAAAATGATCTTCCCACGCCTCAGACAACAGATACTATTACGGCTGCTGCAGTTATCGCCCACTAAACTTCCAGTGGTGACCCAATATGTTTTTATTCGTCTTAGACATTTTTGCGTGTGCGGTCGACGACGCAATCAATGCCAAGGTGTTTACCTGGTAGTTGAAAACAAACGTAGCTGTGCTAAAAATTGCATAGCTAGGGTATCTAGGTCTATTCCTCTATACCCGCAATCCAAATTCTTCATCATTGAAGTACACAAATAAACAATCATTCTCTAAGTTTCTTGTTTCTCGTAGTCAAATCGGTGTCACTCAGTGGCCCATAGCAATGTGGAATTGCAACTTGACTGTTTTTATAAGAATCCTATAAGAAAATAAATTAGACTTATATGACGCCATCCTGGTGATGAAATGAGGTGTACAGTGTACACTCTCCAAAAATTAAAACCACAAAATTAAAGGAGTAAATCTTAACTCATTCTAGTTATGCTGAGCTGGAGTATGAGTATTTAAATATACATTAGAAACTATTCGATTTAATTAGACGTGACGCTTGAAGAGCAGTAAATAATGTAAAACATTTGTGAGCCACAAGCAGCATTATGGAAAAAAGAAAAAAGAGTTAGGATTGTATATTAAAACATCTAGTAGCTCGCACTACAAAGAAAGAAGCAGATCATTTTCCTCACCAACGCATTACTGCGGAGACCTTGAATCCACTTGGTAAAATAAAAATGGGGCTTCTCCCTTCGTGAACTGAAAATCAAATTACAAAATGCTTTAATTGCAATGGCAATTACCCCAATTGCGGACAAAACGTATTGTGGGGCTTCTGTGCCTCTATTTTTTTTTTTGAAAGACATCAGACATGCGAAGACAGCAGACTTTTGGATTGTGCGATAACTAAGATTAGCTATAGTTGCCTACATCATCAGAAAGGTTAAAGTATTTATCATTCAACGTACTCGTACTTGTATTACATATGTACGCGATATGTTTAACCTCTTGGAGTTCTTAGTTTTGCACGATGGTGTCAACGTCTCCTTTCTTATGCTGCAGTCGTTTGTGTGCAATTTCAATGGCGACAAGAATAGTTTGTTCATCTTTTTCTTCTTCCCTTATAAATGCTTTACAAAAGCAATGTATCCTTGAAAGGATGCAAAGGGAAGCTCATTCATTTTTTTGTTTAGAACGTGACTAGGTACTATAAGCGACAGAAGAATAGAAAAAAAGGACGAAACCACTTCCGCCTCCACCGAAAAAAAATGAAATCTAACACGCACTCAAAATAAGGGTGTTTGCGCTTAGTAAATTAAAATAGTTTCTAGAGGTGTGCTGCCTCCAATAGCAGACTTTATTGCATTTTTTGCATTTTTTATGTAATTTAAAATAATAATCCCTAGAATGGTTAACAGCTTTACCAGTTTAATGTACATAAGTTAGCCTGACTTTGAGATAGTCAAGTTCAACTAAATTTTAAACATTGTGATTTTTTAATTCAATAGAACAACGCCCAGATCTGAGGTGTAATTTGTGTTATTGCGGGTTTTGAACCTGCGATGGAAACAAATCAAAATACTCTTGTCTAGGAACACGTATGTCTGACATTGCTTCTTTGTTCAGCGCAATTACTTTGTTAAAAATAAATATATATCTCTCACTTCCACACAGGACACAGGCAATTGATAATGGTCCTCTGAAAAGGAAGAATAATAGCGATTTTGTTAATGGCATTTACTCACGCTACACGAATGCAGACAAAGGGGGTATTATATTTCAAAACGATTACTAACTATCATGACTGATCGAATAGGTAAAGTTTCAGAATAAACGAAAAAGGTAATTGAAACAAGGAGGACATCCATTTTACCTGCAGAAATTGTTTGATATATTCATTTCCATTCTCGGTCAAGAACATTTGAACTGCGCTCATTGCATTTGATGAGGACTGTTTACTTTTTACGGAGGACAGCTCACTTCTGCCATTCAGCACTAACAGTTCGGAAGGATTCAAATATTTCCCTTTGATATTTTGTCTAGATTTAACCCTTAAAAGTTCATTGGAACGTTCACTGGTGATGAAAATACCTGCGCCATTGCAGAATTCTTGGCATTCATTGGTAAACACATTTGTAAGGCTCATTGGTGATAGTAAATTGGTTTCGTTTTGCCGTAACTGTTGTCGCTCTAGTTCGGGGTATGTTTTCGAAACTATTGTCAAGTTAGAACTTGATGGATAGCGGTATGTTGTCGAGAGTTTACTAAACATACTGGAATCGTTGGAATACATTGGGTTTGTGTAGTCCACTACAACACCATCATCCGCATAAGAAAAGTCGTCGTCAAAAAAGGCAGCATGTGGATTGTTATTATTATTATTATTTAGTTTGTGCATAGGGGATTCTTCCCGAATATCTGGCAATTCTGTTGATGTTAGATAACCAATAAGTGGATAGCTAGAGCGACACATATCCACCTCCAAGTTATTGTTATTCGATGATGATAGCGAAAAGAACTGCTCGTTGGCTGATTTTTGAGAGGAAGCTTTTGGTAAAGTAATGTCAGGTTGTCTTGCTGATATTTCCATGCGGCTAAGGACACGCTCAAAGTGGTCTATCGTCTTTTCCACCTCCTGGTCATTTTCGAAATTCACGTTGTTATTTAACATATTGATTCCTTCTTTTTCTACAGGGTGACTCTTCGAATTAGAATTTGAAGTACATATTGTTATCTCTTTTGTTTGTAACTTTTGTGCAGTAGAAGATTTTGAAACCGATTTATGTTTGAGCCCCTTGGTCGTATCGACCGTTGTTGTGGATAACTTTGGGCGGATACTAGGGCTGCTTGGTGTTTCTTCGCAAGGGATAATCAGAGGAGGACTGTTGCCATTAATTGGATTGTTATCTCCAACATTACTATTTGTGATAGTATTACTGCCATCAATGCAGCTGTTGTTTGTAGAAGATATATTAAATGGATTTTGTACGAATGTGGTTGATTTTTTGAAAATCTTCGAAAAGTGCACCGTGCTAAAGTACGACATTCCGTTGGCTGGTTTGCCTCCACTGGATGTGTCTCTGACTCCATTCGGAGTAGACTCTTTTCTACTATTTTGAAAAGTGCTTGTGGCCGTTTGCTTTGACGAACACGATGGCATATTCTTACCCCGGATTGTCGCCGGAGAATGTGTAGGAGTAGGCACTGTGGGAGTGGAGTTTCGGATTTGCTTTGATTTCGTTGTTGAAAACATAACAAGAATTTTAAAGGCACGTTTGTTGTAGATCCTTTCAAAAGTACACTAAATACCATTTTTGTATATATATCAAAGGTGTATAAATATAACGACTAAGAGTAAAATGTTCTATTCAGTCGGGGTAGTTATCAATCCGATCAATGCGATAGGATGCAATAATTTATTTGTTTATCAATAGTGGTCACTCGAACACCCGAAAGTTAAAATTTATGTTATTATACTTTCAACCGGTTGCCCAATGTAGGCATTGAATAAACGGAAGGTTAAACCAGCTACGACTTCTCTAATCGCAATTCCAATAAGGATTTCTGTGTACTTTCCCTTTAATTTTTCGTGCTTAAGAAGTATGCGAAAATAAAGACTCACAAAAACACATTCACAGAAAGAGTAAATAATACTTGAACACGATTTTTTTATGAATGAAAATGAACACACGTGGGTTAAGTAAAGCACGATTTCAGTTATGCATTATGTTGATGGTGTGCGGCTATGTCGTGAATATTTGCTCATACTACCGCTAAACATTTGATTGAAATACATGTCCATGCATTTTATTTGAGTGTGTTACAAGTATTGCTTTCACCGAACCACCACAAAAACCGACAAGAAAAGTTCGCAAATCAACCTAACGCTCTGCCAAACGGACGCACTTTGACCTGCAATCCAAATGCTAAATACCTATATGGAAATGCAAGAACATCGCATTGAGTGAAATTTTGTGTAGGAGAAAACATAGACGTTTTGCGGTGTACATGCGCAAAAACTGCCACAATATTAGCTGTCATTACATTTAGTCTACACTCTACTCTCATCTGGTCAGCTTTCAAGTTGATTTCGGCATCTAGTAAACAACTTCTTTTTGATTTTATGTACGTGTATCCAATAAAAATCATCGAAAAAGGAAAATAAAGCATGGATATACTGAGATACCTCTTTTACATTAAGAATGCACATGGTGCGGTGCACTTCTGCAGCAGTATACCTATATAATGGCTCGTTTTTTTGCAGGTTTTATTGCTAATTTCACTCTGGGCTTCCTCTAAACAACGATATGACTGCCATGGTACAGGTACATACACAAACGGTCATTGAAACTTGTTGATTTCATTCTGTTTTATTGATACTACAGTATTTTATTGTTAAAATTTGTACTACTTACTGGCACCTGTTTTTCTAATTGAAAATTCAGTTCATGGCAAGGTACATATATATACTTAGTGTTAGTTTCCAATTAACTTTCGTTTTTATAGGTTTTTGCCAACAATAATATCGATTCAGCAGTTATGGTTAGAAATTAGCCAAGTGGCACAGTGGTTTCGAATGTTGGATTGCGACATTTTCCTTAAAAATTTTAAGATGAAAATCACAGAAATATTGTTTTTGAAAAAATAACATTTTTGATATCATTATGTTGGACATTGTTATTTCAGTGTTTAAACCTTCGCAGATATTATGGTATTGTTATAGACATATTATTGACTGTATTCTCCCAAAAAAATGCTCGGACTTGCTGTAGAGTTTAAGAGGAAATAACACACTGAATTTCAAAGGCAAAATGTACTTTAAGATGTAAAACTGTTAAGTGAACGAGAACTTCCTTGGAGCAAATAATTGGACTTTTTACTACAAAAAAAAATCGGTAGAGTTCTCGTACGCTGTTATTAACAAGCTTAAATAAAGTTGATATGTACATCAAATTTCGCGATAACATTAAAATGATGATTCTTATCAACATATATAGGTAAACGTACGCCTACTTAATGTGTATCATATTTTAGATATCACCTGCGTTTAATTTTTTTCTAGAAAATCCAAATTCTTGATGAGTCACACAGGCAATTTATATATTTTCGTAACGCTTCCGCTTTTAGAAAAATGTTTTTACTGCGAAGCACATCGACTTTTGCCGCAAATGTTTAAATAGGTATTTGTTTATCGCAGCCCAAGCCAAGCAATTAAGTAAAATATAATATTTTGTATAATATGTTAGATTACCTATGAAGTTCTTAATAGGCACAACGGCTTTGCGCAAAGCTAATGCTTACTAGGTATACAATATTCAATTCTGTTTTTATCTATGTAGATGTAGACCCATACAATTTATAAGACGTGGGGGTAAGTATTGTACATTACTTATACAGAATTAGTCATCTTTATAAAAGTTTACGGAAAATCCATAGATCATTTTTTTTTTAAGTTTTTGATGACAACGTGGTTACTATGTGGACTTTGTTTGAAAGATACCTGAAGATGTAGTTACGTAGTATAGTAATTATTTTTTTTCCAGGCCTAGTTCCACCTTAGTTCGAATACATTTTTTTTTTTCAATTGTGAGATTCCGTAACAATGCATAATTTTAAAATACAATCTTCTACAATAAAAAGCGATTAACGCTTACAGAGCTTACCAGACTGATTATATACAAAGCGTATATAGAATCATGTGCGTATTCAAATATAAATTATCTTAGACTAGAACCTATTTTCGAAGAAATGCACCTAAAAGTAACCAACTGTATAATTTTAAACCAGGAGCATATAGGTATCTTTCGTTTGAATGATGGTACTATGGAAACGAACATTTTTCCACATACATTTTTTGTTCTTAATATTCATAGTGACGTTTTAAAATGTAAATCATGAGTAAAACTTATTTTCAAAGGGGCGTATTTTTTCGATATGTAGATGTCGCTTTTACGTTTATAAAATAAAGTGCACAGCTTGGTCGAACGTAACTTTCTCGTTCATCAAAATGTTTGATGCAAATGAATTGGGAGTTGCCTGATTGTGAAGATTTGAAGTTGTTGGACTTATTTTTGGGGTGCATATTCAATACCTACCTAATATTAAAAAAAAAAATAAGTTGGTAATATTAGCTAAAAAGAAGTTTTGAATTGTAATTATTTCAAAAATGGGAACACAGATCGAAATCGAAAATGGGGTTTTCGAGACATGAACAGTTTTTAAAATTAGCGTTTTCGGTGATTCGAATTAAAAATTAAGGACGCAATCCTTTTGAAAACATAATTTTTACTCTAAGTTTGTATTTTGGTTAAAATCGTTATTGCCGTTTTCAGGTAAACTAAAGAAAACTAAATTTAAAAAAAAATACTTTTTTCAAAAATCTATTTAACAATAATACAGAGAAAAACTGAGTTTGGTTAGAAATGACCATATTATCTTAGAAATAAAATGTTTTTACAATCGTATGGGCCGTTTTCGAGATATGTCCAAATTTTAAAAGTACCGGTATTCGATTATTCAGCGAAAAACTGAGTATGCAGACATGTTAACTTCACCCACTCAAGCTTAAATATTCATTTTGGTTGAAATCATTAGAGCCGTTTTCGAACAAATCAAACTGTATGAAATTTTTATATGGGAAGTAGGTAGGTACCATAAATATTGAGGTGACCGTGCAAAAAAAAAAAAACGGCCTTGAACTATAAGCCCCCAAACTCCAAATCCGAAGTTTGAACGAAATCCGGGCAGCCGTTTAGACTGTATAGGCCTCGGTAATTTTGTTTAGTTCCTCTATCATCGTAATGTCAGAATTGATTAACATCTCGAGTTCCAAATTGTACGAATACAATATCTTTCTCTTACTACGTAATCGATAAAGTTAAAAAAAACAACATAAATATCGAAAATAGTGGTACTTTTTTTAGTATTACATCCCAATAAAAGATAGAATCATTAAGTTTATAGCAAAAGCCAAAAAGAAAGGTATATTATTCCTTAAGTTTGCACATACTAGGTACTTCCGAAACGATTTTACCTCCGAGTCAATCATCATGTCTCCCTATTATGCCTGCACTGCACGTGTTACTATTCTTTTAAAAATAAAGACATTGAATTGTGAACCCCGCTCAGAGAAAAATCAATGGGTATATTATTGATTTTTTTTTGTGATTCACTTGCTCTATTATAAGATTATTAGGTACCTTGTACATAATAATCATAACACGCATTCTGCTAAATAAAAATGTTACACATGCTTACAACGCCCAAGTCCTGCAAAAAAACCTGTTGGCAAATCTCACCCCATTTACTTATTGATTTTATATTTTTTTTAAATAAATTGTGCAAATAATTACCTAGTATACTATACCTATAAAGATATTTTTTTCACACAATTACCTGGGGCAAATTTGCATTTATCTGGCGGTGCAAACTGTCACGCTCCTTTTCCACATCATGCAGTTTCATCTCAGATTCACCGAGACGCTCCTGTGCCTCGCGTAGGCTATCCATAAGCTTATCCCGTTCGTCCAGCATTGATACCATAAGTTGCTCAAAATTAGCATCCTCACCGCTGAATTGCGAGGACCGCTGCGAGATGCTGTCCTCGGATATTGTCGGCATCACGTCACACATCATGCTCCACATTATATACTAACTCGCTGAGGGGGCAGCGATACTATTCTGTCCGCAAATTGTGTACATACACAGCCGATGCGTTTTGTTGTTGTTGTATTTTTTTATTTGTAGTAATATTCGAACCCAACATACAAAATAGTTAAATTGATACAATAACGAACTCCTTAAACGGCACTATATTAAGGACGTACGAAAAGGTAGCATCAGCCCACTCCCGCAATATTAAGTAGCCCAAGAAAAAAAATGTATTGGTCTAAAAAATTTTACTTTTCGCATGAACACCACAAACTATTGGACAAGAATGATTTTCTTTGCCAATTTCAGACCTTCTACCTTTTTTTATGTAATTACGATTATATGGAGCCGTGTTCAATCGATATGTATGAATAATAGTAAAAAATCTGCTGGATTATGCTGTTCACCATTTATTTCATTCAACATTTTTTTTTTCTATCGCAGCCCCCCTTCCCCCTTACGAAATGATGTGCTGAACAAACGACTGTAAGACACAATTTTTTTTTAAATAGATGATTTCCACTTTCACATTATTAACGAACTTAAATTACATTTGCACTTAAATCATAAATCAAAAATAATGTTCTAATAAGGAAAAATTCTCACTCTTGGCGAAAAAAAAAAAACCAAAACGAAAGAAAAACCACAGCCCGCCCGCAAATGTGTATTGCAATTTTTATGTACACTGTAATTTTTCACATAATCCACTGCACACGGTGAAAATTTATTAATCACTAAGATGCAGAACTAGGGTAGTTTAGCAATCATCGAAACATTTTTACGATATTTTATAAATTTTTGGGAGTTTTTCGCGTTTTTCTAGTGCGATTCACGAGAATCTATACAACCCGGTCGCCATGTTTGTCAAAAAAAATCGGATTTGTGATATGTCAAGATTTTTTCACTCCCCATTTAGTTGTCTCTTTCTTTTGACGAAAGTTCGCCTCCCTTTCGTTAAATGTATGTTTTTTTTTTTTATTTCTCACTTGTATCACATGATGACAGCTGTCAGTGTCACTTTGAAATTTGTGATTTTATTCTGTGATGTCTCCGAAATTGATATTTCGAAAAAAAATCCGACAACGTGATGGTACGTATATATATGTATTATATTTTAATGATGAAACTGGTAATTTCGTTCCGATGCTAGATTGGTCTTTTGCCAAAAATTATTGATGGGTGCTCTGTACCCATGTGGCAAATGCCTGATGTAGGTAGTATATAATATTGGA
This sequence comes from Cheilosia variabilis, assembly GCA_951230905.1. Taxonomy (NCBI): domain Eukaryota; kingdom Metazoa; phylum Arthropoda; class Insecta; order Diptera; family Syrphidae; genus Cheilosia; species Cheilosia variabilis. Next base: position 60,970,630 of record OX579679.1, read on the forward strand.
CTTTATTATTGGATGTACGTACGTATACATTTTAACGGATTGTGTTTTCAATTTCAAAATTCGTTTGGGTGGCTAACGGGGGTTTTCCTGTAGGCACTATACGAACACACTGCAAGCCTTTGAACGTTAGGCCTAAAAATCAGAAGTCAGGAGTCTTTAATGTGATTTTTTCTATGATCTGTAGCTTGTCGCGGGGGGTAGCTATTTACTATAAAAACATAAACCCAAGTGAATCTAATATAACTATACAATCTGGATCGAATATATGTTTTTTCATTAATTTTTTATCATACTATTTGATTAAGGAATCATACTGCAAGATCTCGCAAACGCGATAACATTAGACGTCAAAACAAAGCGTGGATCAATAAAATCCCAAACTGCTAGCACCTCAGAGTCTAAGGTGGAAGATGTGGACTGCGTCTACAATTATATCAATACAGATATATGGTTTAATATTGCCGCTTTCATCAATCCCGAAGATGTAGGCAATTTCGCGCTGATATGCCGCCAGACAGCACTTATTGTCACTTCAGCGAAGTTTTGGACCAATATGTATCGTCGGTTTTATATTAAGGACAACAAACTACCAAACAATTTAGAAATAAGCTGCATAAATCACAATGGCTCGCTTCGCAGCAAAGTAATTCGTGCCCTATTCTACCTCTACACACCATTTGTGGAGCGAATCAAACTCGGCTATGATCTCTCCTGCGTCAACGGTTTTAAACATGTCAATCGTTGGTATAAAAAGGAATCAAACATTTGGTTATTTTGTTACAAGCTGTGGAACTATTCCGTTTCAAGGAATCCACGAAATTATTTGGACGAAAGCGACTCGGACGAAGATGGCCTTTCCAAAGCTCTCCACAAATTAAACAACGTGTTCGATAATCCTCACGAGGGAATTTTTCTTCTTGTAATATGTTCGAGAAGATTTATTCCTTTTCCCGTTTTCTCCGACACCGACATGAAACTCTGCTCAACGCGACAACTACTTGCCGCTGACTTGAAAAGTACCAATTTGGAGCTGAAATTTAATGCATCCCGTAAAATATCCTCTGTTTCGGTCGAGGTGGTATACCCTTCCGCCTTAAAGTATAAAGTGATTCCCTGGTGGCATCCAGACTATAAAGTTTTTATCTTTAACGAGCAACAAACGGCTTGCATATAAACATAAACAAGACTGTGAATAATAAACAGATTATTAAGAACAGGAAAATGCATTTTCGTCGTTTTTATTGTTTTATATCCAATAATTAATTGTTAACTACAAATAGCATTAGTTTTATAATGTAACCTAACATGTTGTTTGTCTTAATGCACTTTTTCCACCTAAGAGATTGCATACATTTGTTTGATAATACAAATTAGATGAACCTAAGGTTTGATACCATTTTTTTTTGTATGTGCCGATGGAAGCAATTCTTTCAATTTAAGTGTTGTATAATTTCAGTAACAAAACAAAAAAGATTATTAAATGGTTACCAATAAATAAATAGTTAATATCTATGCCATTCTTTTTGTTTTTAATAATTTAATAATGTATAATCGATATATATATATATATAAACATACAAAAATAACCGGTTTATTGCAATCATTGTTAAATATAAACAAAATGTGTTTTCTTTGTCAATTTTGTCTGGTTTCACTGGGGACGGGGAAACAAATTAAAAATACTTAACTTTTGCTTGTTTTTTTTTTCTTTTCTCGCAATTCCTTCAAAATATGATTAAAATTTGTTGTCTTTTATAATTTCTTGTGCTGCGCAATTATTAAATATCTGTTTAAAAAAAGAAACTAAAGCTGGTTGACTAGATTTTTCTTATGTTTGTTTTTTATCGTTATTGTACATTTGCAATTACCGTCACCACAATTCACAAAGCTACTAAGTTATTCTTGAATCATGTTATTTTTTATAAGATATTGTTTAATGGAAAAATATATACGAAAATAATATGAGATTATGATTCGATGCAACTAAATTCTACCAACGCACACGCACAACAAAGTCTATTTTTCTTATTATTTTCTTCTTTATTGTTTCTAAAATAACTAATTTATGTATGTGTAAATAATGTGAGTTTTCACAACAATATAATACTTTCTACTTAATACCATAGGTTTGTTATATATTTGGCTGCCAATTTATTTTTTGCATGTCCTCTTTTTCATACCAACTAATCGCTATAACACAAAAATGAACATCTCTCACATAATTCGTGAAACCAGACATCAAATGCGCAGAGCTCAATCATTGAGTTTCCTCCCGACTCTTCCCAATCTCTATCTACAATTTGTGTGTGTGTCGTAATTGTTGTCCTTTCATTGAGATGTTAGAGAGGGCGAAATGTTCTTGTACAGTTTTGTAAATTAAGTCAAACGAAATTCGCAATACTATGAATGTGTACTCTTGTACCCTTATCAAGGAACAGTATTTGAATTAAATTACAAAATACAGTTTACATGTTCTTTTTAAAACCAAACGCAAACCATTATTTACTTTTTTGTCTGTGAACTTTTGCCCTCCCTTCTCCATTTTTCATAATAATCAAATAACATTGTATGTTTACAGTGTATGCGGATGATAAGTGCAAAAATAAATAAATATTTTTTATGTGTTTACGTTTTGTTTTTTTTTTTTTGTTTTTTAATATATATACTTGTACGGAAGTGAAGTAAAATTGTATTTTTATTTTGTTGTGTGTAAAAATGGTATACGTATTCCTTTTCGAAAAGTTAATAGATTTGTGCATCTAATAATTGCTATTGTTTTAAATATTTATATATAATATATAATTGGAAAATGTTTCTTACTCAGCTTAGGAAAACATTTTTTTTATTTTATCTTTATTTTATTTCAAATTTCAGTCGTTTCGTTTTTGGTAAAAAATCGTTACTTTCTGTTTTTCACACAAGAGATTTTTTGTTTTCTTTTCTTTTTTCATTAAATTTAATTTTCCTTCATTGTTTGTGTATGCGTATGCTTTGAAGGGACCGAAAAAATTCGATTTAAATGCTAAATGATATTTCGTACATAGTAGTAATTAGTTGTAGAAAATGGTGTGCCTTCCTATTTTTGTGTGTTTTATTGATCCAATGAATAGTGCTTGGATTTTTTCCAGAAATTCTTGAAAAACCCTTTTTTCTTATGTGCCTTGTGTAAATTGTTATTGAAATTCGATGTGCTCTCTTTTGCTAGAACTTCTGTAAGGATTGAATTTATTTATTTGGATAGGGCTTAAATTGTGGAACTTACTTGAAGAGTCCAAACCATGATGACCGCCGGCCTGGGGTGACACTATGTCCTTATTTTTCTTACTTTCTCGTTCTTTTGTGTTGCCTGAGAAGTTGCAAAAATTAACAAATTTAAACGTTCAATTATTATTTTTAAATATGAAGTACCCTTTTTAATAAGAAGGCTAGTGACTCTGCGCAGAGCCTCTCGTGGTGATTTATTCAAAAAGGTTGGTGTTAGATTGGGCGGCAAGGTTAATGGCTTTCGGCTCCCACCAGTTCCTGACATGCCAGTAGTGCCGTCCCATGCCCGCATGGATGTAGACTGCTGCATTCTATGCAAATGATCGAGATTTTCTGTAGATGCTGGGCGCATCGATCTTTGTTTAGGATACCAGCCTCTGGCTGGGCCGCCGGTCAGACGCAATATTTCACCCGTTTGAAGTGCTTGACTGAGGGTCCGCTGTCTGCATCCAGTTAATGTGTTTCCAGCTCCTTTAGAGAAACCATGGTTAGTTAACGATTTTCTGTTTTAATATTTTTGTTACCGATTCCAACAATTGAAGAACTAAAGTTCATATTTTGGGCATTTGTACTGGACCTTGGAGCGGTTCTCGAAACACTTCCCACTGTTGGTTCTGTAGGGCGTCGATGAGGAGTACGAGCAACGTCACCACTACAATTATTAATATTAATGTCAAACTACTCCTCCTGTTTATCTGTTTTAAAATGGACATTACCCTCTCGCGAATATTGGTGTCTCTGGCAAGCTACAAGAAGTCTGAAGCCGAATCTCTTCTCTAGGGGTTTGAGATGACGGTGTTCTTCTAGAGTACGATCCGGCCAAATTTCGTTTTGTTGAACCACAAACCGGCAATTCACATGGCAGTGTCCCCTGTGTACCTCCGTGTCCGTAGCTCTTTCCACATTTTTTTGAATACCCTCCATCCATCGAACGAGCCTTCATTGTGTTTGAGGGCATTGGACTGCGATGGGGCGGTATAGCCGGTGGTGGTGGAGACTCATCCGAAGTGTACTTACCAAAGTGATTTGTTTTTGAATGTAACTTTATTTCGTGTATGCCAGAAGTAATATGGTCAGAATCCATATTATCTTCTATATCAGTGGGTGAAGGTGGCAAGGGAGGAAGCCCATCAGAGTCCTAAAACATGCTAGCATTAATCACTTCATTCTTTTCTAAACTAATAGCTAATTCTAACCACCAACTCTGGACTGGACGAAGTTGGCGTAGGCGGTAATGGACCGAATGCATTCTGTGACAAAAGCATCTCCTTGGCACTTTCAGATTTATGAACACCAGGTCGGAAGCCCAGAGAACGGCGTGATTGCGTAATATCACCTACCCGGGCAACAGACATATCACCGCGCAGAAGCGCACTAATATTACTTTCTATTTGACGCAATGGCGCACAGCCGGATTGAGATTCGCTATATTGTTCCTCGTCTTCTTCTAATGGTGGAGCTAGCTCACGACGTGGAGTCGTTGCATTGGAGGTGTGGAGATCTCCTTTAGGAAAAAAAATACATTGTATTTCGTAATATATTAATGAATTTCGAACCTCTACCTGAATTAGGTTGTTGTTGTCGTATTATTGAAGATGAGGAAACATTGGGGTTGCTGTTGCTTAATGAGTAAAATCCCGATGAATAATTATTTCCACTGTTTTCCGTTATGTTAAGGCACCCATCGCTTCCATTTTTCGTTGGCTTTATGTTCTTTTCTGGTTTATAATCATTGGTACGTTGTAATGATTGTGCGGGATGTTCAAAAGAAGAGTTTATAGTCGAGTTTTTGTTGAATGAAGATCGGTTTTCTAAGGAATAACCAATCACGCATATTAATTCAATTATTCTTTTGAATATTATCGTATTACTTACCAGCAAAATGCTGATTATGAACATCCAAAGCGGGCGATTCTAAGTCCAACGACAGTCTCGACCTATAAAAATTATCACTTTTTTGAACCTTGCCGTATAATGTAAAGTCGCTTTTTTACCTTGGAGAAAGACCAGCTTGTTCCATAGAGTTGGAAAAATGATGTGACATACCGAGGTCTATGCTATGTCTTGAACTTGGCATCATCAGACTTTGGCTAATATAGTTCGAGTTAGTTTCTGGACTTATATGAGCGTATATTGGTGCAGGTTTTATGGCAAACAATTCGGGTAACTGTTGACGTTCCTTTTTTCCTTTTCTAATAATAAAAGTGCCCTTCCCAACCATATTGGCCGGCAACGATGGTATAAGATCCTCTGCATCAGAGTAAATTGATGTAGCTTCATCTTCAGTACTGCAAACCTGTACTTGATGCTGTGTTGCTGCATGCCCATTTTCACTCGATGTGACACTCGATTGAGATTCTGAAATGCTTGTACTACTCCGTTCGATCTAAAAGAACAAAATTCATCTAACTGCATTTGTTTTAAAATATATTTCGCTACCACTGGCTTGAATACCGATGCTCTGTCCAGCAATTTTTCTCTGCTGTATGACTTTTTTAGTTTATGACTTGAATTTGATTTGCCACTGCAAAACCTATTTCCTGCATCGTCTGCTTCATCCAGATTGATTTCCCATGATATACTTCCCCTCTTGCGAGGCGTAGCCGGTGCTGAAAGGGATGGCGTTGGTGGTACTGTTGGTGGTGCTGGTGGAGGCGGTAATGATTGATCTTCAAGCGAATCATCAGAAAAATCATCGTCTGTTGAGATTTCATTACTACGTTTCGCATTAGCACCATTCTTGCACTTCAAGGCAATATTGTTTTCGACTTTTTCGTAATTTTTCAGACTGTCACTAATAATAATCCGCTGTTGATCAAGAGGCTGAATACCGCTGCAGCTGCTTAAAGGTGATGTGGCGAAAAGGCGTTTTAGGGGGGAATTTGACGGATTGGGTGGTGAATAGATGTCCCACTCATTTGACAACTGAGCGTTGCGGCACACCTCCCGATGCTTTTCTACAGAGCTCGATAGAGTACGCGGCGGCACACGACTCCGTGGCGGCGATACCCTGCCTGGGTATATTGTCACAGGATGCTCATTAAGAATGGTTTCTAAAAAAAATAATATAATGACTTTTGTGAGTAATGCTTTTTTCAAGTACTTTGCATCATACCAGGCAATCTGGCAACTCCTCCTCGTATCACGGCATTGTGCACAGCACTAATATCAATGCCAAGAACATTCCGTTCGCCATCAAAACTGCCACTCGATATGCCTCTATCGCCCAATTTGTGAGCTCCTGAGCATGGAAGACTTGAATATTTGGATGGAATACATGCTGCCGTTCGAACCTTTGGCTGCAATTAACAGTTAAATTATAATTTGCTACTGAAAAATGTACAGACTATAAGTATGGCTACCAGAGTTGTTTGGCTAATACTGGATTCGTTCGGCAATTTATCTTGACTAGTGATCTGATCAGGGCCTGTTATAACACTACATTCGCCAATTGCATTCACCTCAACGAGATTATTGTTCCTGCACAAATGCAATGGGGATGGATCTCTTTCTTTTCCATCATCTCCCTCGTCCTCTTTGCAACTACAATAATAATAGCTTAAATTTGCAAAATAAAAAAATCAACGTTAATTTTTAATTTTCTTACTCATTGCTCTGAGGTGTATTGTCATGGCTTTCTGCATTCTCAATACTTTCACAATTTCCACAATCGTTGGATTCGACGACAGGCCCAAACTTCTGTTTCTCTAGAGGCGTAGATACCTTTGTTGTTCTAAAGATGGAATTAACCAATTTTTTATTTTTTGTTCGTTTGGTCGGACTATAAAAACTTACCGTCTTCCATTCATGCTCATGTATCCATCGTCTTCTGACTGGTTACCCTGTGATGGACTTCCCTGGTCCTGTATCAGTGGAAGCGATTCCGGCTCTTCAAATTCAGATAAAATTTCATCGAGAACTTGAATTGGTTCTGGAATCTCGTCATCGCATATTCTGTAAAAGCGTACGCAAGTTATGAAACTAAGTTTCGTTTTGTTTTAAGATATAAACAAAAAAAAATGAACATAGAAAGCTCCAATTACGAATTACAATACGATGTGTGCTGAACACTGAAAAATGTTCTCTTTGGAAAAACTCAACTGCTGTTGTTATCTTCCCCCATGTACATCTGGATAATCGAAAAGTGTGCAAAGTTATATTACACAAGCACGCCTAGTTATTACAGTCTATCGTAAAATTGTTAATTTAGCGTAAGAAATATAATATTAGGTACCTTAAATACCTATACATATCGAAAGGTCAACGACCTTTGTGAAAAAAAAATAATAAAAACATAAATTATACGTCGATTCCGGAGAACAGTAAGTGTTACTTCATAACGTCTAAAATTACTTAAATATAGAGTGAATTCATTTGTGTACTTCAAATAGAAAAGAACATGAAGCTAACCGACAATTTCAATTGAAAATCAACCACTTTCTATTGTTCATTTCCTTCGTTTCAACAGTGTGTTTCTTTTAACCTAGTACGTATGTAAATTGGAGCGCACTCTTTTTTTAGCTAAAGCATTCGTGATTTCCTCATAGGTGTCACACTCATGCCATTGTATGGACATGCATGTACCTACCTATCCACTTCTTTATGTTCTCCTTTTATTTTATTTTTTAAGCTCTCATCGTATGTTACTGTATTTTAATCCATAAACTAGGGATTGACATAAAAATCTGTTTTATTCTTCGTGTTGTACCTACTCATTGACAAGATATAATCTGCGCTAAAATGAAGTCGTTGCATAGAGCGAATCTTACTACTACTAAATTCGTGATTTTAATCCGCATTTAAAAAAAAAACAGACAAGCGAAAGAAGATATACATACAACTTTGTTTTTCATTAATTATTATGTATCATCCTATGAATGGAATCATTGTTGTTTGCGGTGAAATGATGTTGCGGGCATTTTATCTTACAGATTGTGTTCTTTTTCATCCCTGAACAAAACCCACAAAGAAGCACGCTGTTTTGCAATTTCAAATTACCTATTACCTCATTCGTATTAAGTCTACTGACTACTGACACCTAACTCCCGATAAATTGAAAACCAGTTATAGTTAGTAAGGTTTTTTATTAGGTACGAAAAGGTAAAGGCAAACTACGTTTAGAGTCCCATTGTGATTTTTTTTAAATACGGTTTTAAATTCAACTTGAAGAAACTGTCTTCTAGGCTCCAACGAATAATGTACACAATACATACGAAAAAGTAAAGCACTACCGTACTGTTCACATTTGGTGCGATCCAACAGCTACATAAAACACACAATCAAAAGATTTGTGCAATTGCGCAATTTCTTACAAAAAGTTTACCTATAGCTTTGAGTAGGTATGCTTATTATTTTATTACTTGCTTCCCATCATCATTATCATGGTGTTTTTGTTTTCACAGAAAACAAATTAAATTAAGCCAAGAAAAAAATTATTTATAAAACTATTAATGATATTGCTCCACAACGTCGTCGTATGGGGACGAAATAATATAATTTAACAGCCAATCAACTCACTCAAGTTTAGACTGTGCATTTTCATCGGGACTAGTGGAAGGGTCTGCCATTGTTTTCGGATCCCCTTTCTAAATCCATTCTCCGCAATAAATTAATTTAGCCCTGAAATATAAAGACAAACACTACATTTTAGTCACGAATTAGGTATATAATTTGTTAAAGTAAATTTCACATTAAAATTAAAATAGTTCACAGGGGTTGAAAAATCACGGAAATACCCACACACAGTACGTTTTCCATCACCCCCTTCTCCAATATGAAAAAAGAAAAGAAAAACGGTGACGACAGGACCTCTTCAGGACGAGAATTTCCACTGCTGCGGATTTGAAACGTCTGGAATCGATTTTTTCTTTTGCGGCAAAATTCGATCACAACTTTTTTCTAACATTAGGTTTTTTTAAACATTTTGTTAGGTTTAATTACAATATACTTTTTTTGGTGAACAATTAAGCAAAGTACAAAAAAAACTGCGATGGAAACCGAAATAAAAATAATCGCCACAACACCTCAACTACACTATACGAAAAAGTTTGTAGGTAGCTAGCTTACTGAAGAAAGTCTCCAAGTTTGCTCGCACTCGCAGCGCAGCCAGAATGGGGCTTTTGTATTGTTTGTGTAGGTAAATCATTTTATTAATGATTAGAGATTACAGCGGCTCAGTTATTTCCAGATAGAAGTACCACACGCGATATTATACCAATAAATTGTAGCATAATTTATGTCAGAGTTGAATTAATTTAAATGTAAATTCATTAAGTTCGATTTATGTGGTTTTTAATTTCGGATTTTAACATTCCAGTATCGAATTTAAAACAAATCGACAGTAGGTATCCAGATTTTTTCCGTTAATTGTTTTACGTATTATGGTGATTGAACTGACAACGTGTTAAGCTTGTCCATAAAAACTTTATTTTATTCTAATTACCCTTATTTCTAGACTTAAGTTTTGTGAGCTTTCGTTTAACGAACATAGAAAATTAAAATATAAATCTTGTTTGCCATAAATTTTGTTATTGGATTTATCGATCTACTACAATATTATAACAAATGATATAGGGGGCGCTAGTCTCAGATGAGAGATTCATGCCAGTCGATTAAAATTTGATAGATTGGTCGAAAATAATTGTACTTCCATTCCAACAAAACAAAATGGATGACAATAGTGTTGTAAACACTCAAATCGCTTTATAAAAAGAATTGACAAAATTGTATATTTAATAAAAACAATTGATTTTTTTTGGTTTATTTCAATATTATTAATTTAGTGAGTTCGAATTTGTTTGAGTGAAAAGTTTTAAGCATTGGAGTTGCCTAGATATTCTTATCAAATGTCTTTTAGTTACACATGTCAACGTTAGCGCACCCTTTTTCTGGTAAATTGAAAATTTTTGTCTGTATTTCTATTCTTTAAATTGTTATTCACAGATAAATATTAAAAGTTAGGAATTCGCTAAATATATTTTTTTGTTGTAAAATAACTAAAACGTGCCATATAGTTTAAATATTAAACTTTTGTATTGCAGGAACTGACCCAAATTCTACGGTCACACAAAAAAGGGACAGGTCTTTTCGCGGGTGAGTTGAAATTGTTTAAAAATATGATGTATAGGACTTTAAGAAGTAGTTTTCAAAAATATGGATTAATTTGGCAACAAATCGTTATTTTCCCAGTGACTAATAATAAGCACAAATTGTAAATTCCTTATAATATTGTGTGAACTTAGAGAATAATCTGATCTTCCTAATAGGATAAAAACGAACTGTTTTCCCAATGACTGATAATATTCTATGCAATTTTTAATTTGGATTTATTGAAGATGCACTAGTTCACATTACTTAAACCAAATATTATATGTAGGTATGTATTTGTATTTATTTTTATTATCGCTCAAAGTGAATCAATTTCCACAAATAACGTAAAAGCTTGCACGAACATAAAGACAACACGTATAACACGTTAAAAGTTTTCGAAAACATTTTATTGAAATAAAAAAAGTAAATGTTGACTAGCCACTCCGGTGGCCATTCATACGTGGAGTCTAAAGATTTTTTCCACGTATGGCAACCTGTTAATCTTTTGAAAAGGCTTTCGATAGAGAAAATCTCATTTCTTAACCATCATGACACAGTCATATGTTATCTCACATGATCTCACACAGAAAGAAAACATACCTACGACAGATTTCTCACAGGTCAAAGGGTCACACGTCGCAGGTTCGCAGGTCGCAGCACACCGCATACCGCAATCGAGTTACTCTCCTATAACCATCGCCGTTTAGACGTTAATTAGCATAATACTGCCCCTATTTTCGTAAAGGCCCTATCTCCATAATTTTGGATGTTGGGATTAATACATATTTGGAGTAAATACTTTGTCTGCCGAAAAGAAAATCACGGTTTCTAGAAGCCCTAAGTACAAAAGGTACCTAATCATCAAACATTTAAAAAATGTACATTTTCCTCGAAAGTGTGAAAATATAGTTACGAATATGTATACTTTTGCGGTGAGAGAACTCTCTTTTTCTAAGAAAAACATGAAGCTAAAATTAAATAAATAAAAAGTGTAAATGTTCGAGCTTAATTTCGTCTAAACAATTTTACTTCTTCAATTTTGCTTCAAGGCAATCAAAATAATATTTTATTCTCCGGTCCGACCATTGCAGACTGTAGAGGCTCGCCAACGGCCGTTGTCTTCATTTGCCATCTGCGTTGTTGTACATGAACCCATAGCAATGCTGCTCAGTTTCCAAGTCGCTCGACAGTGTACGCTGCACACTGCACTGTACAGCAGAATTAATTCACACTCAAAACCATGTTTTTTGCCGTTTGAATAAAAAATATTAAACATTTTTTATTGATAAATTATGACATTTTTATAGAAAGTGTGGCAAAAGTCTGGCAACGCTTAGTAACTAACACACTTATGAAGAGAGTGGAGTATTGAGTTGAGTGAGTGCTGAGTGAGTGAGAAGTATCATATTCTTCATTTTCATTTTGTCTTCGTTTGTTCTCCAATCTCGTTCTCGTTTGTCGTTTGGTGTTTGGCAGTGTTGCCGAAGAAAAATATTATAAGGTAGTACTGCAGCCAAAAATGGGGAGTATTCTATGAACGCTGGCAGCAACTTAGCCCACAACGGAAGTGGCATATGCAAGTTACGAGTGTGTTGGTGATGAATTTGAAGATACGTGACATTTTTGAATACGAATTTCTATGTAACAATACTAGCGCACTTAGCATTTGCCACCCCATACAAATATGGCTTTTCGGCAAGTAACAGAAAATCGACCGAAGAGGTTCATTCTCTTTTTAACGATAGTTTGGAACATAAAAGTGCTTCCAAATTTGTATTAAATATAAATTGAATTAAAATTAAACTTATTAAGGTTGAAATTACCCTTTGCTACAAGTGTAAGACATTTTATTTATTTAAAGAAAACAGGAGTACGAATGTGAAAGTAGGTAGTACGGAGGTGTGGAAAGAGTGCAATGCTTCTATGGGAGTACTTTCGGCAACACTGGCTGCTTGGTCTTTGGTGTTTCTGTTCGGTCGGCCGGTCTTCGTTTCCATCTTTCATCTTTTCATTTAGTGAGTTTTGAACTGCGCTATTAGTTGTGTCGTTTTAGCGAAACTTTAGATTTCGTGATCAAAAAGTATTTTTTAATAACACATGTGATGTCTGATGTAAAACAATAAAGACGAAAATTGAACTAGGAATACCAGTGTTCGAATTCCAATCCTATATCAGTTAATATTAGGTTTCGCATACATACATATATATCATACGTTGCATAGATTCCACCAAGCTACCATAATAACAATTCAAATACTGTGCTCTGTACATCAGCTTTAGCAACAGTTCGTCTTTCCATATTCCTTCCTACAAAAATTAGAAGCGCACAATAATTGTATTGAAATATTACGTTGAGTAATTTTTAGAATGCAACAACTAACAGTGGTGCTGTAATATGAAAATGACATCGGCTAGAACTTTCAAGGTGACAGTCTGCCAATGTGTGTGCTACAATATATTGTATGCATACGTACATATACTTGTTACTATTGTATTTTAATGCATCCATAAACAATTAAATGAGAGTATTCAATTCCATGAAGCAAAAATCTACAAAGTCAGTGAAAATATAACTAAGTGCATACTGCCCGCGCCCGTGAAACCGATTTTTTTTTGCTAACTGCATTCGTTTTGTTGATGAAGTTGTTTCTTTTTCTTGGAAAGAGTATAGTGTGATGTGTGCAGTGACCTCTTTTTAAATGAAAACTGCCAAGAATAAAAAATAAATAAATAAATAAATAAAAGCTGTATCTAGACATTGTTTAGAACATCGATTACATTAAAAGAAACCGAACAAAATATTATCAAGCTGGAACCCTATGAATTAAATACGATGTACACGTATGCATCGCCACCTCCCCCTCCAGATGGTCATTCAATAGCTGCACATCATTATGGTATAACCTCAGCGTATTTAACCTCGTCGTCTCCACATCATCAACAAACACATCATAATTTAAGTAGTCCTAGTCCCTCCACATCGATATCAACAATTGGAGCAGCAGTCGCTGGTGGAATTTCAACAACGATGGTTGCACCAAACCATTCACATCTCAATGTTGTGCCTCCACCGCCAACGTCTTCGAGTCTGTCTGGTACTTCTGGTGATATGGCGACATTAGGACATGCTGGTGATGATTTACATCACCACGTGGACTCGCAATTAACCGAACTAACTGCCTCGCAATCGAAAAGAAGCAGGTAATGTTTTAGATCTTTTTAAAATTTTAATATAAATATTTGAGTGTCATTGTGTCAGAGTGATACTTTAAAAGTTAGTATCTTAATATGTAGGAAAAGTACATGTAAATTGTACACGTCTCACTGACTTAATTCAATTTCAAGAACCAGGCCGCTTTGTTTTCGTATCACTTAATCCTGGATATTTTGTAGCTATTTGTAGACACTTGTCGCAAACTAGTACCTTTATTTATGGTTCCAGCTGTCTTCGCATGACATGTTTGTCGGTACCAAATGTCATCCTATTGTATGCGATGTAAACCTTTAAATAGCTTATCGATTAGCATTGCCCGCACCCCGTAGCGTTCGCTTTCTTCTCGAAATAACATTACAAAAAAATTATTTCATTCATTAGTTGTTATCAGTTATCACTGATCAACATTCTTAATTTGATCAATATCTTCATTTTTAACGAAAGATTTACCTACATTTTGTTATTCTCAGAAGAAATTGTATGCATATACGTAAATCCGTTTGAGTCCCCACAAAGCCACGCCCACTTAAACAGATTGAGAAAATAGTTTCATTTTCACCATGTATGTATTTCCATTTTTATTTTGTTAACACATTATTTTTGGCCGCCCCTCCCCCTTCCCCCACCTTTTTGTACATATTGAGATATATTAGCGTATAAATGAAACGATATAAGAGGTCATCCATACACCTAAGTAACAGTAAATGCAATTGCTTACAAACGAACAGTTAGGTTTATGGAAAATGGAGCTGCAGTAGTACCCAAAAAAGCAGAAACAGAATTTTCTACATACACCGTCTTGTTGTACTTCTATCATACCGTAATATTATTTTGGCGCCAATAGATGTTGGTCAATCAGAAGGTAGGATAAAGATGTATCTATACATCCCTTTTGCGGTTGTCACATCCCACCAATTTTACCATATGAATTGTCAAAAAATATAAATTTTTCTGTGGCATTTTATAGCATTTTTGCTGTATTAAATATGTGTAAGCAATTGAAAACAAAAAATTATTTCATTATGCGAGAGTTTTCTCATACGTTTAGTAAGTAGTTTCCTGCTCAAACCCCCCTTTGTATTCACACTTACCTACTGTGCCCAAAATGCAGATTTATGAATTAATACACTGAATTCGACGAATCATCGATTTGTTAGTTTGATAACACACTTTTAAGTAACAAAAAAAAAAAAAAGAAAGAAGAAATGGGACAAAGCATACAGATTGTACCTACCTTTTTGATGGCTTCTTTATTTTTCGGCTGCTTGTTACTTAGAAATGCAAGAAATCTCTTATTTGTTGTCTGAATTCGTTAGCCCTGTTTTGTTGGGCCACATCGCCATACCACCATCATCGTCACCATCAACATCATCGGGAGCCATACGCCGTGTTGTAGTACTTTATCGTATTTTGCTTTGGTCTTATAATGTTCGTAGACACTTTTCGAATATTAATGAACAGTTTTCAAAGGAATAGTCTACTACATGCACATGTGTACGTTTATATGATGGCGGTGACGACAACGACAACGGCGAAGACTACTGAGAAAAAAGTGTAAAAACCGTAAAGATATCAAAGATTATTTCTGAGAGTATTTTTTTTTGTATTCTCTGTACCCTCACTCCTTCGATATCTATTTTGCTTTGTAGCTAGATATATTTAGGGTAATAGACTAACCATCAACTGAACAAACACTCATTTGAAGTGAAAAGTCTTTCGAATATCCGCATTCAAGGATTTCATCTTCAACAGGGAATAAAGGCAGCAAGAGAGGAGGAAACATTGGTTTTTCACTCGTATACATAAGTGTGTATACATTCAGATATTGCTTATAAGGGACCATGTTACAAGTGAAGCGTTTGACATTTTCGAAAATAGACTTCCCCTAATAAATGTCCCAAAAATTCTGCTCGCCCGGCATGATCCATGGTCCATTGGACGGGTAGTAGCTAATTAGTAAGTGAGAAAATAAAAGAAAGGGTTACTCCGAAGCTCCGATGTCCGGAAGCAGTACGAGTACTTTTATTTTGTTTTTGAATATTGCATTCTGGTCGGCAAGTATGAATAGGGTAGGTGTATCCTCAGGTAGATCCAATAAATCAAACTTTGCGCCTCGCCTACTATTTGCTGGATGAAAATACTAACGAATGAGCCCCCATCGAATGACACAAATCACGTTTATGGGATTTACTCAGTCAGAAAATATAGCACTACAGGTGTTGGTATAGGACGTCGATTTATGCGAAATTGTTTGCAAAACGATACATTTTTAACCAAACAGATTTTTTGGTCTGCTGTGTGTATGATTGGTATTCGGCTGTCTTCTGTTGAGGATTATGTGGATTTTATTTAAGGATTATATGGCTTGTCGTAAAGCATGAATAGTGGAAAAACAATTGGATTTCAATTCAGTGCAATCGACTTTAAACTCTTTAAGCAAAAACATATTTATGGCTCACAATAATAATGACGATAAAGCTGTGGCCATTTAAATAATCCACAAAACAGGCAATTGACTGTGGCTATGAGCATTTTTGATAAAGAACAAGGTTTCCGGGATTACAGATAGATAGATAGATAGTTGATTTTATTGATTTCATATTTAAACTTAAACTAGTGACAATATTCATGAAAGAATGAAATAGAATAATTCATTCATTCTTTAACTAAAAAGCTAGTGGTGAATGACACATCAAGGATTTAAAAATTCGAATGGTAACTGATGTGGGGTGACAATCAGTGCATTGGTTAAATATAACTAATTCTGTAAATCTCAAAGGCAAAAAAAATAAAAAAATATATATTAAAAACGTAACAAATTAGAGATAAGACACACTAATGAAATTACAATATTTATAATTTATGTTCTGATGAAAAAGAAAAAAAGGAATCTAAAAAAGTGTTTTAATGCAATCATAGTTTAAAATGAACAACCAGTATTTTACTTTTCTGATATAAGCTAAGCTCGTATTAGATACAAAATTTCCATTTTAGTAAGATTTAATGTCAATAAAATCATCATTCTTTTTCTTTTGATGAGATATGAGCTCTATGTGCTTAAACTATCGGTTTTGTGATATATGACAGGTCATCAGAGACGTCATAAGCATTTGTAGGCATCATACATACCGAAAGCTGAATGAACCAGCAACGACCAAGATGATTCCGAGTTGGAGGCCCTAATACTTTGTGTGTGCTCACCACAGTGTCTGTTCAAATGCACCCACAATATACAAACAGTAGATAGTGCAAATTATTGTGTGCACATTTCATTTTCCGTGTCGGATTGAAGTTGGAGAAGGTGCAAAAATATAAATACGAAACACGTAAAAGACCATCATTTTCTATAAGTCAATAGTAGAATTGAAAACATCTCCGTTCACCCCTCTACGAATATATAGTAACTGGAAGAGAAATGCATATAACTAGAAAAACCCACTCAAAGTAATGCAAACGAACTGTATTCATTTTGCTGCATTTAAAAAAAGAACGTCCATCCGGTGGAAAGTCCCACTTTATATATATTTAATTTCCTAGTGCGAAAATCACTTTGTTGTACAGAAAAACTCGAAGGCCAAAGATGCTGTTGCAGAAGACTTCTTGAGTGTCATAAATTTTGCGACCATCGACTTCTAATAATTGGAAAGCAATATGTTGACAATAAATCAAAATGGAAAATAGATCTGTGCCTTTAAAATTGAAATGTCAATAAACTCTGCGTGTGCATGTGCACCTTACCGATGCGGACGTTGGGATAAGTTGCGCGTTGGATGTGTGCTATTTTTGTAAAGGAAGCGAGTCAAGGGATTGTAAACCAAAGGCAGGTCGTTCAATCGCTTACTCTTTGCTAATGCAAACGGATACGGAATACAATTTTAATGCCGTGTTTATGCGTGTCGAATGAGTTCAACATAATTTGTCTTCTTTAGAAACGGATTTATGTGCAGTTTTTTGTTTTTGTTTGTTTGTTTAGTAAAGTATCTTTTTATTCGCAAATTGCTAGTGTTGAACATCAGCCTTCCCGAAACAGTAATAATCATACAACTGAGTAGTATAGGGCCTCTGTTACGAATTATGATTGATGATTGGGCAGAACAAATTTATAATTTTTCAAATGCATCATATCTATATTTGTCAGCATTGTGTGTGGGGGAAGTTTGATTCAGCGCAAAGGATCCATCAATATGTTGAAACGATGGAATATCTTTCTGTGAGAAAGATTTATGAAGCGATCGCTATGATTATAGTTAATTGCAAAAAAAAAAATGATTGGAGGCTTTTCGTGGGAAATAACATTTTTAAAAGATGTTTCTCCTTCTACCACCTATACTTTAAAAGAGAAGGAAAAGCCCCTCACTTCTTTTCTGACCATGTCGATGTCGGTGCATACATACAAAAATACTGTTTTGTTCTGTACCTAACACAAATTTAAGTAAATTTAAGAAAAAGTGTAAGTTAATATATCAAACAGCATACCACCTACATGTCGGATTGTTCCCCGTAAACTCAGAAACAATTGCGTCTACATATCCCTGGGGCATCATTCCGAATAGAAGCGATATACTTTTTGTTTGTTCCCCTACCTAGTCAAAGGGTATAAATTGATGTTCTTGCTCGTATATAGTACAAAAATATATGTGTACATGCAACAAAAAACAAAAAAAAAAACGAGTCCGACAAGAGTTAAAGAGCCTTTCAACATTATGGTACCTGAATAGCAGTACAAAAGTGATTCACTTCATCATTATGTTTCTTGTGTAAAAAAAAGTCTTTAATGGCCACATACGTAGGTACGTAAAAAGGAATCGAAGAAGAAGCAGAAAGCAAAAGGATAATATAATAATAATCTCTTAGAAAACAAGAAAGAGTATAAAAAAACCATCGGGACTAAAGTTCATTGTAATCGTATGTGCATTGTGGTCTATTGTGCAACAGCACGATAATTTTATTTTCTAAATAAAAAATGAAATTCCTGAAATATGAATCAACTTGGATTTGAATTTGCTGTTGCATATTATTGTCTCGTTTTTCTTTTGCCTCTTCCTTTAAATAAATACCAAGGTATACAGATATAACCTTTTTATAGAACTAAATACGCGGCGGTTTTGCTACAATAAAATTCTTTCCAAAACTCAGGCAACCCCTTTCGTTCGCACTTTCTCCGTGTTTACCCCAATTATATAAGTGACTGAAAGATAAAAAAGAAAAGAAAAATACAGTGACAACAATAATACAAATTTCTTTAATTAAAGCAATTTATTATGACCCTTTTAAATGGGTAATTGCCTTCACAAAATTGTAAGCAAATATTCGGAGGAGCTTTTGATGGGGTGGATTCTGTGTTCCGTATTCTGCCGCTGCCTTTTCTCGCTCCGCGTACTCCAGTCTAACTTAGTTTCATGTTCCCATGTACAAGGTAGAAAAACCAGGCCCGCATTTGAGTATAAAAAGAAAAAAAAAATTACATAAGAAGCGTGTTAAATGATCAGTTCCCATCGCGGGATGTCAATATCCCCTATTGCGACATTCGTGAGCAGAAAAACGACTCACTACTTTAAAATATCGGAAGTTGTTGTTCCGCATCCTATTCCGGTGTTCTCGGCTGTTGATTTCTTTATAAAATCGCACCACCCGTGTATTTTTCCCATGCCAGCATTTTTCGGTCATCAACTCCTGTGAGGATATCGAATATAGAATTGAAGAATCCCGCAGAAAAATAAATATACGAATAGTATTTTTTCACATGACGGGGTACGCAGGGGTTTTGCAGTGCATTCACTTTCTGTTTCTGTTTCTTTTAATAATATTCATGTGGCCAACGAGTAACATATTTTTTCCTGGACTGCAAAATATCTTGCAACTGTAATAGCACAGGGGTGTTCATAAGAAATTAGCACAAGTTCAAGTATATGCATGTTTATGCTTGGTAAACCTGTGGCAATAGCAATGGTAACAATTCATTGTTATGATGAGGAAACCTCAGTTGTTAAATATATTTATGAACACCCAGAGTTAATTTCCATAAACACAATGTATGTGGCTATAATTTAATTTTTATTTTTATTTTTTTCTTGTTTCCAGATCAGATGAAGAAGAGCCAAGCGCTAATAAGTACAACAGAATGGACGATGAAAATATTCAAGATAAAGAGCGGTTCGCTAGGTAAGAAGTTCATTATAGCAGACTAACTATGGACTGAATTATAATTATAAATCTAATTAATATGGATTTGTTGGACTAGCTGTCTGAAATTTTGATGGATATAACGCTTCTGAGAATTTGAAAACGAAAAACCTGCTCAACGACTTTAATAAGTTATACATTCTTTGAAGTTGTCTTACGATTGCTACTATTTTATTTTTGACGCTGGTAATTATTCAAATAGATTGCAAATGTTTGTGTTTTCCCTCCATCTACATACTCGTATCGTATATGTCAAAGTAGAGAGACAGAAAGTCCTTATTAAAATCTGTCGTTTCGTTTCTCGGGTTATGAGAGAAGTTATTTTGGTTGGATTGGAACTAGCTATAGGTTTTAAAAGCAACTCCACTGCACAGTAAACTGCATGGCATAGAACAAGAGGATGACCCAACAACAGCAATGCATTTTTATAAATTGTCCCTCTTTCTCTAGGTATATAATTGTTATTTACGAACTAGAACGCAAAATGTGTGGGCTGTATAAAGTGGTTGTAAACAATAAACAAAAGTTTTAATGTACTTTGTTCAAATATTTCCGGTGGTAAAAGATTTAAGGATGGCTTAAACATTTTATAACACAGTTGCTACTTAAACCTTCTATTCTACAGTTACACAATAGTCATAGCGAATTAACCTAACTCAATTTGTAAGCACCATCATACTTTGTTCCTTAACGTTTTGCTGTCCTTATTTATATACACGAATTAACACTTAACCCCACATGCTGTACCACTGAGCTAAAAACATCAAGCTCACATACAATCGCATTAGCATCTATCCGACAGCATACCTACAGTCATTCGCCAAATGAATAATGATTAATGCCATTACAAAGGGAGGAACAAATAGGATCTAATGGAAGTTTAATTGTTGAATATTTGCTAAGTGACTACACACAAGATGCCCCCCGCATACTCTATACTGCTATACTGCTTGTTGACTTCGAAAAAAGCAAGGGCAAACTTGTTCCATTAACGTTTGAGGCATTTAATCTCTTCCCGATAATCTTCCATCCTCCACAACCATGTCCGCCTCCACCTCCTCAGTTGTAAACAGCATTCCTTACCACGTGCAGTTGTAGAAACTTTGGCAAGAAATTAACTTTCAGAACGGTCCTCAGGCAAATAATTTTACCTTCATTGGAAAATGAAATCCTATATAAATGTTCGTATTATGTACGACATATGAGTACATATATTTTTTCTTAACGATTTGAAGTAATATTTTGTATTAGTTAAATTGAAAAGGGGTAACTTTAAAGGGGAGGAAGGTATACATCTCGTTGTGCACAACGAATAATAAAAATAGTTAACGAACAAAAGCAGAATAAGTGCTGACTTTCTACTTATGTTTTCACGATAGTAAATTATAATTGGAAAAAAGGAAAATTGGGGTCCAGCAACTGATAATTGAGGGCAGCCAGATATAATATTCTATTTCAAAGCTATACAATCAACAACATCCTCTTTTCAATTAAGAATTGAGACGCTTCTAATAGTTTTTGCCAATTTATATTGTCTGCAGTTTCGTGTTACACAGCAGCGCAACAACAAGCAGGCATTACCTTTTGAAAATGAAACCTATGGTAAATAGAACCACACCGCGGAGTAAGAGTAGGGAACATCAGAGCACAGCAAAAGTATTGCACTGTACAGTATACATACAGTACACGGTATTTCAAGTCTGTTTATGTTCTTCTTTACCTTCTTTTTGAAGCTGACAACATTTTATTCTTAGTCGTGACCAATATAGTATGTATGGTAAATACCTCGTTAAAATGAATTCATATACACAATACAAATGTATGCATGTATGATAGAAGCCATAACTATATGTTAGACCTCTTTTATAAGTTGCTTATAGGAGTACCTATATGCAGTATTAAGCTGAGATAGTTACTTGCGAAATCTAAACACATGAAAGTGGTAATCTGCGAGTTCTACCATTCTTTTCTCGCCTATTGCAGACATGACCTACACAAGGTTCATTTTTGTTTTTACATACAACAGGGTGCGTTTTACATATACTTGTATGCGAGAGGTCAATTGTGTAATGCCGTGGTTTTTTATTTTTTTTATTTGTCAGTTTATCATTAATAGTATCGTGCATTGTATACAAGCTGTTTGTGAAACGCAAGATCCCAAAATATAGAGTGCTTCTATTTGTACATGCCTTACAGACTATGTAAGTTAAGCGAAAACGCATAATTGACTTTTATGTGTATTAACATACAAATGTCAAACGCGCGAAATAATTCTTTAATCTATAACAATCTGCCGATGCTGTGCTGAAATTACTTTTTAGCAACGTTCGAAAAAGTTTTTTTCTCGAAAAAAATTACCTTTATAACAGCGCATCGGTTAAAGATTTATTTTGATCTATCAGAGTGGCAATCAGGCCTTCAGTCATACTTCCATCGGGATGTAAGGAGTCTGTTTGCTGTTATTCTTTTATTAGTTCTTGCGTCATGCCCAGTCTATTTTTATTTGTGCGAACTTATGTTGTTTTCCATTGGGACCACCAAAAATCGTTTTCAGATCTCAAATTTAACGCGGCTTTTGTAAATAATTGACATAATAATATGTATGTATTTTGCTAAATATGCACATAACTTATTGCCAATCATGACTCAATCACTTAATATTCATTTAAAATATTTTATTCTATTTTTCCTTTTTAGAACAAGCTAAACACAAAACTTCGAAAAAGTGCCCTCGATACTCGATATATAAACATAACGGATTCTTCTGCTCCAATTCAAAAGCCGCAAATGAAATTTTTAAAACTCCACATTTAACACTTGCGGTTTGCCAGAATACTAAGGGCCTTACCAATAAACATTTCGAGTTTCGACTCTAGATTTTAGTAGCTCACAGTGGCTATATTTTGAATACAAATTTCGTAATCGTGAGCTTTGTTATTAGTACGACACTTAGTCACTTATTTTAAAATTACAGTATCTATTTAAAACTAACGGAAAATGCCGAAATAGAAAATATTCGTGCGAAGTGCCGTCAGCCAAACAAAACAATTTCAAATCGTATGACTATCGAAGATGCTTTCGCATAATGAAACGTCATTCTGATTTTTCTCAAAGCCTTGTTATATTTTAAAAAACTGTAGACAAATCATACTGAGACCCCAACTTATTTTTTTTTATGTTTCCCTATTGGTGTAATTAGAATCCGTGTGACATGCAAAAAACACAAAAATAGTGACAAAAAAAATGCTGCCAACCGTGGAGGAATGCGATAAGTCCGGGAGTTCGGGAATTCCACATTTTAACATTACTGAATGCTATTGATTATTTATTATATATTGGTTAATAAAACTATGTATCTACAGGAGATGTTTTACATACTAGAAAGTTATTAGGACAAACATGGTTATGTATTATACCACTTTTGGATATCATTAACTTCGGTTTCATGTGTACATTTTTCTTAAATAACTCATGAAATTTTCCAATGCTTTTATTTTCCTACAACCATTCTGCAATGATCGCTATTCATAGATATAACGAATAGTTATTTTAATGTATAAAATTCTATGAACAATGCCAGCAACTTTGCCGACAGCGGAAGTGGTAAAAGTAAGGCGCGAGTGGGCTGGTGAGCCGGGATTTTTGAAGTTACATGGCATTTGTCAATACAAATTTCTATGTAACAATACTAGCGCACCTAATCTTTGCCACTCCGTAAAAATATAGCTTGTAGGCAAGTAACTGCAAATCGGCCGAAGTTGAGATTCTCAGTGTGGTTTGTCTATGCTGTAAACGACAAGAGGGTCCTTACCTAATGACAATAAATTAGGCACAAACTATTGAGGAAGGAGAGTACTTTAGACTTTGTGGTCCTTTTCGCTTATGTTCTAAGTGGTTGCAGCCTCTGTAAATGTGTTACACGTGCGATATGACTCTTGAAGCTCTTTCTCAATGACGAATTATTTAGTTGTAGAGTATGTTCCTTCCGGTCTATAATTAAGAACTAAAGCCAAACAGCCCACTATATTATATTGACCCACAGGACTTATTTAGCAACAGACGCAACCCGCATTAACGTTCTATTTATACTTCTACCTTGTTGCTTCCTTCATGCGAAAACCGCATATAGCTGAAATAAAGTAAGGCAAATACTTTAGAGAAACACTTCGTCCTTTTTTTTTCATTTGAGAAGAAAACGTTGTTTTTAGAACATGTGCTTATGCCTGTATGTTTTTCGTATTATTCCACTTGAAACTATATCAATGCTGTAACTATGTATATGTACGAGTAGATGTATCTACCTACATAAAGAAGATTTACATACATAAGTGATACGATGGACTTATAACAATAGCTACATTCATTGCAATCAGAAATTAAACGCTTCATCATTAAATTGAAGTCGATCATAATTTTGCAAATTTCACACTCACTTGCAACCAAATAATAACTTATTGTGGAATAAAATAGAATTTCCTACACAGGCTTCCCTTCTCTCGGACATGTGCCAAAATTGGCAGAGTCCGACCGCTGCAACGTCGTGGGCTTATTTACTCAACTTTTCCCACTGCATTGTTTATTATTTGTGTCTAGTGTTCTGCTGATTCTTTTCTTTTTTGTTGTTTAATTATGTGATTTTTTTTTATCTTATTTTTTGTTCTCCTTCCAGCCGGGAGAACCATTGTGAAATCGAAAGAAGACGCAGAAATAAGATGACTGCGTACATAACAGAACTGTCGGATATGGTGCCAACGTGTAGTGCTTTAGCAAGAAAACCTGATAAACTGACAATACTGCGGATGGCGGTGGCTCACATGAAGGCCCTCAGAGGTAACTTTAGTTTACAATCATTTGCATATCGTTTGTTGCACGTGTACAATCTGCTTTTGTTTTTATTTGACACTAAGAGATAATAGATACGGATAATGGTTTTGGGCATTCAGTTCCAATGGTCGACATCGCCGGCAACGGTCTAATTGTAGAAGTAAAACGAAATAATTCGTTTGTGCCTCGCCTTTAGAGCTGTCTGTGTCGAGTCGGAATTTTACTCCAGCCGATGCGGCTCATATTTAATTAGAATGCGAACGGCGTAAATGCATATAGAAAACTTTTAACACAAAAATCTTTATGCTACTTAAATGAGCTTTGTTGAGTCATGCGGGGGGATATTTAGGGGAATTTCCTTAGAATGGCCGCTGGCTGTCGCCAGTTAACAAATAACGAAAAGAAAAAAGTGGTTTCGCTGTGTCAAATTAAAATAAAGAAGCCATTAAAACCCCAATATGTTTAGCAATCAAGTAGGTATTTACGTCAGAGTGGATATAAACCATCTTACGGTTTAATGTGTCAAGTACATTGGTATTTCCTATGAAAAAACAAATCAATTGTTTTTTCCGTCTAGTGTGGGGTTAATAGTTTGGACGTTGGCATTTTTCTGTCAAAATTAATAGCTTTTTATCTATGAATAGTTTGATTTGGGATTAGGTGTTACATTCAGGAACGTCTTAATTTAAAACTTCCCAGCATGTCGCGCAATATTATTTACTAAATACACCGGTGACTTAAGAAAACTCAATGAACCAGGAACGAGTAAATTTCTTTAACATAATCCTTTAAGCGTGTATTTCAAACTATATTATCCAACGAATAGTCTTCTATATGTAGCTATAAGTATAGGAAGTGCATACTTTGTTTAAAATAAATGTTAAGTAGTTACGTGAACTCGTTCACATATGGAATAACTTTACGGTATACCTTTCTAAGTGCACTCTTATAATGCCAGCGACGCTGATTTAGCATACATTTAACCCAGACTTGGAATTTAAATTTAAGATTTTAATGCTGTGCGGTATCTAGGGGACCCTTAATTTCCCTATCGCTGAGTAGAATTCTTTAAGTAACTACAGGCTTACCATGGCAAGCGGTGTCCTTAGGGAGGCATATACAATTTAAAGTCACTGTAGAGACTTCTAGCAAAAGGGTTAAACCATAAGTACAACACTATAGAGGCAGAAGAAAACAGATGGTATGGGGGGTAAGTAGAAAGAGGCGGATAAGGACGATGATACTCGTCTATGCACTTAAATATTAAAGTTGAAATAAAAACAAAAAGAAAAAATTCTCGGCGTTCGGAAGAGGTTCGCTTGGTTTTTAATGTACAAAAGAATAGGTGATGGTACCTGGCGCGTACCTCACTCATGCACTGCGTCTTGGAGTTGCTTTTTATGCCTGTATAGCAACCACTTGACTGTGTATATGTAAGTTCTGTGCTAATCCAGAGAAATCGACTCGTTTGTACATTTGTGCATCAGTGTTAAACTTTGTTCTTTGCGCGCTTTATCCTTGTTCCTTCGGTCTTTACGGTTATCTCCGTTTTACTTCATTTATTATTTTTTATTTCTTAACTTTGAAGGATAATATTCTTCTAGTTTGTTACTTCGTCGGGGACCAAAAAGAAGTATGCAGACACACGGACAGAAAGCGAAGCAGCAGCAAAGGTAGAGAACGACTTTTTCGAGCACATAATGGGGTGGAAATCTCTGAGAGCTTTTGGTAATGTCTCCCCCAAGAAGTGCTATTTGCTGGAATGCATATATAAGAAAGAAGCAGCTATACGAGTAATGATACTTAGTGGTAGTTTGTTGGGGCAATCCATTTCCTACGAAAGTGGCATGAGTATATGAAGAATGTAATGCCAGGAAGTGACAATTAGTAGACGGCATTGTAAATGAAGGTGTATCGGAGATGTCCCACTTGAGGTTAGACTTCAAAAGAAATCTAACAAAAGGGAAAGTGTATATTTTTAAACATCCAACAATGAAAAGTTTTGTTTATATTTGATGTGGTGAAAAGGCGATTTTTATTTATTTACTGGATAGACTGCCATCCTATTGGACAGAATAGTCAAATTAAAGGGGTAATTAAAACTACTCCACTGCTAACTCAAAGCATGGGAAAACTTGCTATGTTTGGTCAAAGGCTATACATTTTGAATATGATTAGAGGCTTACATTTTGAATATGATTAGAATTAAGGAAATTAAGCTTTCATAGACAACATATTGTTATATAGGGGTATTGCATTAGGACGCTGATTGGCACGGTATGTAAATATAAACAATTATATGGTTAACTGAGTCTGTGTGTACATCATTGTGGAGTCAAAGTAGGAGGTGAGGGCTGAAGTGAAAAAAAGACATAAATCATGTGATATCGTTCTAACCCCCTCCATGGCATTTGCATAAAATCCTAAATGAAGGTAAAGAGATGGCAGAGTCTTAAGTTCATAGAAAACTGCGCGCCTATGTTAATTACCAACAGCATACCTAGTAGCAGTGGCAGTGCAGTGAATCAACCTCTGGTGGGACAAAAGGCAATGGAAAGAAATATATCGCATTATCTGATTAAAAAGTTGCTGCTGCTTTCGCTGCACGCAAATGGTGCATACCTATATACCTTTAGCATTATTTTTAATAGCCTTTTTGACAATAATTCATTCGTTTAACTATGCAAAGCGAGAAAACACAAGATCCTTGGGGTTAGATTGCGTTTTCCAACATCACATACTGCGCTAAAAAATTATACTTGCCTAACCTGCGATGCCATTGATTGAAACATCACAGTTCAACAAATGTTCTGTGCCTCCCAAAAAATTCACAGCAGAACTGTTAATATGCAACCATCAAAAGCGTTGACATAAATATTTCATCGAGAACACCAATAAATGTATAAAATGATTGTTCAGTCATATTATTGCGGTGAGCTTGTGAGGTGTGTGAGGTTGACATTGATTTGGTTTTGATTTCGTACTTTCGACGTGGCTCGCGCTACCACGATTTGACGAACTTCTCCTCTCGACTTACAATTCCGAGCGTATATATAACGGCGAGAAAAACCCAAAAGCTAAAGCAATAAGCAAAACAAAAAACAACTTTGCTTATAGTTTGGAATCATGCATGCATAATGTAAGTAATATATTGTGTAGTTGTGGTGGGCAGAAATCTGGCAAACATTGCTAATAGAGACTTTGCGTACATTACTTAGTACTGTTGCTGTTGCCACTGCTGCCTGACTATACAATTATACAATAAAAATGTAATGAATATATTTTTACCGGATGCCTCGTCGCACCTGATTTGAATTGTTAAACTTAAAGACATCTTCGCTTGTTGCCTTTGCCTCTCCCTCTCTCTGGTTTATTCCTTCCATGTGGTTTTGTTTCTCTTTTATTAGTATGAATAAACTTATCGCATATACATTTCCAAAACAGCTTGTGGTTTTCATTGGCGGTGTCTTATTTTGACCTCTTTGTCAATAAGCATTGTAGCGGTTTCACCAACCAACAGACGCGCATTTCTCGACTAATTCTGATGTCATTGCTCACAGTAAAATGTTAAATATCCTTTCCCTTTATTCGATGAGCATTGAATTAATCAATCGATGAATCGATTGTCTAATTAAATGTGTTTTAAATGATTAAATGACCGAATGTAAATAAGTACTTAGAATAGAGTAGCTATCATAGAATTGTGAGTCAGATTATAGTTGTTCCTTATTTACTTATTTAGGTAAAATAAAGGCAATTGCTAATGCTTTAGATTTATAAAATATTTGAAACTCGAATGTTAATATCCAGGATTCTTGTTTGCGTGTTCAAAGGTGCTTAATTTTATAATTGTTTTTCGGTTTGTTCCAAACCCAGCATTTAGTATTATAGGTGTACCGGGTTCAAATCCCCGGGTTCTCGGAAAAAACAAACATCTTTTCTGAAAAACATCCGAGACATCTGACAAAACTTGGAGAATTTGTATAAATTCGAATACGGTATAAAGCTACGAGTAGTTTCCAAAAATAAAACTCAAATGAATGGTTGTAAGAACAAGAAGAAAAGTAGCAAAATACAACATCGGTTAAATGGGGTTTATTGTGATGAGGCTTTTTCGACGACTTCCTTTTTGGTTTTAAATTAATCCAAATTTAAAAGGTTGAATAGGCACGCACAAAAACAAAACTAACAAAGTCGGATTTAGTGGTCAGCTGATGTCACCAAATTTTCCTGTGTTGCTCACATTTTTGTGTTATAAAATAAGGTTTGATTGAAAGAAATTAAAAGGAAATAATCTGTGATAAATGTTGAAATCTAATCTCGATTGTGACGGCACCGCGATTTTTAACCTTATGTTCCTGAATCTTATTACTATTGAGTTGTATCGGTTTTAATGAAATAAATTCTGTTTTAGGCACCGGCAATACTAGCAGTGATGGCACCTATAAACCTTCATTTCTTACGGACCAGGAACTTAAACATTTAATACTTGAGGCTGCCGATGGCTTTCTCTTTGTTGTATCATGCGATTCCGGTCGAGTTATATATGTTTCCGATTCAGTTACTCCTGTGTTGAACTATACTCAGTCAGATTGGTATGGCACTAGCCTTTACGATCATATTCATCCCGATGACCGTGAAAAAATTCGTGAACAGCTTTCCACACAAGAACCCCAAAATACTGGACGAATTCTAGACCTGAAAACGGGCACAGTAAAAAAGGAAGGACACCAATGTAAGATCGCTTATTAAATGAAATGTTTAAATAATTTTAATGGAAACAATTTGCAGCATCGATGCGGCTAAGCATGGGGGCGCGTAGAGGCTTCATTTGCCGCATGCGCGTAGGGAATGTCAATCCGGAATCAATGGTCGCCGGCCATCTTAATCGGTTAAAACAACGCAATTCGTTGGGTCCCTCACGTGATGGACAGAATTTTGCTGTTGTCCATTGTACGGGGTACATAAAGAATTGGCCACCTACAGACATGTTTCCTGGCGTCCATATGGATCGATCTGGGGACGATGATGTCCATTCTTCTCATTGTTGCTTAGTTGCTATTGGACGTCTTCAAGTAACCTCTACGGCATCCTCTGACTTATCCAGTGCTAACAACCAATCCGAGTTTATTTCACGTCATGCTATGGATGGAAAATTCACATTTGTTGACCAGCGAGTGTTAAATATTTTAGGTTACACACCAACTGACCTATTGGGGAAAAGCTGTTACGACTTTTTTCATCCAGAGGATCATAGTCATATGAAGGAAAGCTTTGAGCAAGTGCTAAAGCAGAAAGGTCAGATGTTTTCTCTTATGTATCGCTTTAGGGCGAAAAATCGTGATTATGTTTGGCTGCGAACTCAAGCGTATGCATTCCTCAATCCTTATACCGATGAGGTGGAGTACATTGTTTGTACAAATAGTTCGGGAAAGTAAGTACACATGATCAAAAAAATGATCTTAATTACCTAGCAAATTATTTGTAGAACAATCCATTCCACTGGTCATGAAAATACCACACCAGATCATTCAGAGCATGTTTACGTAACACCGGGAGTCGATTACACAATACCACAAGGTGGGCGCAGGGACCAGACGCCGAATGCTACGGCTGGCGGTACTCCTCAGGTTGTGTATAATACACACAGTATGATTGGCGGTCATATACAGCAAGGACAAAATAATGTACAACGTCCTGCAAGTGCACAAAATCCTGTACCTTATAATTATGAAACATCGACTCATTCGCCCTTAGGGTAAGTCAAATCTCCTAAATTTCATCTTAATTTCATAACAAAAAAAAACGTAATTCTTCTCTAGTTATGGATCACCAGGTGCTCCCACAGCTAATACGGCACACCTCGCAAGAATACCAAAAGCAAACACATCTCCAATACCAGCAGCAGCTGCTTGGTCTCTGAGACAGCAGCAGCCAGTCACAGAAGGTTATCAGTATAATCAGATGAGCCCATCTAGATCACCGAGCGGACCAACGTATACCCAGCTTAGCGCAGGTAACTCTCGACAGTCCACAGCTTACCATTCTAGTGCTCAAACGCCTCAATCCAATGCAGGTAATTTTAACTCTAAATGTGTTTTTGGTCTCGATATTGAATGTGTAACTTTATAATTTAAGGAATTTGGGGATGGCAAAACTCTGGACAAACAGCTGATCCAGGGTCTGGTTCGAGTGGGTCTGGAGGAGGTCATCCACCCCCTGTTGGTAGCCAACCACATCATCCTCCGCATGTTCAAGGGCAGCCGCAAGGTCAAGAACTTTCCGATATGTTGCAAATGCTTGACCAAAGCGGAACAACTACCTTTGAGGATCTCAATATAAATATGTTTAATACGCCATTCGAATAGAAGTCTGCAGTGGGTTTCTTTTTACAGCTTTTAGACCTCGAGTTTTTTCCTATTTAAATTAATGATGATGACACAAAGTAGCTAGATATTTTTTTTTTATTAAATATCTCACTAACGCTACAACAAAAATATAGACTCTTCGTTTTAGGATGGAATTACTTAGGTTACAGATAAAACTGAATCATAGTCGTTTTACACAACATTCAAAATTATAAGTACACCTTACCTTCACTTAATAAAAATAACTGGAATTACCACCACTGTCTAGCGACGATATAGCTCCAGCGCTTCAAGGGATATATAATGCCTATTATTTTCTTTGAGACAAATTTTAACTTTTTTATAAATGTTTCTAGATCCCTTCGATTAGTTGCTGCAAACTATAATAACTATCGTTCCTTCTTCCTATCGGATATAAAGGTTCTGGGATTTACTTTAATTCCTAATTTTGATAAAATAAAAAAAAAACGTATACTCTGCTTTAGTCCAAATGGACTATTTGTTACTGACTGTATTTGTGCCATCGTCATAACTTTTATTTTGGCTGTTTCATGTTAAAGACTTCTTCTAGCTTTGTAGCCAACCACGTCTATCTGTGCAATGTACATCTTTTCGCTTGCAGCAATACTTAACATTGAGCGAATTGCTATAGTATGTTCGGCTGCAACATATTCCTTGTCGCTGTGTAAATCCGTTAGCCAACCAATTTTGCTTTGCTTTTATCGATGCTGATACCAGAATCATTTAGGACTATTTCGTATTTCCAGAAGTATATGGCTTCTTCGAAGAAAAATGTTATCTGGAAGTGTCTTTGGACAGAGTAGTATATCGAGTACATTTTTCTGTTGGAAAAAAAAACAATTGTACGTTTTGATTTTATGATACTATTAAAACATTTATTGCAGATTTTGGTTAAGATTAACATTAAGTTCGGAAACATTAGATTATTTATATGATTGGACATCCTAAAGGGACCGAACTGCTCTTTTAAAATTAAAAATGGGAATTGTTACAACGAGGTAGTTTTCTGTTCTATTCACACCAATAATAGTTAAAGCGAACTAAGAACATAACATTCAAAAAGGTATTTTAGAACACAAATTGAGATATTACTGTATTTATTTTTTTCACGCTAAGGTTAATATAAGAAACTCGTAACATTTTACATCTGGTTCCATCAGGATGTGCAATTATTGTAAGAGGACATCGTCTTTAAGTCAAGATTGTCGTTCTAACTCTCGCAAAGGCAGTCAACTGACACGTTGGAGTAAGACGTTGCTTATTGCTTTGTCCCAACGACATTTTTCAACAGTTTAGTTTAGGGTACATACATATTATACATATATTCAGATCTAAAATAATTTTATATATAAATATGTATCATCCTTTATAATATATACTTATATTTTCTTTTGTAATTTTAAATGAATAATAGATGATTAAATGATGATAAGTAATAATAAATATCTAAAGGTAATGTTAAGTAAAGAAATGTAACAAATGTTTTTGAAAAGCCTCAAACCTTAAACGAATAAGGAAATTTGAAAATAGAAATAACAACAAAAGAGATCAACATGTATTTTAATAATTTCTATAATTTGTATGTGTGTAATTTATCATGCTTTGCAAATAAAATTAAAACATCAAATTATCGATGTGGTGTAGTTTGTTCTTGTCGAAAGTCCTGCTCACATTTCGCAGTGCTTCGGTTTGACAGTGCAGAATTTTAGCTGCCATGAGTGTAGAGAAATAGCGTTTTCATTGTTCTTTAACTTGAGGTTACGTTGAAACAATTTGTTGTTACCGCAAATAATTAATTTTACCGAAAAATCCAAATAAACACATGGTTTTCGTAAAGAAAATCTCCGAAATCATCAAAACCTGGCTGAACTTTTGACAAACACGATCAAAATTAAAAAATAAAGAAAATTCCCCGTACAAAATGTAGGTATGGAAAATCAAATATATTACGAATTGTTCAATTTCTCTTCAAAAATTTTCAATTTTCTCGCCCTATGTAGTATCCTTGGGCGGAGACAAACACAACAAAGAAAATATAGCTCAAATCGGAGAAACCGCTCTCGGTTACGGGCGGTCTAACAGATGCAATTTTAATTCAACCGTCTAACCGTCAGTTCAAGAAATCGCGAATGGAAAATGCTACCGAAGCTAAACTTAAAATGGATTGCTGAAATTATGGAATTATTGAGACCAAAAATTCACTAACGATATAAAAAGTCTTGGTATTCTACCACAGGATAGAATTACTCTCCTAAGAATCATGCATTCGATACTAGAAGAGAAAAATTGGATGATGAGAAAGATATCCCCCTGCTTTAATTTTTACAAATAAGAAAACAGAACTCATTCCATGAATAAAAAAATCTTAAGTTATTTATTTTCCGTAACAAAGCATTTTAATTTATTTTAACAATATTGTTTGACAATGTTTTTTTTTACTAAGGCAACTCAAATTTGTAATCTCTCATTTCTACCAGTTATGGAATTTTACTTTTTCAACTAAAATAATGTGCTATGAACGACTGAACACATTGTGCTGTTGCATACTTAAATAGCAAAATAAATCATTTATAATAGGTATATGTTCTACTTTTGACAATTAATTTTACATTTAAAAATCATAGGCTACAACACAACGGGCAAGTCCTTCCAAAATATTAAAAGGCGATATGGGGAAATGTTCATTTAAAAGATTATTACTGTAGTAACAAATCATGCGTGTTGGGCGAAACGTTTGGCCAAGTTGTCCCCATTGGCACCAGAAAAGCTGTCGATCTGAGCTGCGTTTTTAATAAAAACAAAAGTGGGCATGCTGGAAATGTTGTATTCCATAGCGATATCCTCACACTCATCAACATCGACCTGTAATTGATATAAATTTATATATAATATATGGAAATTATATTTTTATGACTTGAAACTTACCTTGAGTACGACAACCTTATCAGCATATTGAGTAGTCAATTCCTCTAGCCTTGGGGCGATCATCTTGCATGGTCCACACCATGTCGCAAAGAAATCAACCACAACCAATTTATCACCAGCTGCCTGAAGTTGACCATCGAAGTCAGCCTACGATCAGAAAAAAAGATTATATTCCAATAATATAAATATAGGTATAATATAGTAAGGTACATTTTGCGCCACTTGAGATATATGTAGGCCAAGTCTATGAATTTGTTTAGTCATCATATACATTCTAGTCAGAAACTGAATGCCAGTTCTGAAAAACAAGTGTCTTCTAAGGATTTTTTAGGTATGTAATTTTACGATTCAAATAATATGTATTTAGAGTAGTTACATGTAGCTACCACAGTAAAACGATAAACAAAAATTTGTGCGAGCGAAACTATTATTTCACCACATGTTGCGATAAGACCACAGATAATGTTTTACTTATAGGTACCTATTCTAGAAGAATTAAAAATTCGAAAGGAAAACTTTATTTCACCATCTAGGTAGACTCAATAGGCGTTTTTTATTTTACCCACATGATCTATATAGATCATTGATTTCCACGGTTTACAACAACAGTACGTGATCCAACTGTTGTTGTTAGCCATGGAAATCCATGATCTATATAGATCATTTGAGCATAATAAAAAAGGCCTAATGTAAGAAGATCAACCCCGTAATCTCTAGTCTACGCGGATGGATTGCACTTGATGATTTAAGGTTGTTGGGACATTTAAATCAATGAAACACATTTTTAGAATAGGTAGGCCTTTTGAATATTGTTTTCACGTTTGCCGCTGACTGTCTTATAGGACAAATACAAAATTCATTTGAGTAGACAGCCACATACATACCTTCGTAGTTATAACGCGTCGAATATTTTAGTCGGCAAGATAGAAACAATCTTTCAAATGACTGCAGCCTTGTAGGTAATAGTTCAATCGATTTCATGGACACAACATTACAATCATATGTATTATAATGTAGTAGGTAAGTACATACACACAGAATCAGATAAGTACAACCAATATAATGAGCTATTAGCAACTGACGGCCAATTCAGTTAGTACCAAGACCACGCTTCTCTCACAAATATTTTGTAGTAGGTAGTAATACATATTATGCATTATTTGCTAGTAGTACCTATCCGCGACAAATAAAAAAATACTAAATAGTAGGTATCTACCAAGAGGTAGGTACTCTGATGATGATTAATGGAAATGTTCTGACTAATAATGATCACATTCATATTTTAATGAAATCTGTTGGAACTTACAGTGAAATCAATATTATTCTGATCTGATACATGTGAGTCATGAGCAGAAAACCAACGAACAATCTATCCGTGACTTTCTATTTAATCGCTAGACGCTAGGGTGTTAATCATATTTTTCACTTGTGTAGGTATTAATTTATCTACATTTATTATACCAAATCCATTCCATAGTGCACAAAATATTTTCTTTTTTCACTAATAATTAGCCGTCAGTGTATTTAGCAATTTAGAATAAAGCGAAACCGGACTAGCAACAATATTTTTAATAAAGCTGAATACAATCCAAATGTAAAAGCTTGCGGTACATTATAAAAGAATCGAAAGGGTAATTACGTCATGGCATGGACAAACACAAGAATATTGAAATCATTTTAATACACATATTAGACTACGCAAATCAATAAATCTGATGTACCTAGGTATAGAATTGTAGCAAACTTGAGTAGCAAGTTGACCACAAAATGATAAAAATTGTCCACGCAAACTGAAAACGGGCAAGCGTGAATAGTAAATTAGTGATATCACTACACGACTTTTATGAATTACAATACTAAATTTTCACAAGAATGTTACTCTGTTGGCCATTCGATATTTCTCAAGAAACACTTAACGATATTTATGTTTACTGAATGCAATTCTTACCTTGCTTTTAACTTGATACACCATTTTCTTTAATTAGCGGGTTATAACTAGGTACAATATTAATAAATAATCAAGTCGACACAAATGTTCCACACAAGCCAATCGCATTCGCAGCCAAATCGAAAGAAGTTGATTGTAGGAATGCGACGACGTACAACCGACGATGAAAACGAAAGCTTAAGGGAAATGTCGTTCGTTTAATTTTTCACCACGCACGAGACGACTCACCACGGTGCCTGTGCGTTGCTTTGTTCGATATGCGATGATAAAAATTGGACGAAAGACCAGTCGTTTAGAAAAATGACATATAGTTGGCGGGAGTATACAAAATCAAAGGTAAATAAAATATGTTAAAAAATGTTGTGCATTGTTCTAAGGAAAAATTGCAAATAAAACGACGATCGCCACGATTTTCCTGGTGAATTTCGTTACTAAATTCGGAGTTTTTTTTTGGGTTTTTATTTTTCTCGGTGCGTCCGGGTATTTTCTCTTTGGTCCATGCAAGATTAAGATCCAACTCCTACACCGACGGAGGTAGGAATTCTTAAAAAATGGTCTATTTTCGATTGTTTTTCTTGTGCGGCTCAAATCAAACGTCATATCTTAGCTAAAGTGAAGTAAAACAATCAATATCAACTCCCTTAATTCAGTCTGATTGATATTTAATTTGTTATCGCGTCAGTTTGGAAAATCTCGGTTTTGCAATTTTCGTGAAATTTCGTGAATTTTCGCCCTCAGGGCCCGATTCTGAAGTGAAAATGCGATTCCAGGCGTTTCGGGACTTAGGATTTTGGGGTGGATGTATCGGCTATAAGCGTCGAAAACACAAAAAAGATGGCCGGATATCCCACTAGCAGATACATTTTGGTAATTTGTTTGGCCAATCATTTTTCGTTTTTTTGTTTTATAAGTGAAAAACCGAAAGCAGACCCATCTTAAAGATTGGTTTTTTAAACAAATACTTATACCACAACAAAACAAGCGCATCTGCTTTGCTTGATTTTATAAATTTTAAATTTGTTTAAATTTAAAAAAATTAAAAAGCCTACCTTAGAGATTTATATTCGGATTGCAAAGACAAGACGAACAGCTCTTTACACATCATACTTTAAACGTCAGGAAGTAGAAGCCATCTGTATTTAGCAACATGTTTTAGCAGGAAATCGCATCCCGCAATACATTAACTGAAACCTAATATCGTTATTACTTGTCAGTTTATTTGTACTATAATTTGAATAAACAAAATGCAAACGAAGGCACTATTACTTTACTTGTTTTTGTAATTCGCAGCCCTACGATTTATTTCAAATCCACCCTCAAATGCACTCTGTGATGAGTAGGTACTTTGTTTTATTAGATACTCGTACAATGTCATATTCTCAAATTATCTCATACCACCAACGCTGGATTGTTTACCAACAAATAGCTACCAAACATTTTTCAAGGGGAGAGATGAGAGACGTTTTGTTTCAATTATCGGTAGAACACAATAGATTTTGGATTACACAAATATCAAGTTCCACCCCTTCTATATTCGATCACCATTACCATCTTTGCTGTCTGGTCTTCTGCGTGTCCCCTTTGTTTGCACAGATCTATGATTATTAGTATTTCGATAAAACTCGCCTCAGGAAGACACAAAGCTGTAAAGGATCTAATTTCTATGTTTACTATGTGGTGGAGAGCATTTTAAATAAAGCAAATATATGACTCCTGCTCCTGTATAAAGAGAGGCCGATTTTCTTGCGGTCTTTCAAGACATGTATAATTTATGCAGCCTAAAACTTGCAACTAATTGATCTAAATATATAGAAAATGTTAACTCATTTATAGGTCATTTGCTCACGCCCTTGTGATTGGATATTACTTTGCTCACACTTATTCTATTCGAGAGAACATTGTCACAATGGAAATCTCTTAACAATGTGCCCTTTTTCAGGGCAAATGAACTCAGGTTTGAAGTGTGTGTCAACATGAATTGGGAGCTGACCGCACAATTTATCTATTGTGCTTTGTTTTCAATAAACAGTTGGAACAAAACGAATGCATTCAAAACCATAAAGCAACCATGAAGAAAGTATTTACGACAGTCAAGAGGGTCGACCATGCACAATTCGCACACATAAGGTAGTCGATTTCTCTTCAAACACGGACCCCAATATTTGTTATAAAAGCCGTAAGGCTATCAAACCTCGATTGGATCCTGTCAGAAAAAAAAAAACGATCATAGGAAATCATAGGTATTTTTCGGTAGCCTTTGTCCTCGGGGTTTTGGGTATACGTAGACACGGAACTAATATTTTTTATTTAACTGAATAGGGGTGTTTGTTGTAAAGCTGATGAGATGCTCTTGTGCGGTGGTAAAGTGGCAACCTTTCTAGATGTAATACTCAATCCACGATTTTAAAGTGTGCCAGATTTGTCACAATCGATCGGTACAGAGAGCGAATTCAAATCGGATATAATTAACTGCTTAATGCCAGAGAAGAATAATACCTATGCATTTTCAGTTCCAGTAATCCACTATAAAATAGCCATAAAGGGTTTAAAATGCGCATATAAAAAATTACATAGGCGTTTTGTTTGCATTAAGAGTAGCAACCCTCTTCGGGGATTTCATTAATTCGTAATAATAACATCAACATTTTTTAACTGAAGGGTTGATATTCATATTTTTGTTAATCCTTTGCAAACGACCTTCAGCCCGTGAAAATGAACATCGCTTCTCAACAGACCGTTGATCATTTCGTATGCATAGAACCCGGAACAGTATTTTTTTTGGAAAATAAATACCTACAAAATGTTGACTTCACATTAACAATCATATTTGCATACTTAATTTACGAATGCACACGTTTATTGCACCACCATAGGGATTGGTGTCGTAAGCAGTGTGTAAGGACATTGTCATCCCTTTATATCTCTGACACTATTTGGAGCACTATACTGCAACGAACCCCTCTAATGGCATATACATATTTTGTTTTTATGGTAATTTTATGTCAATAAATCACAAAGGAACGTGTGCTTCCTGTCAAATACTTAAAACGGCGGGGTCGATTAATGTTAATTATTCAATTGCAAGGGTTTAAGTATTTAGTTTTGCAATTTTGCTTGGATAAAGTGCGAATGATTGCAATTTGCAAAAATATGCAAATGTCTGTAGACCTATATGCATATTTATTTCGCAGGGGTATGCGCATGCTTTACTAATTTTTCAAGATGCCTATGATATAAACTACCGATCTCAGTGTGTTAATATGTATATGATTAAAAATCGAGTGCATGCCAGTGGGACTGGTACGAACAGCTAACGTTAATACGTTTTCAATGTTAATAAGAGAGAAGAGAGAAAGCTAGGAAAAAAATCTCATTCTTGAGGATCGTATTTGTGCTAGAGCTCTAACATAAATAGTTACATTTCCCTTAAAGAAAGTTTCTCAAGCACAAAATTAAAAGTACAGCGCTGGATTGAGTAATTCCCTTTTAGGACCATGACAGATATGCTAGGCGCCGCAGTTGATTGCTATTGAGTTTTTTGTACAAAACGAGATCCCAAACCTGGAGCTTGACCCTTGACCCCTCATATCGCAAGGAATTTTACAAAGGCGAATTAAAGCAAATGATTCCTAAATTTGATGAATACGAGAGGAACAGAAATATCTATCGAGACAATAACGGATGTCGTAGCTTTGCCGAGTCAAAACTGAAGCTGATGTCGTTTTCGATTTGCCTTTTCAGATTTTGATCTGAGATTTCAGATTTCTGCTGCCAAATCGAACATAAAATCCGAATTTGATTGGTTCTTGTGTGTATTCGTCCATTTCAATTGATTTTTACACATTTATAACAACGCATTTCGAAATAATTTAATATAAAGAATCACTTCCATACTCGAATAATCAATAATTCAATTTAAAAAGCAATCCTTCCAACGATAAACTATTCGTAACCGCCAGCTGTGTGTCATACGCATTGGTATTAGTGAAAGTGAATGTGAAATCTGAGATAAAAATCGAGATTTCTCTAAAGAGAGTCAGATCAAAAAATAGATTGATTTTTTTGGCAAATCGAAAATGAAAAGCAATCTCAATAAAAAAAAATTGATTTTTTCACATTTCGAAACCTGTATGGCTAGAAAGTCATCAGAATGGTAATGTTCTTTTTACATAGCTCCATATAAAGTGCGTATACAATTGAAACGATCTTCGCACAAACTTGGGAAGTTCACACTTCAGTGCAGTCATTGAAATCAAAAATATCAAAAAACAAAAATTATTTGTGTAAAATCATTTTGTATTTTAATTTCTACTCGAAGTAACAAAACATCAATGGTTACAATAAGATAATTAAAATTATTTTAATACGTTCGTCAAAAAAGACCAATAAACATGATAACTTATAAATAAATAGTGCAAACTTTAGTGCACATAACTGGGAATACTTTTGACAAGAAACCATAGTTTTAAATTTATTGGAATATGACTAGAAAAAGGGACAAACTTAATAAACTGCATTTTGAGCATCCAACCAACGTAACTTCATCAATCATGTAGGGACTCCTTTTGCTTCAACATGGGTATGCATGCCTGTTATTAAGTTAAAGTAAGCGATCAAAAACGAGGACGAAGAAAACAGTGTAATAAATTTGATAGCTTAAAAAACTCCATGGATTTCTGCTGGCGGTTGAAAATGATTCTGGTACATGTTGGTTGTGTCCATTTGAATGTTCCAAACATTATCGCGTCCAGTGTTACTGTAGAAAAAGTCAGGGCTTGTATGACCATTTTCCGTTTGGTATTGTGGTGGCTGGTTGTTCTGGCTTTGGCTATTGTCAAAGTTTGGCTGATAGTTTTCGGAGTAGGCGGATGTTGGCGACACGCTCTGTGAATATGACGCGTTTTGCATTTCGTAGCCTGTTGTTGTGGTGTCGTAGACTGTATTGTAAATATTTTCATCAAAAAATGAAGAAAGGTTGTCCAAAACGTTGGTAGTAGATGTGAAGTGATTGCTGTTCGTCTGGTGACAAATCTGATTGCTGCTTGTATCAGTCAGGCCAGGGGGAAGGTAGTAATCATCTGAGCTGGTCGTTGAAGAGGTACTAGTTAGGCTGGATGTGTCGTCACAGCTTTCATAAAGCCATTTTGGATTTGCTTGAATTAAGGAGTTGTGCCCTTGGTCCACGTTCGATGGTGTATAGAAGATAGTATTTGATGCAGGCGGATGTGATGTGTAACAGTTGTGGTTTGATCCCAAGTTTTGATAGTATGGGTTGCCACTGTTTTGGTCTTTATGGGCCTGACCAGGATGATATCCTCCACTCATAATATTTTGGGAATTGTAGTTCTCATTCGAGTTTGGCCAAGCGTAAATTGTCACATCTGGGTAACTGTTTGTTCCATTCACGAGTAGAGTGGTGTTATCACGCGATGAGAGTAAGGTGCTACAGATGCAATTTGACGTGGAACATTGACACTTTTTCTTTGGACAAATGGAATCACCTATCATTTTCGTGGAACGTTTTGTGCTGCGAAGACTACAAAGTTTGTTATTAAGAGCGGCATCCCTTGCAAGCATTACTGCCAAGCTACGGACACGACGTCCGCCGCCGCCCAATAAGCGCCTTGCTTCACTGGATCCTTTAGCTTCTGGTCGAGGATGGTCATGTGTTCCCTTTGCTTGAAAGAAAATTGCATTTCCGGCCTGTCGCCAAAAGTGTGTCACTGGGTACCCGCAATGACCTCTGCAAGGCTGAATCTCAAGACGGCCAGTACAATTTCTATAAATCAAAATGTACAAAGTGTTAAGTACTTGCTGAAACTTTTTGAAGCTAAACTAATAGGTAGAATATATAATAGCAAAAGTTGTTCGAGGTCGCAACACATACCTATTTGGGCATTGCTTTCCTTGCTGCTTGCGTCTGGCTTTGTCACATATTGCCGGGCGTAGATGCACACTATCGCCATTTGGTAATTTACATTTTGCGGAGCACAATAAAACTCCCAAACAACTTTTTTTCAAAATGTTCACATTGTGATTATTGGTGTTTCGCATGGCCCAACCGGATGCATGTTTTTTGGCATCTTCACTTGTCGACAAATACACTAACCGACAATGTCCATTGGACCACTCATTAAATTCATCAAACTCACTAACCGCCGGCACAATTGTGTCATTTATATCCCAGTCCAAGTTTACACGTGATTTTGTTGGCGGTGGACTAGCTATACCGCTCGGGACTGTGAATGAACTTATGATCACCATGTTTAAAGTATCTTCTTATATTTATTTTATTAAATATGTTGGTTGTTTTTATTTTTATCTTTATATGTATCCAATTTTTTTCGACATAGATACCAGAGAAGGCAAAGTAAAACGTCCGAACGCAACGACTGCGCAATGTAAACTGAATCCCTCATTACTAGGCACTTTCCTAAGTCCTTTTTGGAGTTCCAACTACCTATAGGGTTGGTTGGTTATGCTATTCAGTTTACACAAATTTCGATGTGTAAGTAGGTACATGTATTCACGTATACGTTCTGACTCCGCCTCGAATTTATTATCCAAATACGAACAAATCTTATCCGGACGTGGAAGTTGGAAGTTGTTATGTTTAGGAGAAGAGAAGAAGCGTGAATGTGATGTGATATTGTCTATTGTGTTTTGCGATTTTCTACTTCGCATTCTATTCAACGCCGTCGTCTACTTTCTGATTGGATGGATACATTTAACCCCCTTTTATAGAAAAAGTGTGCTTTGCAATTGACTTGGCAGAGGCTAGTGGCTTGAAAGAATAGTCACCTGCTTCCTTTGACACTTTGCGAGACAAACAAAGCGAATAGGCTAGCTGCTTTATCCCAGGTGGATTTTCGAATTAGCAGATATGTCAAAGAATGTAAATTCTTTCAACATGGTTTCACTGATGTACCTTCTTAAGTATGGGGGCGGTGGTAGCCAGAAAAGGGTTAACTAATTGGTAACTATTATATGCCTACGCGACAATTGGTTGCTGGAGAAGTGCAGAGGCAGGTATAGTTGTAGCCTCTATTTTTGTTACTTGTTTTGTAAGAAGCGAGCCAGGTGCACAATAATCGTGTATCTCTTTTATTTAAATGAGTTCTTTGTTTGAAAATAGGTACATGTAGTACTTTCGTTTAAAGTGCCTTTATACACACCGTATATTATGTATACAATGTATACTTCACACAATTAATGTAAGTGTATCTGTAAGTTCAAACTTTTAATTCTTCTCGACTATTGCTTTCCTCATTCTTTTTAATAATACAGCTATAACTGAAACTTTTGAAATAGGTTTTGATGTTTAATCTTAAATAAAAGAGGATGGTGGCTGGTGT
Source organism: Cheilosia variabilis (assembly GCA_951230905.1). NCBI lineage: Eukaryota > Metazoa > Arthropoda > Insecta > Diptera > Syrphidae > Cheilosia > Cheilosia variabilis. Next base: position 61,013,821 of record OX579679.1, read on the forward strand.
GGTGGTAGGTTTATAGCATATCTATTTTTTTTCTTTCCAAACTTTGTGCAAACTATACTATGTACTCAAGTACTTCTATATCTACTTCTATGGGACTAATATTTGCGATACCTAGTTATATCTACGAACGAAAATTTTCCCATGTGCTTTTAATTCCCCCCAAACATTACATGAGTGCATACCTACCTCTAAGATCTGATGGGTATGCGGTGTTAGTATGTCGTTTGTTAATTAAGATTGTAGGCATTTCGGTAATGTGGTTTCAATTAAGTTTTTGTAAGTAGATAGCTATGAATTTTTTCTATTTCATTACGTGGTTCCGTAACTCTAACATATTTTCCAAAGAAGATGGTTCTGTTACCAGCCAATTTTTCCAACAAACTGTGCCTTTGGTAGATACATATGGCCCCGTAAGTTTCGCAACAACTAGGTACCTATTCTGTTTCTGTAATTATCGACGGATTTCAATTTACGAGCTCAAATTCTTAACCAGTCACATATTTACGATTACGACTTAGGCTACACCCAACAAAAGAAATTCAAATACGTTTTCAAAACCAACCATCAAAACGGTGGCATCGTCCTCGATCATTGAATTTATGATGTCATTTGTGTCAACCTTGAAATGACTTTTGAGTTGATGCCATTCAAATAGTTTCATCCTTTAGATTAGAAGGGTCTTCATTGAAATAATAATATTTGTTGCATGGTAATTGAGTGTGATTTTCCCATACAATATTAAAATACCGTGCTGCGGCTACACTTTACAACACACAATTGGTTATGCGGAATAAATTAAGGGGTTGTTTCAGGCAACCAGCGAATATTCAAAAGATCACGAATTATTTGACAGATATGTATCTAAAACAAATCAACCGACGCCGACGTTTGCTTTATTGCGAAGGAAAACCTTTTTATTGTGAGAAAAAGGTTTACGGAGGGACGTTTATACATCAGTCTCCCTTATGAAGTAATTTTCTTCAGTTGTTTTATACCTAATGGTAATCGTGTATACGTTATTTAAGGTGTTGACAATATCACCTCAAGGAAAGGATAACAATAAGGTCTTTTGTCCTTGTCCCTATATAGATGTGTGAATTTCGCACTCCTTACTATGTTATAGAACTCGTTCGTGAATCGTAGGCATTTTTGTCAGAGACGGTCCTTATCTGATTTTTTGCAAGAAATCAGAAAAAGGAGTAGGTACGGGTCCTTATGCATCAAGCAAGATAAATTATAGAGTGAGGTTTTAACGTGCCTATACACCTCAGCTTAATCGGTAATTTTGATCTGAGATTGATTAAATATGCCTTTTTGAAATAAAGTTTAGAGCAACACATGGCTTTTCATAATAAAAAGAGTGGTTGGGGTTGATGAAAGGCCTGTTCTATAGAATTATAGGTGCATTATAGGACGTTATTCGGCTGTAAAGATTTTGTAGGTACATGGGAAATTTAATAGTTAGCACATTTTCTAGCACATCAGCCGTAATTTGTTTTGCACAAGTAGAATATGCACATCTATAGTAGGTATGCTGGAGGATCGAACTAGTCAACAGAAACAAAATTGAATTTCAACTAGGTACCTATATTAACATATATAAAATGCAAGTTAGATATTTAGATATATCTGCAGCATATAGCTATATGTATAATCATAATAGTACATTATAATCCCGTCTCATCCGCTACCTAGCTAACTTATCTGATTATTCTCTTCAGCTCATATTTATGATTGCAACCAATTACAGTGCTATTTTTTTTTACCATGGAACATAGATAGGTACCTATACCACTGCATATGCATCGCTTTTCTGTTCACGCTGGGCAAAGCCATTTTCTCACCACTAATGTGTTATCTACGTCGATCAGAGACCAGAAATCAATGATCGACTTAATTAGGACGGGATAAAAGAAACTTTAACGGATTTACTTCACGCAATTAAAACCACAACCCTCGGGTTTCGGGACGAATCAAACACTGAATTCACATCACTGTAACTATTTATCCAAAAAGAGGGATGATTTTTTGTTTGTTATAATGCTGTTATGAAGATCAAAAAAACAGATAAGTACATGACTCACAATAAGTTGTGTTGAACAATAGTTTAGGATCAAGAACTCCGGTGTGTTATCCCATAAAATGACGTTGACAACAAAATAGAAGAAAATTGAATAGGTAAATTACAATAGCCTTAAAATATGACCACGACCAATGTCCTGTGGTGAAATAGCTGATACTTAAGGTCAGATAAACAAAATTCAATGACGACTGTCAAGCAATTGTGTAGTTATGCAGTTTTGCAAGGATTACTTAAATTGTCAAATGAACTGGATTAGCTACTGGATTATATGAATATATAGAAGTGGAAAGTGCGAAATCGTTCTGTTGATATTTAAAAAAATTTTAGCGAATAAATTTCCCACCATTGTGAAATAATGGAATATACCTATGTATCGTTATTGAAAGCATTACTTACATATCCACAAAATTGTGTATATGTGATATATAATTCACTTTTCAAGTTCATCGTCATTCATTCAATGACCCGCATTCATTCAATACAGATTTAAGCAATTTATGTTTCTAGCCAATGTGAGCTGATGTTCTCACAAAATATTTAACTATATATAAGCATACTACGAGTATAAACATGTTGTTGGGTAGATGATGCAAATATCCTTCAATATAAGCAGGAAGAAAATCGGGGTCGATGAAAAAAAATCTGTTGCACGTCCACCCGCATGTTTAGAGTGTGGGAATTGGTATAAATTGGTTATCCTCCCTCTTATAAAAATGTATACACACGGTTTCTACATATAAAGACATACCTCAGCTCAGAAGCTACTACTCTACTTAGTTCCGTTTTGTATTTGACTTTAAACTATGAGAATGCAATTTTTGAGTGCCTAGCACTTTTTTTTTTACTGTACTAACGATAGGCATTTCAACTACTAATGATATAATAAAATAATACTCACCACACCGAAAAAGGGTGCCATAGCTAAGACCTTAATACCTGATTGGAGGTTATGTTGCAACCGAAACAACTCAAATTTCATTCGCGTTCCATTTGGCCTGTCAGATTTGAAAACGATATTTAATCTGTTCACGAACTTTTGTGAGACAACTTTTTGCATGTGCGCATATGGGCCAAACATCCCATGCTCCTTGCATATATCTCACTATTGCAATAGTCCTCACGTGATGAGCGTATGGTATATCATATGTGTATCCACAAACAAATACCTACTGCCCAAATTCAAATTGCATAAATAATGAAAATAACCATTTCTGTAGCAATATACCAAGCGGAGCAAATCTAATCAAAAAGTCAAAAAGAAATTGTAATACAAACTGATTTTACTATATACAGATCGAGACAGATGTATCTTGAGGTTATCACAGCACGAAGGGCTCTCCCATTCAATCCGTTTAACAATGTTGTCGATGATGATGGTGAGCCTAACAGTAACCCTTGAATGAAAAAAAAAAAAATACTATTGTGCAACGGTTTGTTCAAAACCTGGAATTGGTTGATATAGAGTTCGAATTACACTCCTTCTGAAAATCAAACAATCAAAAGAGGATATCTAGTTCGAAATTAAAGAGGCGCAGCACACGTTGCGTGTCCCGAATGATTGTTGAATTGTTGTTAATAGACAACAAAACATCTATCAATATACCCCCGTTAAAATGAGCTGCCAGTCTGCTTTTCAGAGATGTTTCAATGGCATCGACTGGCATTTGGTGTTAAAGGGTTCAAAACATCGATCTTAAGGGTGTTGTCTACATACCTTTTGTGCGAAATGTCAATTTTAATTTAAAATCATTGACATACGCACGAAATCAAAAAAGTATTTGTTGAGTGTACCCACACGGCTCTATATTTGGGTGTCTTAATCTGTTTTGGACTTTTGCTAACCAAGTTCCTTTATTAGACCATGTAATGTGGTTTATCTGCGCATTGTCGACTGTATAAGCTGTCACCTACTATACATGCGGTTTCCTAAAGCAATGCTTCGTGCTAAAGGAAAGACCCAACAAACCGAAAACCAAGCAATTTTGGGTTAAAGAAAACCTAAGAAAGTCGTGTTTGCCGTCTCTGGGATAAACATGATTTAAGGATTTATGTATATTTTTGCGTGTGCGTGTGCGTTTGTTTTTGGTGAAACCGCAAGGTGTGTAGATATATATAAAACCTAGATATCTGCGGTTAGCTCGTTGGTGGTAAGTAAACAGCAAATTGTCAAATTAAAATTAGTTTAGCAAAAGGGCATCGCATCTCCACATCAAGACAACAGTCAATCGTTTTGCTTTTTTTTTTTTTTTAATACGTAACAATTCCATCCTCAATATATTGTATATATGAACTTATAATAAACATCATGAAAAACTGTTATGTGCTTTGATTGAATCACCCACTGTGAATAAGTTCATGGTATTCACTCATACTTTCCAATATTATTCCGCCCGTGGTGCATCTTCAACCCTGCAGCCTTCTGCACTTATTAAACTCATTGAATAACCACTCCAAGTTGAAATTACTTTTTTTTTAACTACACAATTATGTGCGACAGCAGTTACAATTTAAATGTTCAGTACTACGTCCCACTCCTAGCATGTGGAAGGGGAAAGGTCGACAGAAATGGCATTTGTTTGTAGGTAGATGTACAATTTATGTATGCAAAAGCGGATTAAATAGATATATTTTAATTTAAAACTGGACAAAAGTTAAAATATAATAAAATCTAGAATCGTATGCATGAGGAATAAAACTCATGCACAAATGTGCCCGTAACACATTGAGGCTACATTCACTAAGCATAATTTCCCTTGAGTTTGCCAATATGTTCACAGAGTTTCATTGTCGCTGAAGCTGAATAGCTACAATATGCTACTTGTCGTCCTTGTCACCAAGCCCTCAACGCCATTGTTCTTATGTGTAACAAATATGAGTGCCCTCTTTACAGACGCTACTCCTTTGGGAATACATGTATCTGAAGAGGGATTCCCGGAGATTCAACCCCCAATCAAGAGGCATAAAACATTGCGGATCATGCATCAAGGTTTTCTCACGCGTCGCTGAACGATGATTGCCATGTAGAAGAAGACGACCGGTACCAGGATAGTATACAAAACGCTACAATTCCTTTCAATTGCATTCAATTAGAGGCCAGTTAAGTTTGAGGTTTTCATATAATGCGCGTCAGTTCCACTTGGTTGGTTTGTGAAGTTTCAAGATTATTTCTCTCATAGTTTTCACAGAATGATATGCATTTTCAGTAAACCGCGAATTTTGGGTTTTCGAGTGTTGTAATTGTTACTATATAAATCTTATCGGATTGAATGCTCACTGTCAAAGGTCTAAGTGAATTTGATATTCATTCCCGCCGCATTGTTCTCTTTTTGTTCGGGTCGAATCTAATGAGAATATCAAGTGATCCTTCGGGGGTTTGTAGTTTATCACAGATGCTAGGAATAATTTTACTTCTTTCGAACACACAAAGGCATTTCTTCGGGTAGGTCCTTAATGAATTGAGTATATGATTTTTCCCCTCTTCTACGTTATGTGAAGTATGAATACGTATTGTTTGCTGTGATCGCAATATGCAAATTTAAAAAGAAAAAAGGATCTGAGATTTAGAACTTTAAAGACCATTTTGGCACAGAACAAATGTAACAATAGTATCGTTTTGATTGATTGGTCATTGAGATCGATTTTCGTTGTAAGGTTTTGAATATGGCCTCAATGAATTCGTCCATTATTATCTTTTATAGGACACTCAGCAGTCCAGGAAGAAAATATTCTTAAATGTTCTAAATATGATGGCTATTAAAGCAATGCAGTATATGCTATACATAATTAGGTATATACGTATCACATTTTACATAAGGATGTAGTGAAAACGCTACAAAGCAAGAGTAAATGACAACGAGTGTATGTCGTTTATTGAACTTAAATTAAGCATAACGATAGCCAGTTATGTATCCCAAGCCCTTAGCATAGCTCTATCGCGCATTCCCCAAATAACACCATAAAACCCAACCTCTTTGTAACAAGAAACCCCCTCGTCTACGCGGCACCTAATTGAAGAAATGTAGATTCAAACGACTCAGCTATTGCTTTTTTGATGTCCTTAATTGATATTAATTAATGGAGAATACTTGCTTCAATGAATGCATGGGTTCGATTTGAAAGGAAGCGCAACACCCTCGAGTGTGTTTAGTTTTATGATTTACAAAAAAACTGGTATACACAAAATATCATTGTGAATCAGAATAAAATCTTTTGGACGCTTGCCTTTCCGTAGGGCAATGCAATTGACAACATTTTTGGTTCTCAGTTAATTATTTTCAATTGAACAGTGGGATTAATATCAGTGAAGAGAAGACCGTGACTTTGAACATAGATGTAATTGGAAAGAGGAAATGGTGCCTATATCACCATATAGACACTTACCCCATAATGATTGATATTGTATATATTAATACAGTTCACCTCGAGGTTTGGTGAAATAAAGAGTCAAATGCCATTCGTAGGAAATTGTAGTTCGACATTTTTGCACATACCTACTGAAATTCGTTATTTTATGGAAACATACTTAAGAATTTGCGCACTACGAGTTCATATTTATTATCACGTCTACTTGGAAATTTATTGAAAATTGTATCCACACACAGTTTATCTCTTGCTTTTCTGCGCTTCAATATTCATTTTCATATCATTTGATGAATTTTTGTGTAAAACAAAAACCTTGAAAAAGGTTCAGTCGACTTGCAAAAAATATACAATATCGCAAATTCTACCATTATTAAAAAAAAAACTATTATATTCTAAAATGTATTCCGAGTCGAAAATAAACGATTTTCACACGAAGGAGCTTCCAGAAATGAAATTAATTTTTTTGTTCTTTTTAGCTCATATAATTTTATATTGCAGAAACTAATTTTGGCATTCAAACATATTTATGAACATTTCGATTACATGACCTGGCCCAATATTAAATAGTTCAGGTAGCTATATGTATATTGAAATCGTAAAATTTTGGTACGAGTGAAGTTTTTAATAAAGAATAATCTTTAAGCATAATAAACAAAACAACACACATTTCCAAATTTTTGATTTATGGAGCTAACGAAAAATGCAACTCCCCGGCCCGGCCCCTCTTACATTAATGAAACGAATTACAGAAAGACGCAACCCTTCAGCATTGTATTAAATCTATGAACGATTTTCGGGCAATTACATTGATTATAAAAAATACCAGCTCTAATAGACGTTGCGAATTTGTTGATTTTTTTTATTTCGAATTCAAAAGTACAAATTTTAAAGTGCCTTCGTGATCGTTGAAGCGAATCAAGGGATTAGATGTTACCGGAAATGTTGACGCTCCTGTAAACACTGATATCAGATGATTTCCGCATAGGGATGGATTTTGGCACGTTTCAATTGTCCTTGAGTTCTATTGTGCTGATTTGTTACGTTTGTTTGATTTAATTGAACTTAAAGTGTCATCTCGGAGCCATAAAATGAAATTATGTGAATCATAGGAAGTTGGAAAGAATTTTCTTCGGGCGTGCAAAATCAAATGGCTTCTATAGGTATTTACGACATCAAAAATGTATATTCAAACATCCGCAGCTGGTTTAAGGAAAATCGAGTAGATCGAGTAGAAGCCAGCAATGGGTTGCTAAGGTTTTCATTTTGTTTTATGAACTTTGATTCAAACTTTTAACCAACTTGGCTACCGAAATAGGAGGTAATGATATAAGAATATATCAGGCTGCCTCCTCCGCTGTCCGGGCTGTAGTGCCCGTTGCATTTTCCCCTATTATTCGTATCTTCGTTTAAAGAGTTCAGAAAGCGTTCAGTTCACAAATAAAAATGCAAAGCTAGTGTATTGCGGTACAAATGCAAACTAACTGTAACTTCAAGCCGAACGAGCAGAGTTGGTAGAATTCATATGATAACACTATCCACTAAAAGCGTGCCTATATATAAGGTAGCACTGGAACCCCTATATGTGTATGCAGACAAGAAAAAGAGACCGCGTTTCATTGCATCAATTAGAGTCACATACACCACAAGGAAAACATTATTTCCAACTGAAAATTAAATTGACTCCGGCGAAAAGATAAAAATTCATTTACATTCTAGTTGCGTGAATATGAATTGCGTTATTCTTTGGGTTTTCCAATTAGACCTTATAACACGAGACCTATAATATTAAATGGGGTTTTCTCAATCTGCCGCTACATTGAACGACGTCAAAGTGTGATAAAAATGAAACTCATCCATTGTAGGTGATAATTATGATGATGACGGACATGGTGTGATGTAATTAATGTGTTTTCATAGAAGTAGCGCACTTTGGAATTTAAATTTCAATGTCAATAGGTAGGTATGCAGTAAAGACATTTGTGTCTGGGGCTAGGTATGGCACGCGACTTTTAACTGTATATGAATATGGCGATAGTCATGGGCTAATAATGAAGGATCATTGCAGCATGAAAAGCGAAACTAAGTGCTTTCAACAAACGCTGCACTACAATAGGGATGCAGGCTTAATGTAAACAGATCAGCAGCAATCAAAAATGTATATTTTTAAAAGTAAGTAAGTAAGTAATGTATATTTTTAAAAGTAAATCTTGAGATTTTGATTGATGATAAAAACTAAAATGGCCACAACAGCTGTTTGCTTTAAGATTATAAAACACTAGATACAAACCCTTAAACAACAAAAATAAAATAGTACGGTGATTTATTGTATTAGCGACCAGAAAGACGATAACGAACGATATACATAAACACCAGAGAGTAGTCGTGCCAAATCACGGTGTCTACAGACACTCACTCACTGCATGGAAACCTTCGTTCCCTAATTTTGATTTCATTAGGTTTTCGCTGCGATCAATTGTCGGGGATGAAAATCATGGAAAATCATCATCATTACATACCACTAAAGAAATCGTCAGTCATTGAAGCGAAATCTGAAATGCTACTATATACAACCCTGCACATTGCCTCATTAGAAGTCCTTGTCCTCTGGCTCGCTATAAACTGTTTGGGTGTATTTGAGTGGATTTGGAAAGCAGGCTGCAGTTAAAAACGATTTGAAGTACTGAAGGATTTTGTCAACTAGCACTGAGATGAGACCAGGAATTTGATCCACTGTTGTGATCAAGGGTGAGCCCGTGTACATCAATAATCTTATTTGACAACAAAGTGTCGAGTTCCCCCTGAAACAATGTTGATCAGGAGAACAGTTTCGAGAGGGTTTTGCCATACGTTTGTGCAAAAAAAGAAATACACTGGGGGTGATGTATTATACCAAACGTATGTTATTGCTGGTCTATTATACGCTGGTGACAACTAGCTACGAAAACTATTTCGTGGTAGGAGATATAAATCGCTATTTGCGCGGTTGTTATTTACACACCCCCATTAATAGTGGTAAATTTGATTATTTAAAGGCGTGAGGGAATTGCATATAGAAATAATTAGCGAATCAGCGAGAAAACCGACAATAGGATCTAAAAATGGCATGCATTGACTGGGTGGGCCGCATTAATTGTCGTTGCACTGTTGTTAAATCAGCTTTCAGTATATAAAAATGGATATAGGTGCATTTAATCTACCTACGCAACAAATGAAGTCTTACCAATTTTGTTCCAACCACTGCTTCTTAGCATGTCCGTTTCTACCTGCTGATTGTGTCAGATATTAGGACAGCTTGGCCAACCGATTATTATTATGTCTTTATTTATGTGTTTACTGATTTCAAACCAATTCTCCCACTTGGGCCTCAACTGTGACCTAACTATTAAGCGCATCCATTGCATCAACCGCGACTATACGTTGTTACACTCTAGTATAACCTTCGCTCTAAGTGAATGTGCGCGCAGCGCACGCGTGCATACCAAGGAAGCCATAAAACTCATATCTTTCAATTTTAGTTTTATGGATTTTCGCGGTTACAAATTCTGCTCGTCGCGTCGTCGTCCTCATCGTCGTCGTGGTCGTGGTCGTGGTCGTCTCTACTTCTATAACGTCTTACTTCCAGCTTATCTTCTCTATAGGTGTCTACCTATTCGTGGCACCTTTTCAGCGGTTCTAACGTAGTGTATTGTCTTTATGGACTGCAAAAGCCATACGGAATTGCCGTAAGCGAATATATTTCAATGTGCTGTATAGCGGGCATATATGGATTTCGGTTGAAATCGTTGCAAGGGTGTACCACGTATTCAATTTGATTGTCGAGTGCGGTCATCGGTGTTATATAGGAACAAGAGTCTAGGCAACTTGTGTGATGTCAGAGATTGAAATCAGTCAATGAAGTCCTAGCAGAAATTCGCATAAATTTCGCTCCTCTTTCTGGGGAAACGTTCATTTTTTTGCAATTTTCATAATGTTGCGACTGGCAAAATAGAAGGAGATGATATCATACTTGGTTCGCAGGCGATTTCTTTTATTAATGTATTTCGGGCAAAATAGAAAACAGTTTTTTGTTGTGAAAGCGCACCTATTGAAGATGCGTTTATGAGGAGAAAATCGCCGAGAATCCTTGATATTTTGAAACCAAGCACAATCTTTTGGTAAAATTTTGTAGAAATGCTTATCGAAAGAATAGTATGGCCTTAAGGAGGTATACATACATAAATGGCCTAAAAATAACATTTAATGCATAATAGACTCAATTCGAAAAGTGTACCAATGGGCTCGAGCAATGGTACGCAACTAATAACCAATTCCACAGATTTTATAGACAACTACGTGGCCACCACACGGCGCCGCTCGCTCAAAACAAATTACAAATCATATATAGATCAAGGAACCGCTTCTAAAGTACTTGTGTACTTACCTATCTAAATGTTCCCATCTCAGGAACAAATGAAAACACAGATATTCCTTTATTAAAAATCAAAAGTTACATTTTTTTCGACAGGTAATTGAACTAAAAATAAATATTGATTTAGGCATAGGCGACATTAGATTGTGTATGTGTATATTGTAGAAAATGCGCAAAAAACATATCATTCGTACCCGCATAACCAAATCGTTTGGAAATTTATTAGCCGGATTGTTTGGTAAGCGGGAATGGATAATTAATGCATTCAAAATAAGGACATAAAGGAAAAAGAAGCAGTGGTATTGCATTGGTTGGTTAATTGAAAGCCTCGAAACTCAAACAGAAAACCACATCAAGATCAAATATATAATCTGTATATCCTTTAAAAAGCTGTGTATATGGAAATTACACGCAGCATTATCAACCTTTACGTGATAAATCGGCAAAATAAATACCAATAGGAATATGATAGTGCAATTTACCACTTTAAGTAATTTTTTTCCAAATATGACGTTCGGACTTAATGCGTAAATACATGAGTGTACATACCCATATGAGTTGACTTGTACTTACCTACATATTATATCCATTCAGGATGAGAGAATGGAATTTATTTCCTGATCGAAGTTCAATTAATCAACTCGAATTGATTCAAGGGCTTTTGATAATATCGTTTGAGGTGTCAGCACAATTAACAAAAACTACTTTGTACGGTTAAGTAACCACCAGCCATAGTCTTATCTAAGAAAATGGTTTACCCCTCGCCGATACACAGATTTATTGTAGCGACACTAATTAGTCGATTAAGATTACATTTTCCTGATGTGTGTATGTATAACAACAATTAACTTGAGTTAATGTTTGCACATTATCTATGTGTTCTTTTCTCCTTCTTTCCACATAATAGGCATACGTATCTAAACATTACACGGTTGCAAAAGGCTTAAAAGAGAGGCACTTTCCATAAGAGCAACAGCATCATAATCGCCTTTCAACTGCAGAAGACCAAGCCCTAGATAAATAGATATTGATCCAATCCCCATTGTCAACGTTGCCATGAATGTATGTAACCTCGTATTACAATCCATTGAAATCTGTTTCGGGTTTGTCAATTGTCTACGACAGGGGTGAAAAAACGCCCACAATACTTCCACCCCATAGATTGTACACTGTACAGTTCTATATGTGAACACTCGAATCTGGACAGGTTGAATGATTCGTTTGATCTTTGATTGCATGGGAATATACGCAAAGAGCAATCAAACAAATAAACAAACAAAAAATTGTCTTATCTCTTTTTGACGAAGATTAACCCTGAAAGGTCATGTGTTTAAATACAACTTGTTTCTCAGTTCTAATTGCTGGGATGTTTATTTGATTGCCCTCTATAGTTTTGTTTTGCAAAGAGAGATGATTAATTCAATGGTGTGGGGCTCTACTAGGAGGAAGATGGATACACAATTATTTTTTTTCTTTTTTAACAATGGGCTTAACCATTAACCTATTCGGTGGCAAGTTTCTGACCATCATTAATTATTATTATAATCCACTTGATGGCTTGGTGGATTCCTTACACGAGATAAGTACCACACACGGAATGGTCATTGATTGTACATAATGTACACAATACGTAGAATGCAACATCGTAAACACCATATATCATCGCTTTTCATTAATAATAAAGAAAACCCTGACAAGGTCTCTAGCCTACAACAAAGGTTAAATTCATAAATGGTCGTAGTAAAATGTGAAAGAAAGCAACAGTACTACTCGGATAATTTGTTTTCTCATGAATCCTTAATCAATTGACTTGTGTTCCAGGTACCGCATATTAAAAACCCACTATAACTATATTCCCTTAAAATTTCAAAACGATAAAAAGAACAAATTACAAAACAATTTGCCATATGGTATAGGTATCTATATTCCTACATCCGAAGGACAATCTAAAGTGGTGATATGGCATCAACAATTACAATGAATTGTAAACGATCAAGAATTCATGCTGCAGATACACCGACCGACACCCCTTTTTCCACCTACTACTCAGCATGCGCATAAATTTGCATACAAAAGTGATGCACGCAACCACAAAAGCATTGTGCCATCTAAAACAGATTGTCCATACGCCTTCCCTTATTGGAATCAACTTCCCCTAGTGAAGAATGACTCATGCTCAATTGGTCAATTCGAGAACAATATTCCACTGCTGTCAGAGCTCATCCCATACTCCATACACCAAGCAAACATTCCGATAAGAATAAATTCAGCGTCGATCAAATACGAACCATATGGTGCATAGATCTCATTTAAATGCACCCAATTTCGCTCGAGCTAAATGTAAATTAGTAACAACACGAGAAGAGTGGCTTCCGATAAGGGACAGAAAGGGAACTTCAAATGACGCCACCGTCATAGACGAAAGTCATCATAGTAATCGTGTGCGTGTATGTTGTTTAAATTGACGCTTGCATGCTTTGCGCGGGACGAGATGCTTATCATCATTCATTTTCAATAAGAAAGAGAGTATAGATAACGAGCAGCTCTAATGTGTGATTTGCCTATTAGAGACGATTCTTTTCTGTGTACGAAAAAGCAATCTTACTCGTAGTATAATTGGAACAATGAGACAGAACGTACCAGGAATTACTATCGCTCTTCTCTTATTGCAAATAGTACAGTCCAAGGAATGCGAAAATGGGCAAACAAGAGTCCAGACAAAATCAAACACCTACATAGGATGTGTAATATTTAATTGGAAACGTGAAACATTTCGAGCTTTTAGGGGGATTTCTTATGCAAAACCCCCAATAGATGCGTTGCGTTTTAAGGTTAGTTCAACTCCTTCAAAAAATATACTTGTATTTCACTTGGTTGTCACAGGATCCGATTCCCGCAGAATACGAGTCCAACATTATAGACGCTCGAGATAATGGAAAAGACTGTCCCTCAATATTTACAAACAATTCTTCTGAAGACTGCCTCTACCTAAATGTCTACTGTAAAAATGCTGTAAGTCAAAAAAAAAAAAGTGTTCCCTTTTTAAAGACTAGCCCTATTTTAGAAAAATAGCAGCGCCCTGCCCGTTGTGGTTTTTATTCATCCTGGTGGCTTTTACGGGGGATCAGGAGCAAGTACATTTCTTGGACCGGAATACCTTTTGGAAAGAAACATTGTTTTGGTAACATTCAACTACCGCCTAGCTTCGTTGGGATTCTTAAACCTTGGCACGCGGGAGGTGCCAGGCAACGCCGGTTTGAAAGATCAAGTTATGGCGCTACGCTGGACGCAAGGTAATATTCGACATTTTGGGGGCGATCCAAACAACATTAGTCTAATGGGATATAGTGCTGGAGCGATGAGTGTTTGCTTGCATTTAGTCTCTCCAATGTCACAGGGTTTATTTCATAAAGCTATTATAATGAGTGGATCTATACCACCTCAGACTACAATTCCTCGTCACCACCAAATTGAGATAGCGAGAAAGCAAGCCCTTATAATGGGCTGCAAGGAAACTCTTACAAGCCCCAACGATATAATGGAATGCTTAAACAAATTTAGTGGACTAGAAATTGCTTTAACATTACGCAAAATGTTTACCTATGGCAAGGATAATCCGATTTTTCTGTGGTTACCAGTAGTGGAACAAAATTTCGGCCAAGAACGGTTTTTAATTGAAGATCCATACGTCTCCCTCAGGGAAAGCAGATTTGCAAGGGTTCCACTGCTCACTGGCTATACAAATGGCGAATTTTGTACATCCGCCAAAGGTGAGTTAAATACTCCTAAATTATGCCATTATGTAACAGCTCATTTTATTTGCAGAAATTATAACCAATCACTCCCTTCTCGACAAATTTAACAATGAGTTCGAAAGACTAGGCCCAGTATGTTTTATGTACTCCCAGCACAGTCGAGAAAATGAAATAACCAAAGCAATTCGATCACATTATTTTAATAATGGCACCATAGACCCGGGTAAATTTGAGCAACTTTGTGGTCTCTTTTCGGACTCCTTAATTAGATTCGGCACTCACCAAATTGATAAGCTAACATCTAAGCATGTTAGCGTCTACCCTTACCGATTTTCCTATAAAGGCGAATTTAGTCACCTACAGAGTTCTGAATATAATGGTGAGTTGAATTATTTTATTTGGCTGTGTATTTAAACTATCTGTATCTAGCTGCCGAGCACATGGATGACCTAATGTACATTTTTAATATGAATTTGGCAACATTTTCGCCATCGGATCCGGAAGCAGCCATAGTAGAGCTATTGGTCCACTTTTTTGTAGAATTTGTCGTTAATGGGTTTGGTATGGATATTTATGAAAAACCGCATTACAGTTTACAAGTTATTTGATTTTCAGGAAGCCGCAAAAGGACTTTGAGTATAAGGCAAACAAATTTGCTGAAATAAGTTCTGCTGTTGATATTCGAGATGGAACTAGTTTCGAAGAATATTCCTTCTGGAATGACCTAATAGAGTTATGATTGATTTATGTAACAAGAAATCCAATGTAATTTTTTTAAATGTATTTCCAGTTGTTTCATATTAAGACGTATATCAGTCAATGGGTATTGTATTGTGTGTATTTCTCACAAATTTTTGTAATAACATGTGACGATGCTGGCTGATAGGAGTTAATTTCGCATCATTCAAATCGTTGTTAGTAAAAATCCCATCGTCTCTGCATTTATTCTTTCCATTCGGGATAATCCATACTCTCATGGTTCTTGCTATGTCTTCGAATCCAATGCAGTGGGAAAAGTTTTTTCCAAACTTCAAATCGATCCAAGTAAATACCTTCCTTCATAGTGAGCGTATCTCCTATGTCCAGGTAATTTTCCTTTTTGAAACTAAACGGACGCCAACGAACATTTTGAAGGTACTCATCGCTAGGCTTGTTCGGATCTCTGTAATGGTATTCAGTTATATATTTTGTCAGCAAACAAATATAGTTAAGGAAGAATCATTGCGCGGTAAAAAAAACAAATTTTAGTCTCGACCTTAGATTTACGGAAGCTCACAATTGCGAAATTTGTATGGAAAATATAGCCAGCGTGTACTACTAACATTTAGAGTCGAAACTAAAAATGTTTATTGGTAAGTCGTGTAGTCAGTCGAACCCTTAAGGCGTACCCAAAGGTAAAAGATGTTTGTGTGTTCTTTATAAGCTCTTATATCATTCCAGCGATTATCATGAATCTTTGTCAAGTTTGAATATACTTTAGAAAATATAAGGTACAGTTAGTTCACTATATGCGGTGCAAGGCTAATATTTTTGAGAGTGGTGTAGTGTGTGTAATGCCTGATTTTTGCTTAAATTAAGAAATAGTTGGTGCACCAGGCCACTAGCTTCTCGCAACCATTGGTTTGTGCTTTATTTTGACACATTCCGAATGCAAACGGCTGAATTGTAAATCGTTATCGTTAAAGTTATCGAAAAAGATACATACTCTCGTATGTTTGTCAGACGTTCCGGAGGTTGAACCTGAATATAAATAACAGTGAGCTATTTAAAAATACATAACTGTATTTAAATGAAAGCTGCCTTCACTGCACGGGAAAACACAACAAAGCGTGCGCTGTTGCTTTGGTCCAAGTTTAAATAAAACATATAATTCTACGCTTACCCTTTATATGCAAAAGCAGCCCACATTCTGGTCATGGTTTCTATAACTCGATACTCCTCCTCATCCTCTGAGTACATACGTGTGACTGACGGCTCAACAAAAAGATATTGTAGATCGTCGTGATGAACAACTCCTAAGTATATACACAGATATAAAATATGTCAGAGAATAGTTTACAAACAAACCATAAGGTTTATTTTCAGGATAATAAAGATGGCTTGATTGTCCTTGATACGAAAACATATAGTAGTAGACCTTTGTTTGTCGTGCAGCTAAATGAATAAATCGGTGCACTCCAAAGCCAGTTAAGGCGTCTGCAAATAACTAAATATTAAAAAAAAAACCGTTCAAGTCTGTATTTCCCTAATTTAAAAATGTATGTACTTACGTGAGCTAATCCATCCAATGACCTATTGGGGTGCAACAATCCAGAGCCTAAGTAGTATCGCCTGAGTTCATCACTTATATTTTTTGTTCTTTGCAGATGTTGGTCATACAAAAAGCACACAGGCGCTACTTTATCAAAATTATTGTCCAATGCATCTCGAAGCTGGTCGTCGTCTAGAATACCTATAAAGAAATAACAAAATGTGCATTTGGTATATATAGTTTAGAAAACATTTACTAAGGGCTGGTCCCACGAATTCATCTTTTGTTATTCCGGTTATAATTGGGACCTTCATGTATCTCCCATCCTGGTACGATTTTACGGGATCCTCTATAAGAAATCTATCTTGTCCGAGTTTGGGTTCAACAACTGGCTTCCAAAGAATAACTGGATTTCCTCTACCAAACTCAAACATGTAATTTTGCGAATTGGCGAATTCCAAATAATGTTTCTGTATACAAACATTTATTGACAGTAAAAAACTTAAAGCATTTCTGTATCCTTCTTACCTGCCGTAAGCAATTTACCATTTCCGCGATATTATTGTCAGGACAAAACAGTAGGCGAGCCTGTCTTTTTGTGAGGATGGCTTGATCTTCTGGAATTTTCCACTGAGCTGTAGCTGAGCCACTCATAACAATTAGTTTGTGGAACAAGTTCTTTGACATCGGCGATACCAAATGAAGAGTTGCACTAATAGCCCCTGCCCCATAACCCAAAAGCGTTACCGAGCTGGGATCTCCTCCAAATCTAGATATATGTAACTTGATCCATCGCAAAAGCAGAACTTGATCTTTCAAGCCTGCATTGCCGGGTGCATCTTTTGTACCA
Source organism: Cheilosia variabilis (assembly GCA_951230905.1). NCBI lineage: Eukaryota > Metazoa > Arthropoda > Insecta > Diptera > Syrphidae > Cheilosia > Cheilosia variabilis. The sequence goes on from OX579679.1 coordinate 61,031,530, forward strand.
GTGCTTAGGAAACCCAAAGACCCTAGCCTATAGTTGAACGTTACCAATACGATGTTTCTATTCATGAAGTACTGCGGTCCAGCAAAATTTTTACTTTGCCCAGAGAGTGAATAGAACCCGCCTGGGTGAATAAACACGATAACAGGACGTTTGACATTCAAATTGGCCTCCGATGGCAGTTCCTTTGTGTAAATGTTCAAGCGCAAGCAGTCTTCAGAAACATCGGAACTATTGAGGGCTGGCTGTGGACACATAGGCCCGTCCAAAGTCGCGTCGAAAATTCCATTCCACTGTTCGATTGGAAGAGTAGCTTTAAACCGCAGTTCACCCAATGGCGGTTTTGCGTACCGAATGCCACGAAATGCGTAAAAATTCCGTCCAGACTGTGATGTAAGATAAGTTCCACGAACCTTACCAAGTGCTGTCGTTAGGATAACATCAGATAATTCTTTTTCGAAGCCGGTAATGACCTCCGCGTAGACGTATACCAGCGACACGATAAGGGTTAAATTCGACAAGAGGAATGTCATATCGCGACTAACTTGATGTAAAAAGGGAGTCGTGGTTTATATAGTCGATTGAAAGTAGCCAAACGCTACGCCAAGCATTCCATATAACAGGTCCTTGATTGCCTCCATAATTTCCGGGATTAGTTATGACTCTGAGTCAGATCGATGAACTGTGTATTACATTTAGTTACAGGGTGATCTGTAGGACTTTTCATGCTTTATTTAGCATCATAAATTTGGTTATCTGTTTTTACATAAATATATACGTAAAGAAGTTTATAATTTCGAGTGACTTTTAAAGTGGCAGGATATTTTAAGTGCACAAGCGTACGAAATGTAGTCGCAAAGGCTTAGCGGTAGGTGAAGGTGTGCTCGACTACTGAAAGAGGGGTCTCAGTCTGAGGTATCACTGTCGCAAACGTTTGACAAACATTTGAGAGCTGTCCTGAAAAAGGACAAAAGGGACCCACAATTTTTCCTATTTCGTCCCAAAAATAAAAACCCGTTGCTCAAAATTGTTTTTTATTTATTTACTATTTCGCTGTTTTTTTTCTTTGTTTTTAAATGCCCAAAAAAAATTGACACAATTCGTCGTAGTAACAACAAATTTTACGGAAGATCAAAATCGCGAAATTTGTATGGAAAATATAGCCACTGTGAACTACTAAAATTTCAATTCGAGACTAAAAATGTTTATTGGTAAGGCCCAATTTGTTTTTTTTACTCGTGGTTTAAAATTTTGCTAAACCCTGTACTTGCATAGCGATGCAAAAAGAGTCCGGCAACTTCGCTTGTTCTCATGATGTGATTATCACCTTCTACGCCACAGCCGTGCCATTAATCCATGTCATTGAATGCTGGTGTCCCGAACAAAAGCTGAAAAACATCTTCCCACACACACCTTTTTCTTGCACTTTAGGTACAGCGAGAGATATAAGAAAAGGGTGGTTGAGTAGGCCTTCCACTAATTTGATCTAATTTTCCCACGTGAACTAATCGCGTGATCAAAGAGTATTAGCTATATAATACACACTAAATACCCTTAAATATCGCGCCTTTGTGCGCTTAGTCTACCCTCCTCATTGGAAACACAAAGACGATAACAATTCATCGGCTTCACCTTTTAATCACTAAGTCCAAGGTCCCACGCATTTTGTCTTTAAACCACGAAACGAGCACACTTCATTATGACACCTGGTCTATACCTGCTGGGAGCAACGTTACGGATATTTTTCCCATTCGATTATTTAACTCTAATAAAAATGTGACCACACCGGGGATATATGGCAATCAACCAGACTTTCATGTGCAGTGCATCCTTTCAAACACTTTTTTTTTTGAATCCACTTGTGAAACCTGATACCTTCAGAGAAATAAACGACTACATTAATGTGTGTATACTTCTATCAAGGTGTTATTCTTATTTGGTTGCCGATCTATCAATAGATGTCCAGTTCCTTCGTATGACGTATACCGAAACCGAACGCTTGCTTGTACCTAAATCCTGTTTGAGATGTATGCGTCGTTCTGTTTTTGCTATCCTTTTGCTTGTGCTGCTTTACATTCAAGAGCAGATGATAATCATAATGATGATGACGATGCGATGGTCTTTCATAATGGTAAACGATATCACTTTGGCACGCTGCTGTCTTTTGTTTGATCTCTTCGCTGAGGGTTTTTTCCACAATGCTCACGTTGTTGGATGGCTATATCTATAGTGCGTGTATCATCTCTGGCTTTTTGTACTCAATTGATGTTTGTATTTCGTTTTATTCGCCGAGCATTTAACGACAATCGTTCGAGAACGTTGGTACTCGGCGGACGATACCAAATGAACATGTAATTTTCGCATAAAATTTGATAAACAAAACAATAATTTGCGAAATCGTTGCGTTTTTTGTCTGCATTTATAATAGTTTGTCAAAACCGAAATAATAGGATCAAATATACAAACTATCAAATGCATATACACCAATTGTATACCCACTATTTGAAATTGTTTTTATAAATTTAACACAGTACGTCATCATACGTGTATGTGTTGTCACGGCGCCATACGTGGCTCGTGCTGGATTTCTTTGTTTACATTAGAGGGTAACCACAAAGGAAGGTAAATGCATGCTAATAATTTGTTCATTTACGGATATTTAATGCCACACACCAATAAATTACCGAAGTGAGATGACCCAAAACGACCCATTATCTATGGAGGTCTACTTTTTCTGCAGGCCAACGTAATATGTAGCCGTGGACCGATTAAAAGTCCCTTTTTGATTTCGAGTTTATCCAAGCGTGACGATTGACGGTTTTTTTTAGTACACGTTAGATCAAATAGGATATTGGGATGCTAATTCTGGATTGTATTGCTTCTTAATGATGTATGTAATAAATTACTTTTTCGACAACAGAAACTGCAATAAATGTGTGAAAAGCGTTCTTAAGCTCGGACATTTGTAATGATAGCATGTGTGCATTTAACACGTGCTGCATTTCTACTCGTAAGTCGTAAAATGCGATTTGTCACTGCCTTGAAGGGCTCACATTGTTTGACCACACGGTGGTATTCGTATTCGGTTATCTTTGTTCTACATGTTCATTATTAGGTATTCGCTTCTCCCAAATCGAGTTTCTTGTGTTGTAAATTCCACACACACAATGTACACACCATGTCGTATGAGGGGGTTTTATAATATGTTTGTTATTTAGGTACGTAAACAAAAAAAAAATAAACAAGGATCAGCGAAGACAAAGGCGAGTGCTGCTTCTTTGATTTTTTCCAGGGAAATTCTGACAACGGATAACAAATTTGATCCTTCGATTCGAGGAGGTCTTGTCGCTTCTTTTATAAACTGTCGTTCGCCTTTTGATAACTACTTCAATAGATCATTTAATATTTTTTATTGTGATGCAAACAAAAAGGAATAATAATAGAAATCAAGTAAATTAAATCACTCCCTAATATCGTTGTGTATAGTACCTATCTCAGTAGACCGTATATTTCCCGAAGTTAGTGATTTCGATGGACGCACATTTAACTTCTCAAAACATACTCTGCATTTTTAATGGCTTATACTGCAAAAAAGTGAACTCCATTTCATTAGCGGTAAGAATCCACTTATTAGCAGTATAATTAATTGGCAGAATAAGCACTTGAAGGGCCCCCTCATAAATGTCCATTCAACGACTGGTTTAAGTGAGTAATGTAATTTAGTAATTACAGTCAACCAATAATGAAACGGTTTAAATGGGATTCAAAATTATACCTGCTTTATTTGTTGTCTACCTACTCTGGGCGAAGGGCAATCGAATGAATATATTCAATCTAGATAAATAAATGCCTCTTTATCTTATTGGGTATATAATCAGAAACCAGAAAGTTGGCTGAAAAGCTGGCTACTCCTTCGATTTCAGCCTTGCGATTAAGTCTCTGCAAAATTTCAAGTTCAATGCGAATCTCTGCACTTATGTACGACCGTTGCAAAAGTTCAATTACTTTTTTTTTATCTTCTTTAGTCTGTGATACTGATGGGATTGCAAGAATATCGATTTCCGACGGTTGTATTCCTATCCAACGGATTTGGGGGCAAGCCAACTGATCAGAGTTTAGAACCATTGCCTAGAATCAAATCATCGAATATTATAATTCTTTAACTGTAAATTTTGCATATATTACTCTTGATCCAAAACGGTAAACAAACATTATCTCTATTCCATAGGGATCTGCGTCGACAAGAACGTAAGTGGGCAATCGGAAATCGTTCCACAGTCGCTTGACCATCAGGCGGGTGCTGAGATCCGGAAACCCTTTTCCAGTTATAAGAATTACATCGCTATTTAGATTAAGTAGAATATTTTGCTTTAATAGCTTCTCAAAAATTGTATCCTTCTCAATTATTAACACATATTTGGCTGTGGTTTCCAAATATGCTATAGCTTGCACATCGGCAGGTATGAGAGTGGCTCCATCATACATATAGCAATCAATTATAAGACTATTGGACATGTGAATACGAATGGCACCAGCAATAAGGCCCTTCGATGAGGAACGAATTCCCAATTCCCAAGGAGATGTATTCAGCAAATTACTCACGTCTCTTACAGCGGACTTGACGTTTAGTTGATTTTCTGCTAAATCCGGGTCGTCGTAGTAGAGCTCCCTAAATTTTGCGAAGGCATTAGTAGTATACACTCGCGTTAAAACACATACCTTAAGAAAATGATACCTTTCTGTGCACGTTGTATTGGTAATAAGGAGATTGTAGACTTCAGACAGAACATACATAATCATTGCAAAATGGTACCTACAATTAAGGTGTTTCATAGTAACGCTCCGATTTATCAAAGACGATGGCTCTTTTAGGGTTATTCTATAAAAGTTTTATTAATTTATTCACATTATATCATAAATAATTAGGTATGTGGTCGCAAGCCATCTCTACAAAAAACGAGATATACAAATTTGTAGTCGAATATTTAGATATAAGTCACAAAACGACTCTAGCCGATAATGGCTTGCGATCACAAACATTTAGGTAATCCACTTACATTCCATTGAACACTTCACAATTTTCCCACTTTGCGCAATTGGCCATCAGAAGCGAAGCATTACCCTTTGATACAATATCTTGCAATAATTTTACTACACATTTTTCTACACTATGAATAAGACCTTCTTGTTTTTTATGGTTTTGAACTATTGTCACAATGGGTTCCAAACCATTCTGATTGTTATATATTTTCCCATCTTCATTCGAATCAGTAGAGAAAATGTCTGGTGATAATCTTTCGTCTTCTGTTGACGAACTTCCAAATAAATCCGGGGACGGTATTCTGCTGGTAGAAGCACTCAATTCGGTTGCCAGGGTGCCGAATATTTCCATTCTATTTGCCTGATCGATTTGACATTCTAAAGAATTTCGCATATAAATTTTGAAAGTATTGCTTTTGAAAAACTGTTTCTCATAATTATCTAGTATAGGATAGAAGATATTACTAGAAGTTGGCTGATTAATGAAACCATTTGCTTCTTGGGTCAAATCGACAGCATGGAGAGTTGGCTCTAGATTTGTTTCATCACTATCAGCATCATCTAAAATGTGTTCATTTTTTGTGGTCATATCCGATAGTATGAACTCTTCGAAATCCGTAAAGTAGCCCGACTCCTTATGAGGATTCCACTCTGGATAATTTTTCGACATTGTCTTTTTTGTTGTTTTAAACCTTCAAATGGAATTAAAAAATGTGATAGACCCTTTATACGTACATACGTATATTATTGTAAATTAGATCCTTCAAAATTATATAAATTCATTTTATGAGCTCTCCTCTCTATGTTTATTAAATAAGAATGGGCCCTGATATATTTCAATTAACACTTTTGCTAAGCCTATAGGGGTAGTTACAACTGCGCTACCCAAATTATCACACGCTTTCACTTATCTAAGAATTGCATATACACACACAGATATTTTTATTGTAAGGACGCGACTGAGAGCGGAAGTAGTTTAAATGAATTAAATGTATACGTACTGTATTCTTTTAGGGTTCTTTCCTTTCTGCAGCTACGTGGAATGAAGTCTACATAATTGTAATCGTTTTTGTGTGTGTAATAAGCGCACGTGGATATTTTCGAAAGAAATTATAAACAGAATCAACAGCAAACAAAAGACTTTAACAAAATTAAAGCAAAACCATTTTTAGTTGTTTAAAAAACATGTGGTAATTGTGATATCTGTTCTCATGATGGGATGAGCTGAGTGAATGATCAAAATAACGGTATCAAGTCACTGACACAGAAAGGAACAATTGCAAACAAAGAAGTTTCGGATTACGTAGATTTGTGAAATATAGGAGTGCCAGTTAAGCTCTTCTGTGTTTAAATAAAAATGCAATAGATGATGAACAAAATAGAAACCTTATAATCACAGTTTAAGAGTGGTGACTGCATAGGATTTTTTTTAAGGTTTGATAGCGCTGGTTAAGGCACTATTGTCATAAAATTATGTATTTAATAAAGTCAATTTGCTTAGGTACCGCGGCCATAAACATTTCTATGTGTTTTATATAATTTTAAAGTTGTATAGGCACCTTAAAAAGACGCATTTGGTTGCATTACATTTTACAAACATCTATACAATTTACTTTATATGGGTATGGATATTCTTATTGGGAAGACAATTTTTTTGTTTTCCTTTAATGCTTTTTTATACCAACTACACTAATAAGGTTCTTTATCCTCTATGCTTTCATTTGAGCATTCGCTTTCTTTATGCTATGTGCATTTTTTTGTTGTTTTTGTAGATTTAAAGAAACCACGAACATACTTTTTTTTCCAAAAAATGACAGATTTAACAAAAAAGTGCAGCTGCATGACAATTGCCTAGCTTCAATAGAAGACAGGTGAGCTCTATTATTCAATATAAAGTAAATTTAAATATTTAACAGCATTATAGTGTTCGATGAGTGTTCGATACCTAAAATAATTCAATTCAATTTTGCATTTATACGAGTTTGTTTGTCTTGCTATTTTTTTTGTGACACTATCTACGTTAAATATCTCTCCCACCGGTATGTCGTATGCCGGGACACTTTTGACTGCAAAAATGTGATTGATCGGCTAACAACTATTTTGGGTAGAACGCCCCTTTCAATAACATATCTTCTAACAATGCTGTCAATCATAATTATCATCCTATGCCCAGCGTAAACACCAGCCATTGTGTATTGAATGTGACAAAAGTTATTTCTCATTCATAGCCTATAGGTACGTATCCTTCAATATGAGAGTGAACGATGGCATAGGTTAGGTACCCCAGAGACACAGTCCGTGCCCATGCCCAATGCAAATTTTCTTTTTATTTTCCCTTATTTCCTATGACTGAGTACTAATGTCGTTTAGTCACTGCATCTGTACCTACGTACACACTGTGCGTACGCCAATGAAATATCGGGAGTTGAAACTGCAAGCATGCTGCTATTTCTGTTGCAATCTTGGGGTAGAAGGTAGAACGGATCTTGTGAAATTTGTATTAGTCCTGCTGCCGGGTGAATTTATTCTCTCCGACTATTTATCTATTTCTATATATCACAAGCTGTGTGTAGTCAAGATTATCAAGTCTCAACAACATAAGAAGGATACTATATCTTATAAAATAATTTATATTCATATATTTTATGATGGTGGTCGACCGTTCCTGCGGTGGCACGAGTACAACAGTCTATTACATCTTGCCTGACGCCTGACAATGAGGGCAGGTGGTAGGTACTGAGATGGTCATACTGTATTGACAGCATTCTTCACCACAGGATGTGTCTGGTAATGACTGTAATTTTAAGTATCTAAATACTATTTGTATTGCAATTCTCTGATGTTTCTTAGTTTGTCTGCCAATGCCACAAGTTCCCCGTTTTGACACCCCAGGTCATAAATACAACCCGCAAATCTTCATAGGAATCAGAGTTATATCCTTTTGTTTTTCTTGAAATTAAGACAAACATTGATGTATATCAGTGGCATAGAATCAGAGTGAGGTCTAAACTGATGACATATTGATCTCCTTTTTCTTTTTTTTTGCATGTATGTACAAAGGACATGGCTATGTGGAATAATGACTAGAGGCGATATATCATTGGTATACCACCAGCTGAAAAGGTTTGATTGCAAATGGTCATCGACCGACTTGTATGGTTGTAGTCCTTTTTTTGTATGTATGTGTGGATACACATTTAGATTTTGAGCTCTTTTTATGTAGGTTCAGTCCCGTAAAAGCTGCATGGATTACAATTGGAGAACACAACAAAAATACTAAAAGGGGGCACTAACGCCCGTATATGATGGTGACATTCGATACGAAACTGACATCCCAATTGACAGCTATTTATTGGTGATTTTCAAATAAAATTTCTCTGGATCTGTCGACCACATCATAAGCGACAGAACTGAAGCAACACACAAGACGATAACAAAAAGAATATGTAGGCACCGTATTTGCAAACATCTAGTTAGCAATTGCATCCCATACACCAGAGCTTCGTTTTTGGTTCTTTGTCGTAGCTCTTTGAGGCTCATACACACATGAACTTTTGTACATGCCTTCCACGAAATTTTTCGATATCCATAGACAGGAGTTTTTGCTTTGGCATAAGCCAGTTTATAACTATATGGGCTTTTGCACAGTGTACCTACTTCCACTTTATCGGTGGCATCACAGCAGGAGTGTTCAGAAATAAAAAGAAAGAAAAAAAGGAGTAGGACGAAGAAGACGCAAATGTAAGTCTCTTACTCCAATGTAAAATCAAATTGGGAACAAATCAATGAGCACACTAGGCAGTGAAGTGTTCGTTTTCGATCGTTGCTTTGACTGTTTTTTTTTTTTATAGCACATGCTATGTGCCAGTCGCAAGAGTGACTTGTGAAATATAAAATTAGTGTCACGATCCATTTGAAAGATTGTATGGCATTTGATAGTAGCCGGTCTGAGAAGTACTGCAATATGAAACGAAGAATGCATCGCATTTAAGTATTATGTTCGCACCTTGTGCGAAATTTATGGGTTCCTAGTTGGATGACATAATATTGAATTCCAAGACATTGATGCACAAGCGCGCTGCCGGATTAAAATATTTTAGCGCTAAAGTGACGCCTTTCAGCAAAAGACTTTGTAGTGTCGCGAATTTAAAGAAATATTGCATTCAACTTTGATTGAAATTCTAAAGGAGTGCGTTATTTTGTTTAAATTACAGTTACACTATTGATGAAAAGTTTTTTAAGGATTTAGCTATTCTATTGGACTTTAATTTGCCGGATGCACCATATAAATATATATCGCTATCAATTTACATATCTCCCGAGTCCTATATAGCACTTTGTAAGACTAAACATTTTTCGGTCTGTCCGTTATATCGCTCATAAATCGAGAACCGCTGCTCTACATGTAAACTTATTGTATATATAACTTGTTACGGTCCGAGTTTACAATTGTGCAAAGATGACTTATCGGAAAATAAGTGAAAATGATTTAAGGCCTGTTCTTCATCTCATCAGCTACATTAGAATCCAAAACAAATTTTATTTGATCAATATTATTCAAAAAAGTTTCGTAGCACTGCTCTGAACGTCGAAATCAAAAATACAAGCACTGTTTGTCCTTTTAACTATTTTCCGAAGGAAATCCACAGATCAAAGGAGACATTGGATTTTCATTTGACATTGTTTTATGTCGATTTCATAGCTTAGAAAGATAACCCCTTCTTTGTCGTACGGTCAATTATATGCATATGAGCGAACAGACTTTATTAAAAATATGTGCTTTATTTAAGCCTTACATATTTAAGGCAATAAAAGCATTTAACATTTCTTAGAAAATGTCTATGTTAAGCATCATATAATCACATATTGTATATAGTAACTACCTGCGATTAAAAAGTGTAAACTGTTACTTTTGTTCACCACTATATAGTGGCACCATGCACACCTGTGCGGATTAATCGATTTATCCTATCTACTTTGATTTCTCCAAACAAGTAAAAAGGCAAATTTAATGCAGTTGTCCTTGATATTTGTCGGTGCAATTTTTAATTACTTTATGCCAATGAAGATATAGAAGATCGTACAATGGCCGTGTTTTTAAAATGTATTTCTGATCATTTTCGATTTCCTTAACTTTACGACATCAGTTTTTTTTATTTATTTCTTCTTAGTCAGGCATGTACAGTATCCACAAATCGCGTATAAAGATGCCGATTACATTATAATCGAATGCAAAGCACGTGCCAATAGCACACAGCAGCACGAGAATGCTTATTGCTTACACGCACTAGCAAACAGTTCACATGTGCAGGAACAGGCAGATGGCGTTAGCTATTCTACTATTCCATTCACATATGAAATTAATTCCCACCTGTACGACACAAGGAGCAAATACAATTTCTCCAACTTAAGAGCAAGAGGTGTTATCTGTGTACCACCATCATGTAACTGATGGTAACAATCTAGCTTCCCATACCCATCAGCCGTTCTTCTTGTACGCGTGCCTCCGAATGGTATACCTACCAGTTGGCTTTTTATGTGCACATGCGCCGATCTGTAGCTCCCTTTGCAATTAATTGAATGATCTTAATAATGTATCAAAATCGGAGTGCGCAAAATCAGAGAATTAATTCATTACAGGATAGTTATATGCGGGATCCATTATCAACCGTTTAAGGCGGATACGCGTACTTATGTGGTCTTTACATCTTATAGCAGTTGAAATTTATTTTGATTGTCGGACCATTGCCACCTTTGTTCTGTTTACGTTCAGATTAAACATAGCTTCGAAGGTCAGTTAAGTTATTCAGAGGACAGGTGGTGGTTACTCTTTTTATCAGAGTACCTATACTGATATATGCATATCGATATAGGACGCATTGTAAATTGGATAATGTAGAATGGCTGTGGAAAGTAGAAGCATGAAAGAGTTCAACTTGCACTTTGCATAAATCAATACATTCCTACTTTTATAAGTTACGCAAGCACCTCAATCACTTCAATTTTTAACGGGCCTGTGCGATTTTCCTTTTTTTTGTAAGATGAGCAATAACGGGCGCTAAATACAAGTGCTGTAATTGCTAATGGGTGTAATCACTCCTTTTTTTTTAATTTTTCCTCAAGGGTTGGCTGCTGTCATCGACAGAAGCACGCCTTACACTTAGTTATTTCAACACGATCCTGAATAGCTCGAGGCAGTACCGCAGAGATGGATAAAAAAATTATTTGACAACACATTGGATCATTATAACGACTTCGGACAAGATTCAGACACTTGAGGTGACTTAATGGTAGGCTAAGTGTGTTTTCCCAAATTTGTACGTTTGTGTTTTTTGGTTAACAAACAAAAAAAAAAAAAAAACACCTCCGGTGCACTTGGATTGGATACATAAAGTGTAAGGAATGGCATCTAAATACATTTGAAAGCGTTTCTCATCTGGCTTGTGCCCGCATTTTAAATATAGCATAGGCGTAATAAGTACATATATTATTTACCTACCTATACGTGTTGCCAATAAGAAAATATAAGCAAATTTACATTTCAAAAGCATACGGGGAATAGAAAACAATTAAAAAGAAACGCACTAATTTTCCGGAAAAAGTCATCTTTAAAGAGCAATTCAACCACCACCATAATTTAGTCGCCACATGTACCACATACATATTGCGGGGAACACCTGATGGCTGTCGAGCATTCCTTTACACTCTGCATTGTTGGCTGTTGAGTCAAACTAAAGTCCACCCGATTTCAAATGAAAGGAGTCACAAGTAATTAAATAAATAAACAATACAGCATTATACGGGTGGAAAATTAGCATGCACGGAAAGAATTTTAAGATCAAATCAAGAAAAATAAGCGCAGAAACACGAAAAGTTTGTCTAGTTTTAGAGCTTAGCTAAGGATTTACTGATTCACGACTTTTTTTTCGCAATTCTAGAAATTGTACGAAGTGAAGATATTGACCCTCAAAAGTCATGAATCAACACTTTTCAGTATCAATAATGCGATCAAACGAGAAATACATATTGCCATAACCGATCGCAATTTGACACAAATAGTTATCAATTTGATATTACACGGATTGTAAATTGCAAAAACAATTCGTAAATTACCACTTTTCTGTTGCAAATTACGATTTCGTCCCTTAGCAAATTACAACCATTTAGTCTTGAATTGCAACTCAATAGTGTTGATTTGCAAACTAACAGGGGAGATTTACTACTTCAGTGGTTGCAATTTACAAATTCTTAGTCGTAAATTGCAACCTATTTTTATCAATTTGCAATTCATATTTTGCAATTTATGATTCTCGAGTGGTGATTTGAGGTATCACCGTATTAAATTGAAAATGTTTTATCGTAAAATTAGAAAACTTTATTCTCAATTTGCAACTTATACCTATCTTGTGATTTACAAATCAAAATTCATCGTTTTATTAATTAGGTTATTTTCGTATTCCTCCTGATATCCAAGAAAATCATACGGCGCCATATCGTCCGCAGACAACGGGATTTGTCTGGGGTGGTTTTTCGGTCTATGATGAAATTTAAAATACAAAAAAAATATTTAGATGAACTTGACATTAATACGAACCTTTACAATTCTTTTCAATTACATATTTTAGAATACATTCCAATAATTGATACTACTTTTTTAATAGCAAGATGTAACTTCTGAAAAAAATACAGATTTATATGCATAGGTACTTCAGGGTTTTTGGAATTCAATAGCTACTTACAAAATGTATTCCAGAATGCTTTATAATTAGTAGGACACTCACTATCCATACGAATTAGTTATATTTAAATTTAAACAACTTTAACCCGACTGCTGTAAGCAAAGATTGAATACCGACTGCCTGTCTCTGCACCGCAACGCAATGTGCACAATGAAGATTTGGCTTCATGATTGCAGCTGTCTAGCAATACCACATTCATACATTCATCCATAAAAAGAAAGGACTTAAAAGGATTTCGATAGGTACATGGACTATGAACTGTGCATGAAAAAAATCCACACATCAGGTAGTTGATTCCATGGAAATTACAAAAAATATTTTGCAATTTACGACTTCTCTACGTCAATATACGTTTTCAGTTTCATGTGTTAAATTATTACAAGATTTTATTGATTCATCATTCAGTTTTGGTAAATCACCAAATATTTTTCGCAATTTGAGATTGTGAAGTGATGTTTGAGAAATTGACCTATTAGAGTGGTAAATTGCGCCAAACAATCTCGCAAATCACTACAAATAAAAGAAGCTCGAATTGATACTTCTAATCGTAAATTACAACAAACAGAATTTGGTATTTTCCGCCGTTTTCAATGTCAAATTACCAATTTCTGTATCAATCCATGAAAACTTCGTTGTGATTTGCGAGAAATATATAAATCGTAAATTGTAACTCAAAATTTTGCAATTGGTGATTTTCAATTCTTTCCGTGTGCGTTTCATTAAATGGTTATCCCTTTACACATTAAAAAATAAAAGGAAGAAGAAGATTTGTTAAGAAAAGAGAGATAACGTTTTAAAGCTGTGTCATATTCGTATAATTCTACAAGGTAAACAATGAGTTTGAGTTATCTTTTGATGTTTTATAAAATGCTTCTTCAATAACAGAAACCCTCAGTTTATGTACGAAAAGGTATATGCAATTCAGCATTTCATTGGTAAAAGTAAGGACAATTTTTAAGAGTTAATTAATTTAAAAAACCAAAAAACCAAAAAACAAAAAAAAGAATTAAAAATATATGAACAAGGCGCATTTAAGTATACCTTTACCTAGCTAATAGGTAGGTAAAGGTACACAGTCTAACAAAGTATGAGTATTGAGTACCCTCCGACTGCCAAATAGATAGTTATAGGTACTTAAATGCGTCTTGTTCATATATTTTTAATTCTTTTTTTTTACAGTCGGGTTTTTCCGTTTCTTAAATCAACTTTTTTTATTTTTAACTTTTTACCTATGACACTCCGGGGAAGAATACGAATATTATGATACCTCACTTCAAAATCGGTCAAGCCGTTTAGGCTACAGGGCGTCCCGTAGGAACGTACATAGAATACGCGCGAAACACATACATAACCCTCCCTGTGTCCAGTCGGGTAATTAAAAATGCCAATAGAGAGCATAGAGAACAATTCTAGATAAGATGTGCTCTTTTTACAGAAAATCTAAGTAACAGCCCCTAGTTAAAAAGGTGCAATTACTGCTGCAGAAATACAATGAGATTTATACTCAAGGATGACGATGATCCGCAACGAAACAGATCACGTTTTCTGTCGCTGTCCGAATCTCTGCTCTGTCACTGATCGAGTCTCTATTAGTATGACTAGTCGATCTTCTGCCACTTGAGGAACAGATCACTGTTCTACTTCCCGCACTTCGCACACGAGGCCATAGTTACTGCTGCTAATCCATTAGAAGGGAGTGAGCACAATGAGTATTTTCTTTTTATAGAGGATCATTTTTAATTTTTTAAATTGTTGACAATACAATATCCAACTGTTTTTAAAAAATTATACAAACCTGGGTTTGGTTGGATAAGTAACAGACTTTGAAAGCTGTCGTCTCCAAAAATCATTCAAAAATAAATCAATTAATAATAATTCTCATCCAATACATTGTCTTGTGCATTATATAGGTATATGTAATTAATTACTGAAAATAAAAGCTTCATAATTTATCTAGTTCATGTTAACAAAACAAACATGAGAATTTTATGGTTTTCGTTTATGTAAATCTCCACGCTGGGAACATTCATAATGATCTTTATGATCTCGTAATGCCTTAAGCGTATACATTTGGGATTAGACCAACAACCTTAGAAGCATCACCCGCGCAGCAGCACCAACAATATAATCATTCATCATCGACGTACCTAAATATCTCATTTGTACAGTTTTTCATGTAAACATTTTTTTTTTAACTTGTCTACCAAAATGGCTCAACTATTGACAGACACTTTGTTAAGCAACGTGCGAAAGCTTTTCCTATGCATTCATATTGGTCAAAGATTAATCGACGACATCGTCATAAGGAAATTTAATCGATATCTGTCGCTAATTAAATTTTCTTAAATTCATCACAACGTAAATGGATGTGGAGAAGTGTGGCTTCAATTAATTAAAGCCCATGATTGGAGCTTAATATGCGTTTGTGCTCGGGTACCTATATTGTATTGTCTGTAAATCACAGTTGGAGACTTAGAAATCGTTACAATAATGATGCCCACCAAAAGTAAAGAGTAGATTGGCAGAACATGGTCACGGAACAGGGAGTTCGTTTATGTAATAGAAGTATAGGTAATTAGATATTAATTAGGTATTATGTAGATGGAATCACTTCATTCGTTTGCTTGCTCAGTTTGATTTCGAATTCAAAATCCAAAAAACCAAACTCTCTCGCGTTCGCCTGCCTTGTGCTTGTGCGTTGTGCGTTGTTCCTCATGCTTCATGCACTGCCTCATTTCATGCTTCACACACGCACAAACTTCACTCACACTATTCCAACCGAATATCAATATGTAGTGGTGTCGTAGCCGTGGATGTTATGTGTAGTGGTTTTCATTTGATGCGCATACGAACAAAGAGTCTGGAGTTATCCGACCAATCAGAAACTCAATTGATGTTCGATTTGCATTAGGGTTATGAGAAGTTGGAGTTTCGGTGATGAGAGAATTATCAGTACGAGCGTAGGTGGAGCTAACCCATGCTTCTTATACCAAAGCAGTGTCGAAAAAGAGCCTCAACTACTTTGTTTCTTAAAGTTGGGTACCTATTTGTTTATCATACATTGTCCCTTTAATTGAATAGTGCACAAAGTCTGAAGTGAACGGAGAACACAGTAGAATGGTAACGCAATTGAAACGCTTCATATATTTCCGCAGCGGCTAGTCCGAAAATTTGTACAACATTGAGATACCTAGTTTAAAGCGTAAAAAAGTGCAATGGCAATAGTTTTTCGTGAATCAAGTGAATAGTGCAAAAAAGTTAAAAAATTAATTCCTGATAGGTATCTAATATTTCAACGGTTTAAAAGGATTACTACACTGCCAGCAGTGGAATATGGTTATACTGTAAGTACCTTACCTATTGTTACAAATTTATGGCTACACATTTATAGACTATATTATTGCTATTACTAATAATCAATTTTAACGTTCACACTAAATATTTTTTTAGGTCGAAAAAAGTAGAAGGGTACCTATTTTATATAAATGCTATTGTGAGTTCGTAAAATCTAGCCTGGATTCTATAAATATGATTATTAGTATCGCGCTATACCTATATATTCATAGGTATATCTACTCCAATATATTCTTTGAAAAAAGCTCAATTGTGATACAACTGTAAATAGTGACTTAAGCTGTTGTGCTTTGACATCCTAAAGTAGACCACCCAAAGCAACAATAACCATAAAAGAGCCGCGTGAGTTTGACACAAACACAGATACCAAATTGTTTAACAATCTTAAATCGATACCGTCTCCCGAGCGACTCAAAACAATGGACGTTATAGTCGTAGGTGACAAAGTCATTTCAAAGAATGTGTGTCAATGTATAATTCGTCGTCTGTTCGTCCGTCGCATAGGGACAGGTAGGTATAAACAAATTGTCCATGTCTTCTACACGTGAAATAGGTATTTGGCCGGTAGAGATCTTCTGCTTCGATTTGGGATAACCTGCTGACTTTGAATACGACAGAATTTATTACTAATTGCATTACGGATAGAGAGGTGTGTTTTTTTCGAGTCCTCTTCACATAAGTTATGGTCAATCGTTAGGCTAATGTATTCATTTGGAGCGTGTGCTCTTTTGTTAGGCAGATTTGTAGCTTGTGTTTTCAGATTGAAATCGAAAAATTACTGCAGTAGCTGTGCAATTTACCTAACCATTCTTCATATACAATCAATGTTCAAGTGTCTACAAACAGCATTTGCCTTACGGAGACGCATATAATTTATCTATACCGAATACCTTCTTGCCCTTTTGAATTAAAAATCTGATTGAACATCGTAGGAGGTAGATCGACACCTTGCCGTCGCTACAGCTATACAATTTATAGTTACATCCGGTGATAACATTGATTTTTATGGCGCGATCTATTTTTTTTTTTTTTGTATAGGATAGGTACCTACATATGGAACATTTACGATGTTAAATGTAAATGAGGTCTTGGTCTTTTGTTATCAACAGTCATTTATTTTTTTATTTTATTTCTTTAACTCTTTAATTTAATTTCATTCCTGCCGTCACCAGATAGCGAGAATAGAGTGTTTGTTAAAAATTGGTAAATAAAAAGCAGACACTAATTGAATTGTAGGAAACTCTAAAGCATATTCCGCTGCCAACTCTTACAGATTGTTTTTTATCTAGCATACATAGGTCGAAATATTTCAACGCCCTTATAGGTCTTATAATGTATCATGTATTTTACTAAAATTTTTTATTTTTCTCTAAACGATGGTCAAAAACAATTATGTCAAAAAAACTTACACTTTTACTAAAATTCCTATAATATTGAAATATATAGTTTAGGTTCGTTTTATTATTACTTTATCCAAATAGAAAATGCATCCCTTTCCCTTATGCGATTTTCTTTAATACTTTTATGATAATGAATATAATAAATAGTAATAATTTATTATAAAATAATAAATAATTGCAACAAAATTTGCTACAGTATGCAAAATATTCGTTTGTAGTGAATAAGCCTATATAGTTCCTAGTTCATAAATAGCCGGACCAATAGCAACATTGTGTCTTAGTGCTGAATCCTTGCTGAATTATCAGTATTGAATCGATCTCTAACAATGTCTCACAAAAAAATTGTTCAACGTCATATTTCAATGCACATAGTGGCAACTTTCGAGATAATATATCAAAACATTGTTAAAGTGTAAAAACATCAATTTCGTACAGCGGATATATATGATATACTATGTTTCTGCTTTATTAGGGAATGTATAAACAGCTTTGATGTTATTCCCAATCTGGTTATTAGGTATGCGGTGTAAGACCCAAAAACAATTTCAGTAAAACGGCGCTTGCGGCGACAATTAAAAATAAATAAAAAAATGCGAAAAAGGGCTGAACATAATGGGGGTGCCAAGCTACTAGCAATCATTCGCTTAGGTGAGGTTTTTATTTACGGGACAATTAGAACGACCTGCAATTTCATATGTATATTTCAAATAAGGTAACGATACAAATTGTACGATATGGATATGGCATTGGATATTGATATGTAATGTTGTAGGACCAAAATTCAAGAAAAAATATTCGAAAACGGTATTTGGCCTTACTAATTTAATAATCATTTTTGTTCCTATTCCAATACGAGCCTACGCTGTGAAAAATTGGCAATATCATATTATGTAAATAACGTGGTGATACCAAAGCAGTCGTGGCCGAGCGGTTAAGGCGTCTGACTAGAAATCAGATTCCCTCTGGGAGCGTAGGTTCGAATCCTACCGACTGCGAAGGGTGCATTTTTTTTTTCTCTCGTAGTCTAATATTTATTTTTTCTTTTTTAGAACTCAATTGAACATGAACAACAAAAAGGAATGGGATATCAACGACGCTATTGTGCCACAAGTATGCGATGGTGAATTTGACGAGTTTTGTGAATGGGCTGATGGACACGTCCGTCTCATATATTCCATTACTAACGAGGAAGCAAAAAAACACATATCCGGTTGGGCAATGCGAAACACTAACAACCACAATGTAAATATCCTCAAAAAGAGCTGTCTGGGTGTTCTTGTGTGCTCCAAGGACTGCTTGTTATCGAATTGTGGTAAAGTTAACCTTCGACCAGCAATTTGTGACAAAGCTCGACGAAAACAAGAAGGAAAGCCTTGTCCCAACAAAAACTGTCATGGAGGAAGACTCGAAATCAAGCCATGTCGTGGCCACTGCGGATATCCGGTAACTCATTTTTGGCGTCACTCTGGAAATGCGATATTTTTTCAGGCTAAGGGAGTTCATGATCATCCACGACCCGATCCGAAGAACTCGACGGTTTCAAAACGAGCATTTGGTAGGATGTCTACAATGGGACGAGGTGTTAACGCAAAAAGGCTAAGCAATAGTCTTTTTTTGGGAAAAGATTCAACACTCAAAGAAAATGTGAGAAGGCAATTTATTACAAAACCGTTAAAAATAGAAACCTTAAGATTTTTCTTCGTTTTTAGAAGGGATTCAATCGCAGCCAAATGATGCAACCTGCCGCACTAGATATTTATCAATTTAATGGTAATACTCACACTTACCAGGTTATTTACAGAATTATATTAAAAGTTTTAAATGCACTTTGTTGGAAAAAAAAGCAGTGAATGAGAATAACTTATTCATTTAAAAGATATCAAAACAAAGTTCGCACAATTTGCACACTTGGCATAGATAACACACAAAGGAGAAGTTTTTATGCAATGAGAGTCGAAATTTCCGCTATAATAAGCAAAAAAGCACAACAAGAGGCGAGTGTCGTACTGTTAGGAAATTGTAATAGAAATTGTAGCATTCAAAATGTTTGACAACTTAACAAGCGATTTTAGCCGTTTTGTAAGGTAATAGAACTTCCATTGCGATAGATGAATAAAAATAAAATTAAAATATGTACCTACCTTACCTAGACTAACATACCTATGATATAAAGGTAAAACATAAATACTCTTGGCTCTTGGGTCCACGGATCTATTAAATTAAAATTTAGCAATGCGTCGTAATGCAATTCACTTAGTCAACGCATGATACTACATACAAAGCACAGTGCTTAAATTTTAGACTACGACTCACATTTATTATATTTGCAGGTTCATACTAAATGTAATGTAATGTAATTAAAATCAATTTAAAATAAGGGCTTATTATAGGTTTCCGATGAAGAAATTCTGTAATATTTTTTTTTACACCAATTTACTTTTAATATAATTACAGTTTGTGGTAAATGTCCCAACTATGGTGCTTGTTCCTGTGGTACCGGCGACTACTCACATACAGGATATGTGCAACCAATTTCTTCATCACCATCTCAAGCAAATGTGTTTCATTGTGGAATATCATCTATTCGAGCGGAAGATGTTGCAGGAACTTTTCCCACGACAACTCAGAATAGTGACTACCAATTTGAATACAATCATCAACCTGTCCATAAGCATTCCCCAACGCCTATAATTTGTTCAAATATAATGGCGACAACACCCACGATACGGTACAGTGAGGCTCAACTTGGTTTTCGTGCAGTTCACGATAATAACAACTGTAGCGCAATTAATACCAACTGTGATAGCACAAATCTTAGATCGTATACAGGATTCCATGAGCCCAGTTCCGTTCTCCCATTAAACCAGCCCGAATTCATCAACTATTCTCAAATCAAACCGAGCGATAGTAAATCAGAGATCGAAAAGGATTCTCATTATACAAACAATTCCATAAATGAGCTTTACTGTCACAGGACTGCAGCAACAGCAGAAGTAAAAGACGAAAAGATGCGTAGCGATACAATCATGTACGAGTATGAAATAAACCCTTTTGTAAACGGTGGAGGATTTTATGACAGTGGTGGGAACTACGGAGTCTTGGGATACTTTGACAACGGCCTTTCTCCAACACCCGTCCATCATGATGGTTATTCGACTGTCAGTCAACAAACTTATTCTTATGACAGTTACCATCCTCCATCCAGCAATGCTGCGTACTACGGTCATCATATTTAACAATGCAAACAATTTATAAGTTTATGTTAAGAATATTTATTTTAGTGTATAATATAACTGTAAATTTGAGATCAACTAAAACTATTCTGCATAACATTGGCCGAATCAAGAAACAAAGACAACAAGTAAAGCTGGTGCAGATCAGAACAGCAAAAAAAGAAGAAAGATATCAGTAATTTAGAGTCAAACCAGATGACTTTGAGTTATGTAATGTAATTTCACTCTCAGAGTATTTGTATGTAATTTAAATGATTAATAAGCTATTAGCTATATTCAGATATGTTATTCTGGTGTCAGTTGTGGAATACGTCCATGAACGGGAAATGTGCCTTCTCGGGATCCAAGAGATCAATCAAAAAGCAGACGGTCCCAGCTACACCCTCATATAAACTGTGAGGTCGGTCAGGTATCCGAGCTCGGTCTTTAAAATCAGAATTAGTTAACAATTCCATAAACTTTGCAGCACGATACAAATATTTATCCTCCTTAGTCAGGCGATACAATAATAAGAATACATAGGCATTGCCTGCCACACCATGGCAAATTCCTGGACCTTTGCGTAAAAATCCCTTATTCCAAACAAGGTCGGCAGCTAATCGAATTGCAGACAAATATTGGTCTTCTTTATACACCAGGTAAGCCTTCGCCAGTAAATAGACGACACCTGGCGCTCCATGGCACCAATGTACTAATCGTTTCTCACGTCCTGTCTTTAAGTCTTCTAAGGCCAATGGAAAATTTCCCTCAGCGTCCTGCAAGCTCAAGATAAAATCAATGCATTTCTTGATATCACTTGCATCTGATCTAGATGGTCTATTATCGGCCCGAGAATACCATGGACTTTCAAGAAGCATATGCAATATGGAACATAGCCCATGCGCCGCTCCCAAATATTCAGTACCATGATACTGATACATCAAAGGCAGAGGTGCTTTTGTTTTCTTGGCGTACTCTCTACCACTTGTCAGAATTATTTCGCATACGGATATAATATCAGTATCGGTAAGCGGTTTTGATTCAAAAACGTCATTCAGCCAATAACAACCACTTAAATATCCCGCACGCCCGACAAGCACCTCGTCACAACCATGCTTTGTAAAGACAAATTCTTTAGCAGGTGCTAAACCAGTGCGGAAGTTCTCCAAGTCACTTTCAACGTCTTCAGCCTTGTTTAATTCCTTTGATATGGCTGCCGATACTGCGTAAATACCAGCATTTCCACACAAAAAAGCATAACGTTCACTGGGACGCTTCCTGAAACGATCGGCATTCGCTTTGGCATTACGAATATATGTTTGGGCGTGCTCCAGAGCGGGATACAGATCATTGGTTTGTGCGGAGCGTGATAAACGCCAGAACATGTACGCGATCCCTAATCAAATTATTTATTTTAATATTTTATAGAATCAAATCTTTCTTTTTCTATTTCATTTCTTCTTACCGGAGTTACCGACATATAAGTCCCCACGGTGATCCTCGTGTTCAAAGCCAGGTCGAGTTGTTTCGAGTATAGCATCAACGTATGTACATATCAGATTTTTGACGTGCTCTTCATCGATTTGAATTTTCAGCCCTAATTCATAGTCGGAGAATGGATTGTCTAAGTACCTTTTGTCCATCCTAAATATATCAAATATTTCGATATTCCGACGCAATTAGGGGAAGGAAAATAAAATCAATAAGGCGTGTCAAAGATAGATAAGTTCACACAATTTCTTCCTTACATTTATATTTCGAAAAATAATTTTGGGAGATTTCACTTTAAATTTTGAATTTCTTTTATTTCAAATGATCGAATTTGTTAAAAAATTGTTTAAAAATAATTGCATTCGCAAGCCGGCAACTAAATGCAGAATGCACTCCTTTTCCTTCTCCTTCCTTTCTCATTTGACATTTGACATTCAACCTAAAAAAAAAACATACAAACGTCATGTGAAGTTGAGTATTTTATTTATTTCTACAGTTATCACCTTTCGGGAACTTAATCTAGTGTAGAACAGATAGATGGCACGCACAAAAACGTTAGAATGATCCAATTTATTTTCACCAGAATAAAAGCAAAATATATTGGAAAACAGCCGAAAAGGTGTCCTCTGCTGTCAGGGGGTATTTTAGTAGGTATTTATGTATTTTTGGAAGCCTAAAAGTTGTTTCGGAATTCCTTACCCAAAAAATGAGTTGTTGTAAATGGACCATTTTTTAAGAATTCCCACCTCCGTCGGTCTAGGAGTTGGAGTCTTAATCTTTGCATGGACCAAAGAGGAAAAACCCGGGGCGTCCGACGAAAATAAAAACCCAAAAAAAAACAAAAAAAAGCTCCGGATTAACGTAACTTTTCCGAAATCCACCAGGATATCGTGAAAATCCTGGCGAATCGGCATTTTATTTGCAATTTTTCCCTACACTCCGATTCACTACAGATTCATCTCTCCACCTCAATGTCTACCAATGTCTACTATTTTCTCATATCTGTGCTGGGCAAATCATGCCATGGCATTTAATTTTGTATCGCAACAACGAGATAGGTTGTTGGTGTAAAAAATGACATTTCCAGGAGAAAAGCAACAAAAAAAAAAACATCTGTCAAATTCATGTCAGGCATCCATGTCAATACATAATCGCAGAGAGCGATCGCTGACATCCAATCAAGAGATTAAATAGAGTGACTCCTCGAGTTATTTCATCTCATGATAAGCATTATGAGAGAAATTATCTCCACTTTTGAACATAGATGCTGCGTTTGCTACTTGACTTGGCATCACTGCCACAGTCGTTTTTCGCTTACTGTCCAAGCGCCCACACAAGGCGAATTGTGTTGAAGTTGAATTTGTCGCTGGGTGCGAGGGTTGCAACAAGTTTTTTTTCCCGACTTTTCCTGCTGTGCTGTTGCCTATTTCCTCTGACTGAGTCGCTGTGGGTTTTTGTGTCGATTGCTAATTGGAAAATCACATTGCTGTTCCAAGAAAACGCTGCTATACCGCTTATAATAATAGACAATCTACATTTGGTATCTAAAAAATAAAAAGGGACAAAATGTCGGCTTTCAGAATTTTAGGAGCATTCTCGAAAGCATCGAGGACACAGGTTTTCCAACACAAGATTAATAAAAGTAAGTGTATGAATTCATAAAAAAAGCAAATCGTTGAATTATATTATAAGTTTCGTGTGAAGAGTTTTAGTCTTACTCATGTGTTGGACTTTGTACCCAGCTGTCATTAGTTTGTATTGAATAATATTCGTTGATAGTCGTCAATAAATTTGCAGAGGACGAAGAGACTTTTATTGGACAATAAAAATGTCTAAAACTGGTTCAGCTGCCCAGCCCATTGTCAAATTACGAGGGACAATGTCGTAAGCCTAATCATACGGTACCATACGTATACATTATGGACATTATAAAGTCCGAAGCACAAAACTATAAGTTTTGAATGTGTTCTTAAACAGGAATATACTTTACGTAAAAGCTCAAGAAAAAAGATGTAAAGAGATGCAAGAACGTTAAGTCCCTCCATGAGTAAATGCAAAACATATTCCTGACACTATCACATTTTATGACATAGGAATAGTTTCGAAAGCCGCTTCTAAATTACACTTTGTGTCTTTCAGTTCCGATAATGTCGCGGTTTATGGCATCAGCTGCAGTAGGAACCGATAAACACTTAAAAACCAAAGTAATGGATGGAGTTCTTGTCATTACATTCGACTCGCCCAACGTCAACGTTAACTCTCTAGGCGTTGAAGTTACCGATGAATTTGAAGCTGTTCTCCGAGAGCTGGAAACTAATTCCAGTGTTAATTCTGCAGTGCTTATTTCCGGAAAGCCCGGTTGTTTTGTCGCTGGTGCCGATATTGGTATGTTGGAAAAAGTCCAAGGCGCTGACGAAGCCACACGAATTTCGCATGGTGCACAAATCATGTTTGATCGAATTGAAAACAGTCGTAAACCAATTGTTGCTGCAATCAGTGGTGTTTGTTTAGGAGGCGGTTTGGAACTGGCCCTTGCCTGCCATTATCGTATAGCAACGAAAGATAGGAAAACCTCATTGGCTCTACCTGAAGTAATGCTAGGACTACTACCTGGCGGCGGCGGCACTCAACGTCTCCCAAAGCTAACATCTGTGCCGACTGCATTAGACATGGAATTGACAGGAAAAACTATCAAAGCTGACCGTGCGAAAAAACTTGGAATTGTTGATCTTCTTGTTAACCCTCTTGGACCGGGTCTACAGCCAGCAGATAAAAGTACAATCGAATATTTGGAGACGGTTGCCATACAAATTGCCCAGGACATTACTAGTGGTAAACTGAAAGTAAGTTTTATAAAAAAAACTTCCCCCACAAATTATTTCTAACTTTATATAATATGCTCTTTTTAGGTTAACCGAGAGAAAAAAAGTCTTACAGACAAAGTAATGAATTTTGCTTTCAGCATTGACTTTGTAAGAAACAAGATATTTAACAAAGCTCGTGAACAAGTGATTAAAATGTCTGGCGGACTCTATCCTGCACCACTTAGAGTAAGTATCAGCTAGTTGAATTAAAGTCGTTTTAATATTTGACTGGATTATGCATTTTACAGATTATTGAAGTCATCAAAACAGGTGTAGAAAAAGGGGCAATTGCAGGTTATGAAGCCGAACGAATTGGATTTGGGGAACTTGCAATGACACCTGAATCGAAGGGCCTTATTGGACTTTTCCGTGGGCAAACAGAGTGCAAAAAAAATCGATTTGGTGCCCCTGAACGTAAAGTAAAAACCGTTGCTGTATTAGGCGCTGGGCTTATGGGAGCTGGTATTGTACAAGTTTCTGTCGATAAAGGTTACCAAGTCATCATGAAGGATAGCAATGATGCTGGTCTCTCCAGAGGTGTTGGCCAAGTTCAAAAAGGCTTGGAAACGGCTATTAAACGGAAACGCATTACAGGATTGGACAGGGACAAGATTTTGGCAAATCTTACCCCAACTCTTTCATACGAAAGCTTCAAAAATGCAGATATTGTGATCGAGGCTGTTTTTGAAGATATAAACATAAAGCATAAAGTTATTAAGGAGCTGGAAGCTGTCGTTCCACCGCATTGTATCATCGCAACGAATACCAGCGCTATCCCAATTACAAAAATAGCCGCAGGTAGCTCACGACCTGATAAAGTCGTAGGAATGCATTACTTTTCACCAGTGGATAAGATGCAGCTATTGGAAATTATTACTCATCCGGGCACATCAAAGGACACTGTCGCTGCAGCTGTTGCAGTTGGTTTAAAGCAAGGAAAGGTTGTCGTCACAGTTGGAGACGGACCTGGATTCTACACAACTCGCATTTTGGCAACGATGCTTTCCGAAGCTATCAGGTAATTATTCAGTTGTTGTATGAGATCTGTCACATGGAGAAACTTTGTTTTAGGCTTATGCAAGAAGGTGTCGATCCCAAGCAATTGGACAAGATTTCTAAATCTTTTGGATTCCCTGTGGGTGCTGCAACCCTAGCTGATGAAGTTGGTATAGATGTGGGCTCTCACATTGCTGTGGACTTGTCTAAGGTTACATAATAGAGAATACGTTTTATTTTCTTCTTAATTGTTCTTTTACATAGGCATTTGGTGATCGCTTTAGTGGGGGTAACCTTGCGGTTATGCAAGACCTTGTAAAAGCTGGGTTTATGGGACGTAAGTCTGGAAAGGGAGTGTTTGTATATGACGGACAATCGAAAGGCAGTCGTGAAGTAAACCAACAGGCTCTGGAAATCGTTCGTCAAAAATATTCGCTTGTGCCCAAGGGAGCTACTAGTCCTGAAGACATGCAACTGCGTATGGTGTCACGATTTGTGAACGAAGCCGTTCTCTGCTTAGAAGAAAAAATTCTCGATAGCCCGTTAGAAGGTGATGTAGGTGCAGTCTTTGGCTTGGGCTTCCCACCATTTACCGGTGGCCCATTCCGGTGGGTCGATCAATATTCTGCCTCAAAATTGGTCAATAAAATGTTATCATACGCTGATTTATATGGCGCACCCTTTAAACCGGCTCAAACTTTATTAGACATGGCTAAGGATCCCTCAAAGAAATTTCATCCAAAGATTGTGCCCTCAAAGCTATAAATATTAGACAATTGATTTTAATTTTTTTTTTGTTTTTGAATAACTCATTTTGTCGAAGTTAAGTGCCTTTAACAGTCAACTTAAGTAGAACATCATTGACTGTATTCAGAAAATATTTCTGCCACGCATTTAGTCTTAAAATAGAATTGATATCTTTTATAAGCCAATAAACTTTTTTTTAATATTTTACTTTTGTATTAATTGTTGTTACAAATTAATGAGCAGCACAAATTATTCGTTTGTTGCCAATAAACATAGAATCACTTCAGTTATCGATTGTGTGTTTCGAACTATGCTCTACTTGTCTGATGGTACTTCACCTTTACCGACATCGGATAAAAAAAAACTAAAAAACAAAAGCATAATCCGAAAGAAATTACAGGGTCGCGGTTGATGTATGGATTAAACGGAATTAAAGTAAATCGATCGAAAGTGTCCGTTTTCATATTTACAGTCGATTGATGATCGAAAATCACCATGTGTACGGTATACATGACATCAAAAATTAGATAAGATGCATAAAAACAGGCGTTTTTCCAGGATGCACATTTTATATTTAGACACAAGTTTCAGGAATTATAAGAGAAAAAAACGCAGAATGCAGGTTATTAATGCACCAAAGGAACCCATAATAACAAAGAAACTACCTACTATTACTTAATTCAGAAATGAATTTAAGAAATAACAGTCAATTAAAAAGTGTGCAACGTTTATTTTTATAATTAAAAACTACACTTTTGTACAAAAAAAGTTCACTTTCTCCAAAACCCACTAACCTGCTGATGACTATTACTGTTACTATTGTTACTTTGGCTTTCTGTTGCAGGATATTTTACCAATACCTCATCAATTAGTTCTAATATTCCTATTTTTAATTTACGTTTTTGTTGAGGGGTTAGGCCGACAATGTCCGGAAGTATACTGCGAAAAAAATCCATATCCGAATTGTCCCCTGGCATGTAACAACCGTCTATCGTCGAAGGTCTTTCATTAGAGCCCATGGGCTGTTCGAGTTTAATCCTTTTCGGTTGAGGCAAATGCTGATGCGAATGATGCTCATGGTGGCCATTAACAGGTGGTGTAGTTGGCGAAGAAAACATTATTTCCGAGTTCGCGCCGGGTGTTGTTCGCATTTCTATTTGAACATCAGGAATAAAATTATTCATTGTATGTGCGCTGTTAGTATCGCTCATCGGTGTTGCAGGTTCTGGTGGTCGACTTATTTGAGCACTAGTATCAAAGGCATCAATTGTCTCTTCATCGTTGTCAGAGAGAGATTGTTTCATCTCTAAATGTCCGGATTGGCCAAATTTGAATTCATCTAACGTTCCTTGGATATTGTAGATACTTTGTGAGCTATCCAATGATTGACGCATTGATTTAAGGAACGGCAACAGGAAGGCCATGTGTTCCGTTAAATAGTAGGGTTTGTGTTGTGGATCGTTGCCACCTTGTTGTTTTATATAACGAGATAAACATGCTCGCAGATTTCGCCAACGTTCCTTACAGTGAATTACTGCGATATGAAAAAGTGAATGTGATAATATTACAGAACATGTTAACAAACATAACTTAAAATGAATGAGTAAAACCCATTGCACGTCGAACCTGCCGGGCTTTTATTTTGTTTACAATATACAGGGACTTAAGCACTAAAAGGCTAAAGCTTCAAACTTCAAAAAAAAACCTACTCTACAGAAAATCGTATAAAGCTTTTTTGCAATAATTTCCACTGAACAAATTCTTCTTCTAAAACCAACGATGTATCTACATCCAGATACCTACGGTATTTTTAAATTACGCAACTTTCTGATAAACGAAAACTGTTTTGGAAGACTTTACACATTGTGTATCAACCCTAAAATCAATCGTTGTTTACAAAATATTGTCCAGAAAGTGGCTGATAACAAAGCTCTGTGCCAAAATGTGTGTGTTATTGTATTTTTATTTTTAAATCGTCTACTCATGCACACATGGCTGTAAATTAAAGCTCTGAAATGATAACACGATGACTGATGGCACTGTGTGGGGCAAAAGTGTCTATGAATACCTCTGCAACTTTGTTGCGTTATTAACGACCTAGACTAAATACCGAGCTAAATAAACATCAATCCATAGATATGGCTGCGTAATCAATAGCCATTTACTGCGTACCTTTCCTCTACCCTCAATTCATGACATTGCTAAGCCAATTGCTTGAAGCTTATTGTGTACTAATCTAAAGGTGTACTTAGTTGATGAAAACAATTTATCGATTTCAATTGCAAGCCCACCTCCACCACACCATTAGAGCGAGATTGAATCACCAACAGCATAATCATTTTACACTACTTGTGCTCGAGAACTCTTAATGACAAGTAAACATCTTCTAACCTAGTCCTTATTCATTTTACCTGAATGGGCGGGAGATTTACTTTTAGGGTGTAAAACAAATGAAGGGAATGCAAAAAAATTAATGCGAAAAGCTTTGCCTCACCACTTTCTCTGGTTTCCTGGGATATGACGGACCATGCCTTCTCCTGATAGTCTCTGTTCCTGTACTCTGGTACCTTTTTATCAAACAGGCAGCGATGTTTTTTCACCATACTCACGAATCGAATATTAAAGTCTTCATCCGCCTGCATGTTTCGCGATGTTGTGTTTGTCGTCATTTTTCTGTTCTTTATCACCAATTTAACTTTTTCGGTTTCGACTTTCTTCTGCATTTATTTAACTACCGTATGTTATAAGAAGACTCGCAAATACACAGCAGACTGCGTCTAACAAAAATAGAATAATTTTATGTGTTTTCGAAAGCTCAACCAACCCACAAATGACAAACAACTCTTGTTGTTGCGAGCGATTTGGCTGGCCCGAGAGGAGCTGGAGAGTGTTGTATGAGTACGGAAATGGCAGCGACAGCGACGATAGAATAAACTATAGACGTTGGAAAAGCTTGTTTGTTGTTTTTGTCGTTTTGACTTCGTCGTAGTCACATTGGTGTTGGCTCAATAATAACAATACAAAATTCAATATATCTACCTACGAAAACAAGGCACATTTCTACAAAGGCTATATAAGCTTCTCGTTGCAGCCATACTGCGAATTAAGATTTATTTGTAACAAATTAGGTACTATTGAAGGAAACGTTTTATGTAATTGTTGTTTTGCACCTATTAAGAAACAGGATAATGCGATTTGTGATGTATTTATTGTATGATTGCAATAACTTCAAGCAAAATATACCTATACCTATTGCTAACAAATAGATACGTAGGTTACATACGGGTAATGTATCATTATATTCTCCCCCTCTGGCCCCTGATATTTCTACATCTATTCTTCTCATTTTGGTTAACAAACGAACAACAACAACAAAGGTTTTAGAGCGCGCGCAACGAAAAAATTGCAAAACTGAGAGACAAACAAACAAAACCCCTCCGAATTTGAATAAACAACACAGCGTAAACTGAACTGGGCGAGCGAACCACTGAAAGACGGGATAAAGCTTTGTAGCAATAAAAGCTTTAACCCAAACAACTACTAGCACTCACTCTTGTTCACTTGGTATCTTTACTTGAAATATGGTTGCTGATGCGGACACCAAAAACGTACCCACATAATATGTAATATGTACTGTATTAAGAGAATTTAAAACAATGCAGGTTTAAATGTTTAATATAAAGTTTTAATTTTTAGGAAAGTAAAAATAGATTCCAATAAATGCTGGACTGTCAATTCATGGAAATAATTTTAACGCAAAATAAAAGTCCCCCTTTATAAAAAAAGAAGAATACCTACGATGAACTTCTTAATGACCGAGAATACGGCTTTTATGGCTACATGTCCAATGATAATTTAATGATTTATTACGTTGAACAAAGATAGTTCAAAGACAAAGACAGAATTTTTTATCGGGTTCTTTTGTCGAAAATATATGGTTAAAGGAGGATCCAGGACGATCTCTTTTATGGATTACAAATATAGCAATAACGAGGGATATTTCCCAATGTTATTGCATTTAGAAAGACAAAATAACATCCCTGGTAGATGTAAGAGCTTATATCTCAACCAACTGAGAGACAGATAATATTTGAAAATTTTCTTAAGAAAGAAGCTTTCGAGGAGCCACGCAAAAATATTATGACAGCCATACTGCAAAACAGCAGTTCATTATTGTAAGGACTAAATCCAAACAAGTTTTTATCAACCCCGTGCCTCGGTAGCAATTATCGTGTATTGTAGTGTATCAAGTTGATATTTTTGCTTATTGGTTTCGGGTTCGTGATTCTTGTTTCTGGCCCATATCTCGTAGTTCAATTTTCAAACGATTTTTTTTTGCCATCAATAAATTAAAAAATCGTAGCCAATTACAAGGAAAATGTTTTTTCATTAACGTGATAGTGTGGTTACATTTTATTGTTGCATCCTTTTTTGAAAAAGGATGAAGTGAAATAATTGTGACAAGTGAAAAGTTATATACACACATATAAATATATGTATATATATATATATATATATTTATATATATAGGTCCAGTTCAATAATAAGGAATCGATTTCGCACCGTAAAATAATACGTTATAATAATCAATAAGTGACGAGTAACCATTTATTAGGACATACATACATGTTGTCTTGTTCACCTGAAAGGATTTTGTGTGTGCCTAAATAAACAACAATACATTATAAAAATCTACATTAGTGCAATTGTTAAAAGGTATACACTCATCCATACATAAATATAGGTTTAGCCTACAAAGTACATATGTGAGTGTTCAAGAGTTGTTCTTTACTCCATGGGGCCATTGTGTACAAGAAGTATTAAGGGCGAGAGACGCAGGAAAAGCTTTAGAGGTTTTCCCAAATCTCTGTCAGTTTTATAGAACATCATCAATAGCACACGTATGGTATGCTCTTCGTCTTAGTTTTGTTACGACTATTTTTCCGATACGAGCGTTCGCGCGCGAAATTTTTATTTCTTCCCAATTTTGTACCATCATCTGCTGGTAAATCGATTATAATAACTTCGCAAGTTAACTTATGTGAAAAAAAAACTGAACTAGCTATATGAGCGACATACCGTTTCAGACTGAAGATTGTTTCTAAAGAAAATAGTAATATTGAATAAACTCCCACCGAAAACATTTACGATCACATAGGAGACAATTTTGATACATGAATTAAAAGTGATCATTGATAGCATAACAACAGAAAATACCTAAAAAAAAATACCATTGCAACAAGTATTCTGTACTACTCGTCGGTTACAGTTTTTAATTATTTTCCGCCCATATTTAATATTATGCATTACTCATCTAACCATCCCCGGGCGCTGTGTTCGCGTACAGTCATTAAATAAAAAGTATTTATCGTAAATACACACCAAGAAACTCAGAAACTTTTACAATTCGCATTAATGTTCATCAATTTGTTTTTGAATTCCTTCTTTATCCACCAAAAGGAATTTTCTTTTATTCCTTACATTAAAAAATATATATTGGCCACGATGCGTTCTAATATTAATGTTACTTCGGGTCTCCGTGAAAATTCTGACAAGTGCGCGCACATTGCTTCGCTCTGCTCTCAGTCGAATATCTTGCGCTCATATTTAAAAGATCATTTAAAGGATAGCAGGCGAGATCAGCGCTCAGCGCACATAAGTTCGCTTGGACGCATGCTCCCCAACTCATACAGTCACGAATTTCTTGTTAGTGTTATTATAGTACGCATACGCCCGAGTTTTCGACGAGAATAACAAACTAAAGATATTTTATTTAAAACCATACAATATGGTATGCCTGTTTTGCTCTCTCCTTGTAACATTTCATTTCAGTATTTTATAAGTTTATATGCGTTTTGTATTTTTTTTTTCACTATCACTTTTTTGTTTTATTTAAACGTGTTCGGGAGCAGAAATAGAATTTTCTGTATTTTTTATTTCGTACATGTGTTACTGCTGGCTGAAAAATCGAAATGTTGGAAGAGTCTTTCTTTACCTCCTCTCTTTCTCGAATGATCATGAAGTGATATCTCAAAATTCCGAACAAGAAATTTTATGTAAAAAAATGTGAATTTAATTTGAATTGTTCTTAAATTGACGTGCACCTATATTTTCCATATTACAATGTGAACTATTATTTAATTTCGTTTTTCACACCTCACGTTTAAGTTTGAGTTAATTAAATTCAATTTTATATGTAACATACATACGTACCAGAAAAAAGTGTGTTATGTTAAGTGCTAAAAATATACTTTACTCAAGACACTGATTGAAATGCATTGTTTAGCTGAGAAATTTTAATTTAGGAAACATAAGTTTTTCACTCAATTGGAAATTCTAAAGAAAATGTGTGATTCTATTATTTAATCAAGCATCTTGTGTGTGACCTCATATAAATCACGAAAAAGTGTACAAATATATAGGAAAAGTGCGGATAGAACTTGAAAATAACAGCCATAGAACAGCAACTTACGCTAATAGTTGCATTGGTGGATGGAACAAACATTTTTTTCTCATAACAAAATAATTGTCGATTGATTTCAAAATTGCAAGCAGTTTGTCCATATGTAACCTTTATTCAATTTTTCGTTCGGGTAGATATTTCTACACACTTCTGTTGATTTTAACTAAGATTATTTACGATAAGAAAGTAAAACGGCAATTCTCTCGAAGAAAATCTTCTACAAAATTCGTTGATAAAATAAAAATCTACCTCAATATGTGATTCTATTTATAACAAAGCCTAAGATAATTTTCTAATGCTTTGTTGTTGT
This sequence comes from Cheilosia variabilis, assembly GCA_951230905.1. Classification (NCBI taxonomy): domain Eukaryota; kingdom Metazoa; phylum Arthropoda; class Insecta; order Diptera; family Syrphidae; genus Cheilosia; species Cheilosia variabilis. The sequence continues at coordinate 61,065,143 of OX579679.1, forward strand.
TTTATTATTGGTTTTTGTTCCCATCAAATGTTGTAGCCTGTTTATTTACTTAGTTTATTAAAGGAAGTACATTTTTTAAATTCATATAAGTTTTCAGAAAACCTTTGAATAATGATCATTTGGTTCAAATTTGGATCTTTGAAAACTCAGAATAATAGAATAATAGAGAATAAAAATAAGGAACTGACAATCGTCTAAACATTTCTTTGGATAGGTGTCACCATCGCATTCTCCTCCCGCTGATAACTTCTTAATCTGTACATTTTGCTCGACTTATTATCCTAAATACTTTTAAAATAAAACAAATACTAATAATAGTAGTTGTACCGGTCTCTACACGTTTTTTTTTACATATTAAACCTTATGAGAGGAACATATATATACAAACGCAGACAAAACTTAAAGAAATCGATAACAATACTTTTTTTATTTTGAATGCATTGCTCAGTGATTTATTTTCTGTTAGTCTTGTTCAAGAATGTCCCATCAAAAAAGCATTATATGCCGCTGATGTTTTAACTAGTCTATTCGCAACACAACTCAAAATGTATTTGAGATTTCACATTTTAAACGTAACTCTAACTAAATATCAAAAAGTCAATATATCCAAAAGTTTTAAAAGAAAAAACTGTAAAAAATAACAATAAATAAATAGTGTATAGTAAATAGTTCCCATTAAACAAATCGAAAACGAAAAAAAACCACATATTTATTCAAATGATAAACAAGCGACTTAAAATAAAAACACAACTGTCATTCGAAGAAAGCCCAGAAAGCTTTAAAAGCTTTACGACGAATCCTTGGGAAAAGGAGCAGATCCAGACAGCATCGACCATTACCACCTTCCAATTATAACCACGGCAAACTCAATTCAAAGTTGACAACTGCAAACAGTGGACATCGAAAAACAGGTCATTAACAACCATCAACCACAATCTCGAAATATTACCATTCTGACAAGCGAATTGTGTTTTGTCTACGAAAAAAAAAATATTTAGCAAAATGCAGCAGCAACAAGCCGATATGCTGAATGGCCAAACAGGTGGTGGGCAGGAGGGGATTGGTGGAGCGAGCACCAACTCTCCACCTGGAACGTATGGAACAGCTAGCAAACGAGCACAAATAAGTGGAGGTCGCTTTGACTTTGAAGATGGTGGGACATTTTGTGGTGGATGGGATGATGGTAAAGCACATGGTCATGGTGTATGCACTGGTCCCAAACATCAGGGGGCCTATGCAGGAGCATGGAACTACGGATTTGAGCTTTCAGGCGTTTACATTTGGCCAAGGTTAGTAATATTGAAATGTTTATATTTACATTTTATTGATATACATATAACTAAATCACTCAACTTTTTTCCCATTGGGGTTTGACCCCAACGAATTTAACAATAACGAATTTCATATTCACATCGTTATTGTAAGTACATATTTAGACGGATTATTATTGGGATCTCTTTTCGCATGTTGGACGATTGCATAAAATAAGTACGATTCTCGTTTTGTAATAAAAGTCTACAAAATTGTTTCACATTTTGTGAAAAAGTAAGTCATGCAGAGCCCTTTTAGATTTTCGGCAACGGTCATCGTTATACTATTTGTTTGCTTGCAATCTTGCTCCAAATAATTAATCACTTAAAAAAGAAAAATATGAAGATGATAAATTGATGAGTGGCGGTGGTATGGCTACCATCACCAGTAGTGGCATGGATTGTGGTTGCACCAAGTCTGACAAACACTAGAGAGTTTAACTGGTTTGAGAAATCTTCTCAAACGGATTCGGCACACGACTTAGGTCCCTTCCTATGTTCAACAAATAACAACGCAGATAAATGTCTGGCTCCGATCATGTCCTTCATTCATTTTTATGGACTTAGTTAAATGAAAATATTGCTGAGAGGGATAAGCATGTTAATACTCGTTTTAATGAATGCAACTAGACTCCGTCAAATTGGTATAATGTTTAAACATCAAATCCTTTTCCATGAAATTTTTTTTTTATATTTCTCAATTGGCAAAATTGAATAATCAATAATTTTGTCACTTTAGCGGATCACATTACGAGGGTCAGTGGCAAAATGGTAGACGACATGGTTTAGGAGTAGAACAAAGAGGTCGACTCATATATCGTGGTGAATGGTCAAAAGATGGACACAAAGGCCGCTATGGTGTAAGGCAAAGCACAATATCCACAGCTAAGTATGAAGGCACTTGGAATGTTGGATTTCAGGATGGTTATGGCTGCGAAACTTATGCTGATGGTGGTAAATATGTACAATTTGCATTTCTGCTTTTAAAAAAAAAACATTTTTTACTGTAAGCGTACCTGCAGATGTAGCGTGTGTATATGCTTTATTTCCGATTTCATATAATTCCTATACTAATTCAACTAAATCACTTTCTATTTGGCCCGAGTTCAGTATTTCAATGGGACCAGTGGTAAAATTTCAAATATGACGTCATCCGTATATTTATGAATAGTACCATACTCATACAAAAATCAAAAAAGGAAGAAGCTTTCTTTGGCAAACTAAATTATACGAGTACTTGGGGTGGGGGCGATGTTTAATTTAAAATTTTTGTTGTTTTTAACAAGTGGAAGCATACGTAGATTGTAGATTAATCAAAATAAAACTCGTAACTTTTGCATGCGTTTTTAAAAATATTTAGAAACAATAGTACAATATGCTATTAGATAAAAAGCAAAAGCAAAGCCCTGTGTTCTTAATTTGGAATGCCACGTCGCGGCGATAATCCGTCAAGACATCGAGCAATTGTTTTATTGCTAAAAATAACCGCGTCACATTTTTATTCTATTGCAATTCGGTTTGTTGTTCGGCCACATAACAAGAATAATTTATTTTTTGTGTAGTAAATAGGAAGATAAATACTTAATATGCATAAGTATGTTTTTTTTTGTTAATGCATTTATAAATAGTTTTAACGAAATCTATAAAGAGCAGAAAGGACCTCTTAAAGGGTCAAAACTCAACGTCTCAAATCATGGACATTTAAAAAATGCGCTAACACATACTCATGGTTCAAGTTTATTAACGGAAAGTCATTGCAGGTACCTATCAGGGACAATGGCAGGAGGGAAAACGACATGGCTATGGTATACGCACATCTGCCCCCTTTGGAATGGCGTCTCATTATCGACCAAAAAACATTCATGCTTCAATGAGCTCTTTACGCAGTAATGAAAATGTGGATTCCGGTGATAAGAAAAATAACAAATCAGAAGAAATCCGCGGAGGTTTCGTGCTCACTTCAAAGTCTGATAAGTTGCCTGCAAGACGCAATAGTTTGACAGAAAAGTCAAAAAAAGGATTTCTTTCGGTAGGTGTATTTAACACGACTATGGATTTCGGGTACACTATGAACTACAAATAATATTTACAGGGCTTAAGGAGGAAACAAAGAAGCACTGGAGATTTGGAGAAACGGGGAACCCTAGCTTCAGGAAGCATACGATCGACAATGTCAACAGCTTCTTGGCTGAGCACAGGTTCTGAACAATCTAATCTTACCGCGAAGTAGGTCTACATAATATGTTCTGTTGAGCTAAATTATACGACGTACACAAAATTAACTTCTAGATCAGCTCATACCGAATCAAATGCTAGCTTTACAATGGAGGAGGAGCAATTGGACCCTAGTGTAGTGGAAACATACATGGGAGAATGGAGTAAAGATAAGCGGAGCGGCTATGGTGTGGCCGAACGCACTGATGGTTTAAAGTATGCAATATAATAATTTTGGATGCTCAATTAATTAAAAAAAAAAAAAAAACAATTTTTAGGTACGAGGGTGAGTGGTATAATAACAGTAAGAACGGATATGGTGTTACTACTTTCCGTGACGGTACTGTAGAAGAGGGCAAATACAAAAATAATGTTTTAATAACAAGTCAAAAAAAAAAGCATTTGTTTGTAGCCAGATCGCGAAAGTTTCGCGAAAGAATAACAGCATCTGTTAGTTCAGCGCAAAGAGCATTAAAAATGGCTTTACAGCGTTCGGACATTGCAATTTCGCGTACGGCCACGGCATCGTCAAAAGCCCAAAACGCAGATATAGCAGCCGAACAGGCACGAATTGATTGCGAGCAAGCCGTTTCAATGGCGCGTGAATTTGCGCCAGATTTTAAGCCCCTAGTATTGGAACGATTCGAAAAACTTCGATTTCGGGAACGATATAAAGTTATAGGAAATGATATGGAAACAAACCGGCCCTCGGGTTCATCTAATAATCCGCAAATGGCTAATCAAATTGATACGGTTCGGAGTGCTATTGGCGCCTCCCAGCAAACTGTCACGCAACCATCTGCATTTCAACAACAAAATCAACAAACGCAAAAGTCCGCCAATGCTCGCCGACCATCTCAATTAGCTAATCAACAATCTCTTGATTGTCCAGTTCCAAGTTCGATGTATTCACAGCAAATGCCAATTTCTCCACAGACCGATTTGTCAGCTTTAGTCAATCAGCAACATAGTCGCGGAATTGGCTTCAATATCGCGAACCAAACATATGAAACCGGCGTTTCTAGTCAAGGACACAACAATCCGCAAATGAATCCATCATATCAATTTCAGCAACAGCAGCCACCTGGAGTGCAACCAATTGCAGGTGACAGCACAGGAAAAAATTATGGACAGCATATCGATCAAGGGTATTCAACTGTTGGGAATAGCAAACAGAATATAAGAAACAATACCAGCTTTACTGAAACGCAACAGATAAATAACCTGCAGCAGCAACAGCCGCTTAATCAACAGCAAAAGCAACAGCAATTGTACCACCAGCAGCAGACGCAGCATCATCAATTACATCAGCAACAACAGCAGCACCTGCTGCAACAACAGGGGATAGATATGCAACTGCAACAGAAAGATATGCAACAACAAATGAATATGCAACAGCAACAACAATTGCAAATGCAGCAGCAACAGTACCAACAAATGCAAATGCAACAGCAGATTGATAATTCATCTAATGCGATTCCTGGAGGAAGCGGCTCAGTTATCCGCCGAAATGGAAGCAGTAGACCACCAATGCTCGGTCAAATCAACCAACAATCCTCCATCGACCATTTCGACCATTATAAGCGGCCTCCGAGTCGCGATTCGTCTCTTGATAGATATACTCTAGCCGCGAGTCGGATGAGCGGTGGCTATGGAGCTAGACAGGCATCTGTTGATCGCGGAGTAACAACAGCCACCGGCACAACAATGCCAAATGAGGCTACGCCCAACAGTGAGACCAGTAGACCAAGGGCAGGCTCAGTTTTTCGCAGTGGTACACCAGGTCCACGCTCTGCTACACCAACTAGCAATACCGGAAATGGAACGGTTCCAACCGGATCTGGACGGTTGTCTCGATCTGGTACACCAAGCATGCAAAAACGTTCGACTCCAATTCGAGAGCCACTTTTTTCGACGCCAAATCAACCATTCGAAGACGTCCTTTTAAGACAGCGTACTTTAGGACAAGATATCATTCCCTCACCCTCGCAACCAAAACGAACTGAAAGTTTGTATGTACCGCCCAAACCAGCAACACCACTTGGCGGTGCCGGGGTAGCTGCCGGCGCCAGCAGTGGAAATAAAAAACTGAAGGTACTTTTTGTTTAATATTTCTTCATTTTTAATAGTAGTTGCTTTGAGTACCTACCCCACTTACAGGCTTAAGACATAAAGCTTTATTTCTTTAGAATTTGATTTTTGTTAATTTCATTCAATGACTGACTAAAACATGTTAAAACCCAAAGGCACGTTCCAATCCACTGGTACGTATATTATATCACTCAAATGCAATTTAATCTGCCATCACTATCAGATAAACCAATAATAACAATCAGTTCGTTTTACCAATATAAAACCAAACTCGTATCTTTCTTGAAGTGGGTTTTAAAAGTATCCATTCAAACAATATGAGGATGGTAGTTGCAGATTCAAGGTCGTCGAAGATGTCCCATTTCGTATTATTTACAGATATAAAAACGTCAAGTGGAAAAGACGACAACATTGAATCGTCACGTGTCAATTTAAATTTTTTATATGACATAACATCATCACTGTCGTTATTTTTCATTAAATATAATTAGGTTCACTTTTATACATACATATGTGAATCCCCTTCTAGGCTATTATATTCGATTTTGAGCTCTTTTTAAACGTCTGCAATACGCGTTTATATGCATGGAGCGGGTGGTATTTGTCACACTCAAGATCTGTTTGCTCATTAGCCGTTATTTATTCTCTCAAGGTATTAGTGATTTATAAAGCTTTTCCGAACACTAAAAATAACTTTTGGGGCCTGTATACAAATTTGAGCAACATTACAACTAAGTGAATGAAATATATTTTTGTATGTCATGCGAAAACAAAAATACAAGTATATACGAGTAAAAGTATTCGCACTGCGAGTGCAACTCTCTTTTTAGGACATTTCTCGTGCTACATGCACGTTTGTTTTTACCCTATTATCAAAAAATCACGTAGGTACCTACTATGTTTTTAAGTGCTCACTAAACAATACTAAACAGTTAATGGTGTATACAAAAATGTGTGTCATTGTGCGTTGTCTCCACAATATATTCTCTTATTTTAGCATTCATATCCACTCAGATTTGGCTTGCCAATCGCCTAATAGCCTCTCTAAAATTTATTTCGGCAACACAGCTTCTTCAGTCAATGATTTTCATCGCAGCCGGGTACGTTCGCTCGGAATATTGTAAGCAGTTTTCTTGTGCATACCTATACAAATATATATTGCGTTGAAGTTAACTACTAAAATAAATAATATAGTTCCTGCAAGACGAATATTAGTTTATTTTTAAACACAAGAAGGAAAATGCAAGTCGTGTAATTAGCATTTGTTTTCATCTCCTATATAGAGATTTGTTTTTAATTATGCAATATTCCAAATAAAATTGGTCAGCTATTGTTCGAAAAATATTGTGTAAAAATATTTTAACACTCAAAAATTAGCTAGTACAATTCATAAAATACATAGGCAAAGTAAAAATAAATAAATGAGTTTGGCCTAAATGTGCTCGTGGGTGCTTAAATGTTAATTTGTAAAAAAAATAGACAATATATTGATGCTCTTTTAATCACCACCAAAGTGACGGAAAAGAATAGAGATAAAAAAACGTCGATTTGTTGTGATCATATTAAGATCAGTAAATATAAACAGACACCATGGAATGGTATCCAGAGGAAGATGAGGAGGACTTAATGTTTTCACCAGCGTTATTAGCGAGAAGAGCATCAGAGAGTTGGATCGTAGATCCGCCTATAGAGGTTAATTACATTTTTGATCTTCTCATATATGCACTGAGCACAAAGACAACTTTTATTATTATTTAAATATAAGAGATTGTAAATATTACTTGGCATTTTATATAATCTTTTATAGAGCGTCCCAATAAATGTGACTTTGCAAAGGAAAAAATCATTGCCAGATTTTCAAGAGCTGCCGCGAGCCACGGAAGCCATGAGCCGCGAAGAAGTATCGGCATTAGGGTCGGCCAGGCGGGAAGCTGTACGAAGGCAAATTGAATTGAATGAAAGACTTAAAGCGAATCCTTTGTTGTATTTAGTCAGTCCGCAAGTTAAGGTAAGTTCGGAGTTTGTAGTGAATTTCTAAACACATGCATTATTTTGCCAATATCGTTTTACATCGTTTTTCTTGACTAACTAAATAAAATCCATAAAAACCTAGTTAAAGCTAGTTAAAACTAAAGCTTTTAAAATCTAATCTTTTTTCGGTCTTGAAATTTTGAGAAGTAGGAACTTTATCTAAATAGAAATGCGGTGTGTTAAGTATTTCACAAATTTTATGCGCAATAACGGTTTGTTCATTTTTATTAATATTTCTTTTTAACTGATTACATCCACAGGATTGGTTCTCGCGTCAACAGTTGGTGATTTTGGTACTCTTTGCGAACATAGCTTTGGCAATAATGTTCTTTAAGATGTTAACATAGCATAAATTGGAAGCTATAAATTGGATATGTATAGATCATATTATTTATTGGCTTGCATAAACATAAACAGAATAAATACATACTCAGTAAATAACATTTGATGAGATACTTTTTACTATATAATATTTAATAAACGAGATATAACATTCAATTTTATTATAAAACTCCAATACAAATTTTTAACTGGGGTCTTATTTGTAGGAAGTGAATGAAAGCTTAGCGCTAGCTTAAAGAAAAAAATAGTATATTTTAAAACGGTAAAAGATAAGAGGATTTGTAGACTTAAAAATTTTAACTTGAATTTTATTGGCTTAAGCACATTTCAAACTATGTTTGAAACAGTTTGCCCTTTTTTTTGTTTAATGCTAAATCTAAATATTAATAGCATAAAATAAAATCAATGTGCGACGACTTATTTTATCTTAACGAATTTTATACTACTTAGATAAAACGTAGAAAGCATTCAAACTAGAAAAAAATAAAAACGAGCTCAAAATAAGGAAGTTCAATTGTACCGGGATAGCCAGTTCTTTGCAAGGCCGTGTTTCAACTCACGTTTTCTAATTTCCCATTTTCGAAGGGATGCAAATTCAAACAATAACTACGTTTTCATAATTGTAACTTTCATTCGAATTTATTTCACCATTTTGCATACAAAATATGTCACTTATGAAATAAGCAAGCTGGGAAAAAGTACATACCATCGAAAATGTTAAAGTAGAGTGGGCACACGGCCTAACCCCAGTTTGCCTAAATCAAAAATACGTAGGGAGTGATTAATCAAACACCCAATTGAATGGGACAAATTGCCTTCATATTACTTTTTTTTTAAATGAACCCTTTTTGATCATGATTTAATTATTAGCATAATTATTAACTAAGCAATTAAATACAACACGTTTAAATTAAAAAGTTATTTAAGTTTTTTGATATGGTGAGTATTTCCGTATTTTATTTTAGGCAGTGTAATATTAATCAACGAGTCTCAACATAAATTTTCATAATTTAGAAAAAGAAAAGAATAAAAACGAATTCAAGTAGTAAAATGATGTGTGATAAACTTTTTATTTTTGCAGTCGATTCATTTATTTATTTTAACGAACTTCCAACTTGACTTTTTTGTTTTAAATTTAATCGATTGTTTGTAATAAACAAAAAGCATTTAAAAGTGCAAATAATAACGTTAACTCTATCTTGTTGGTTCCATACTTTCTATCATCAAGTTAGATTCTTTTTAACATTCATCTAATTTAAGCGCAAAAAAAGAAGCAAAATATTTGGTTCCTCGTTGTTTTAACATATATTTTTATCAATACATTTATATTATGTATGAAAAACATATAAAAAATAAACAAAATTGTAGACGAACAAAAATATATACTATATTTTCTCTAAAAATGTAGAGCTAAGTTAAGATAGTTAGTTAGGTCCAACATATCTAAAAAAGAAACACAAGTTAATAAAACTGACATTTTTTAAAAAGTCATCACTAAAAATGGTTTAAAAACGATGTGTACATTTATATTATTACTGGCAGTTCAAACCGGTAAAACTCGTTCAGTTAAATTATTATGCAGTATGTTCACATCTCGTTTGTATAAATTTTACTTTTAAAATGTTTCCTTGTTGATATTTTGGTTGAAAATATATGCATACATTTTCCAGAGGTTCTAATTCTTGTCGATTTGTGTAACTCAGATATACGTCGTCTTAATTAACATTCTCAGGATAATCTCATATATAAATATATTGTGTATTGTGGTAAACAAGATTTATATCTCTTCATCAACAAAGGAAAATTTGTATTTGAATTCTAAATTACGAAACAGAGGCCATTTGTCATATATTTCTTCACTTCGATCAACCTTGCAACTAATACAACCTGTATAATAGCCTATTGTTTTAATTATAGAACAGTTAAAGAACCAAGGGGTTTTTTATTAAATTGTTAAATACACAAAAAATGCGATTAAAAACCGAGCCCTGATGAAAAATAATGAGTTTTGTTGTTTGAATTTTACCGCTATGCTAGTATCGCTTGTGGTCGGAAATTTACCCGTCCTTTTATAATGAATAATAAAAAATAGTCCAAGATCTCTGATATTGACCAAAGCTCCACTCAAAATAAGTTTTTCTCATGATGAACATTGTACTGTAATATTAAGATTAAGATTTTTTTTTTTTTCGTACCAATAGAGCAAACAAAAGTGCTCTGAGACCCAATCGAATGACATACATTTTGCACCAGAAAACACGTGATTTTCCTGATCGCACGGACCCAACCAACCAGCATCCTTGACTCTTAATAGCAGATGAAAAAGCCCCAAAACTGTAAGAAAAATGTACTAGGAACTCTAACAAATACACACCAACTGAAGTTCATGCGCTTTCAACACAGACATCACCACAAAACTTGAAGGATTTTTATCAACAACAAAAGCTTTAAAGCGGTTCGCACCTGTTCTGGACGAAATTTTCCGGTGGTCTTCAAATGGACAGTGAAACGTCTGCGAAAGGCAGCGGAAAATAATTTGTGGACAATCCCATCAGCTGAACCACAATTAGCCGTGTTACCAGCACTGGCTATTTATCTCTGATTTGGCTACTGGAACTTTTTACAAAATTGTCATTTGAGAATTATCCTAATTTACTCTATTCACTTTAAAGTAGGCTCCTTCCTTCTTTTCCTTTTTCTCCTTTTTACTAGAAAAGTCTCTCAATTATGAGTATTGTCGTTTTCCATTGGTTTCGCTGGGGGATCCACTCATTCTGAAATCCAATGGAACAACAAAACTGCTTCTGAAAGAATCCACAAAAGTATTGGTGAAATGCCAAAAAATAATCTACGGCTGCTGTCAGCTGACTTGTATAAAATACATAAATTACACTTGTGTGAGTGCTTCTTGAGTGGATTCTGACTCAAATCGAGAAGCGAAATTCTCTCCTCAGAATCACCAGAAGAGTATTTTTCGTGCCAATGGAACAGTTTCAGGAGTGATTTTTTCGATTCCGGACTCTTCCGGACGCTTCCGTACGCTTCTTTTTGCCCAATGGAAAACGACATATGTGTTGTGTTGTTTTTATTTTAATTTAATGTTGTCGTCTTTAAAAACAATGTAATCAGAATAAGTAACCTTAAAGAATTGCAAAAAAAATGTTAGCACTGCAGCACAAATGCCAAATGTTCGCAAGCAAATAGTCCCGGACAATAAATGTGTGCGAAAAGAAAGTGGAGAATTGTACCAAGCAATCTACTACAATTACCCACTTTTCCGCTATCTTTTCTCAGCAGCTGCGTACCTACTGCAAACCAAAAAGGAGAGCGACATTTTTCGTTCATGATTTCGTTGTCATTTTTGTATGAGATTTTTCGTTTAGGAACAGATGCGTACTAAGCTTAAGGAAGGAATTCATTCACCCAGGAAACCCGAATATTTGACCCAGAATCGGGACCTAAGGACACATGTTTTTCGTTTCGGAACAGATGCGTACTAGGCTTAAGGAAGGAATTCATTCACCCAGATATTTGACAAAAAATTGAGATCTCAGGACCGAGATATCATCCCAAATTGAGATACAAAAAAAAAAAAAAAAAACGGAGAGTTTAATGTCGTTTTTGATTTGGGTTTTCAAATTTTGATCTGAGATTTCAGATTTCTGCTGCCAATCTAACATGAAATCCGAATTTTATTGGTTCTTGTATGTATTGAGTTGGCCGCAAACAAATTTTTTTTCACTTGCACTGGAAGTCCATTTCAATTGATTTCCACAGATTTAACGCATTTAACATATAAACGCATTTCGAAATAATTTAATACAGGGTGTTTTTTTTAGAGGTATAGAACTTAAGTTGGCAACACTATTTTAACTGCCGGCCATTTTGTCAGCTGTGAAGTGATTTATTTTTAGTTTGGTTTGCCATTTCATCATGAACAAGTTGACAAATGAACTACTCTTGCAAATCGTGCAAATGTATTTCGAAAATAATGGTTCAGTTCGCGAACTTTACCGCAAGCTCCGTTCATTTTATGGTCGACATAATCGTCCATCAGAGCAATTAATTCGGTTAACCATGGATCGTTTTCGCACTACGTTTACTCTATGTGATAATACGCATCCGCAGAGACGTCGAACAGTGCGCACCGAAGAAACAATTGCCGCTGTAGGGCAAAGTCTTGAAGAGGACCCGGATGAATCGATTCGCCACCGTGCACAGATATGATTTTGCGCAAAGATCTTAGCTTACGACCTTACAAGATCCAGCTTGTGCAAGAATTGTAGCCGCGAGACCATGCAATGCGTCGTGATTTTGGTGTATGTTCATCGCAAAATGTTGTTCAGTGATGAGGCTCATTTTTGGTTAAATGGCTACGTCAACAAGCAAAATTGACACATTTGGAGTGAAGGTTCACATGAGACCCTTGAGACGCCATTACATCCACAAAAACTGACTGTTTGGTGTGCTCTAGGGGCTGGTAGAGTCATTGGGCCATACTTCTTCTGAAATGATGCTGGAGAGTCAGTTACCGTTAATGGAAACCGGTATAGAGCCATGATAACCGACTATTTTGTTCCCGAATTGGATGGCATGAATGTGGATGAGATGTGGTTCCAACAAGATGGCGCTACATGCCACACAGCGCACGTCACAATCGATTTATTGAAGGAAACATTCGATGAGCGCATAATTTCGCGGAATGGACCTGTCAATTGGCCACCAAAATCGTGTGATTTGACACGATTGCATTATTTTCTTCGCCAACAAACCAGAAACGTTAGGGGACTTGGAAGCCAACATTCGTGGCGTTATTGCCGACATACAGCCCCAAATGCTCGAAAAAGTGGTTGAAAATTGAACCTCTAGACTTGGTTTTATTCGGCCACATGCCCGAAATCATATTTAAACATTAATGGCATAAAATTATCCTTCCAATAAAGCCAAATTGATGGACATTAAAACGATTTTTCTGTGTTTTATTTCAATTCGAAGTTCTATACCTCTAAAAAAAACACCCTTTATAAAATAAAATAAAAAATTGTTTTCACACTCTAAAAATGAATAATTCAGTTAAAAAAGCAATCCTTCCAACGATAAACAATTCGTAACAGCCAGCTGTGTGTCATACACATCGATATTAGTGAGAGTATGTGTAAATCTAAAAAAAATTAGATTTCTCAAAAGTGCCTCAGATCAAAAAAAAGGTTGATTTTTAGGCAAAATCTCGATAAAAAAAATTGTTTTTCTTCAAAAAATTAATCTTTTTGTCAAATCGAAAACGACATAACACTTAATTAAAAGTTTGCAGAATTTAGGACTTACTCAGAGACTTGTTCTTTACTTTTGGCTGTGGTGTTGGTTTTTGTCGTTACATCTTTAAAATTTGTTATTTCTGTCGGTTTAGGGTTTGGAATCATGGACCAAAGTGGAAAAAACCGGGCGTAAAAAAAAATTCGGATTTACGAAAACACGGAATTTTCCTGGAAGATTCGGACCTTACCACTACTGCATTATCGACATGGGAGACAATAGAAACACTTTTTCTCCCACCTTACCTACCATTATGAACTTCCTATCCTTTTCTTAATTATATTTATACCTTAGTGAACTAATGCCAAGTGTGGATGAACAAAACAATCTAGAATAATGAACCAGCTAGAGAACCCAGTTCATTTCGTGTTAAAATTGGACGTCGTGAGGTTTATAGTTTGTTTTCGTTGTTCAAGAGATTTGCGTTGCTGCAAGTGGAAATTCAATAATATAATACAAAAATGCAATATTACTTAAAAAATATAGATGAAGCAGCGAATAAATTGTGAATCAAAAGTGAAATGAAAAAACTAGCATATTGAAAATATAGCCTGCAAAGTGATAGTGATTAATTAATACCTATTGACATTACTGCCTGAAAAATGACTATTAAAGAAATATTTAAAGTATGTGGTATTACAAAAAAAATTGTTTTTATATAAAGTATGATCTTTACGGCGTAGGTATATGTATAAAAATATTTTTTTCGGAGCCTACGTTATATCCATTGTTCATCAATACTGTTCTTCTCTTTCTTCTTTATAATGAATGAGTAATGCAGATAAGCGCTTTGTTTCTGGCAAAGGCAATACATAGGTACAATATAAAAATCTAAATATCGCGTCAAAATAAGCAATAATATCCAAAGCTTTGAACAAAATATAAATTAAATAATTAGCAACATCCGATTTCAAAATGTAGGTTATTTATCCGATTTTTTAACACGTTCAAAAAATAGTACATGTACACCGCCATTTGTAGGTACTTTAATGTGAGCTATAAAGTAAAAATACGGAGGAAGTAAAACGATAATCAGCTGAGCTTTCGACATTCAGTGCTGTTTCATTATTTACCAACATCTACTTTTTTTGTTTTGTTTTCTTTCTCTGACTTTTGATGGAACATACAGCAGAAAGAGATACCTAGTTTCATTTTCGGTTGTTGATAGTTTGACATTTCCCTTTTCGCTTGTTTCGTCTGAATTCATTTAGGCAGAGTAAAAGAGAGAGAAACAGGAAAATTCACTTAGAATAAAATTATATTTCCTTTCAAAACAGTCTAAATCGAAATTTATTTCTTAAATGCAATTAATAAAAATAGTTGTAAGTAGAGAATGAGAGTTATAAGTAACTAAGGTGGCTCCGCTACGATACGAGTAGTTTTTACAGAAAGTAACAAAAATATGCATGCATTTATGGATTTGTCTAGCTACTGCTATATATATAGGACCGTAAATACATATCTGCAAACAGAAAATCAAATAACTTCAAGCTTTATTTCATGTTAATTGTTAATGGTCTCCCTTTACAGTGTGAACGAAAACAAATTATGTAAATCACTACGAAAATGTGTTTTTATTTGCAGGTACAATAGCCCATGCATTTACATATAAGTATAAATATCCTTAATCCTACTTTAGTGCTTGCAATTAATTTTGACCGTGCTACGTTTTTCTCGTATTTATGCATTTTATAACTATTTCGTGTTCCTTGAGCATTGTAGGTTTCACCCTACAGGTAGCACGATTTCGAAAGGGTAATCCCTCCTTAAATCCAGAATTCACTAACTGTTGGCTTCAATCATCAAACATTTTTATATGAGTTTGTTGAGTATGACGACGAAAATACATTTAAGTGTAATGTTCAATTCTTTAACATATTATAAGGGCGACCGGCCTACCTACATAAAGAATACCTATTGTGCACTGTGCTAAGTACCTAAGCCCATGGGCTCGCCGTGGCATTTAAAAATAAAATCCAAAATTTAACCGGTCTGTGTAAAACTTCTGTTCTAGTGCTGTAATGTATGTACCTACTATTGGCTTTAATTTGTTTTTTTTATTAATAAGTTTGATGATAAATAATAAAAATAACTCCACACGCGAACATTCAAAATATTTACTACAAAAAAAAACGAATATACTAAGAACACAGTCCAGTAGACTTTGAAAAATAATACCGACTCGCCTATGCTTTTAGAATTACATTTTTGTATTTAAAGAGTTTGATAGGTAAATAAAAGTAAGAATTGTGCATACATTACGGCATATTGGTATCAACTACCTACATAATCGATACTTAATTAATAAAAATCCAGACAGTTTGCTATCAGCAGATCACCTACATAATAACATCGCAAAATAAAACAGGTATAAAGCATTGTCTTCTAGATTTGTATACATTTTTACACTCATTGCCACCACGCGCGCGCTTTTACCAAACATAAGTCATAATAAGGTTTAGGCAGGGGGAGGAACTGTTTCCATTTCAAGGTGATAATGAGAGGAAAAGTCAAGTATTTTAGTGAATAGAATATTAGTAAGAGTATTTAGGTATGTGTAAATTATTCGATACGACACACATTATTTGTCTGTAGTTTTACTTTGGTGCGTTACAATTGGCATTTTACATCATTCTAAAAATGGAGTAATTGTTAGTTAAACCAACAAACATTCAATTTCATTTGAGGTAAATATGCATAGCTATATGACCCTGGGCCTAGCTTCTAAAAACCACAAGTTTGTGTGAGTTCTGCATCGGAACAAATGGAAGGGACGGATGTTCGTTTAAGAATGGGGGTACTTAACCAATAATTTATGTAGATTTTCCCTCGCTCTGTAGTCCAACTAACCAACTAATCAATGATGAAATGTTTAAATAATATCGTGTAATTTTCAGAAATGTAAAGTTTTTAAAGCTTATGGATTACAAAAAATTAAATTAAATTGTAACTTTTTTTTTCTTACAGATCAAACAAAGTTAATTTTTGTTTTCGATACAAAAATTTGTATTGCAAGCGTATTGAAGATATATATGCATACTGATATATATAGAAATAATATTGTATAAATTACATAAGCAGAAGACATTGCTATTGTGCCCGTGATGTCACCAAAACCATTTTCACAAATGCGTACTTTTATTTCGTAATAATTTAAATACGACTTTAAGAAATTTGCTGAATTTACGGACTGAAAAAAAAATAACAAAAAACAAATAAAATCATGTTGTACGTATTTCACGTAGATATGGGAAGGATGTTAAAGTTCGATATGAACGTCGCATTGTCAAGGTAAGTTCGAACGTTAAAAGCGATAACATTATTTAGTATAATTTTTGATTTTGTCTACAACTGATATCATGGTGATTGTGTACGCTGGATCTCCCTCAAAATTAAAATTCTTATCAAATTAGGTTAAATACTCAAGTCTCTAATACGTATACCTATATAATGTCAGAAACGTGGAACTTATTGTTTACACATTTTCTAGTGTTCTATTTTTATTAATGCAAAAACGGACAAAATAGATACATAAACAATGTACATGCATTTATTATTTATTTGTTTTGTTGCTGATAAAATATGGACAAGAATATATGTACATATATGCACGTGTTTCATAAATCAGTAGTAAAACTTAAACTCAGTCATTGTATATATATGCAATGCATGAATGTATTATATTGGTTAAACAAAAAAGTATAAATTGTAAAATGAGGTGGCGTGGTCATCGACATTCGTTTTTAATTGATGAATGACTATAATAGCACACAAAACAGAAAAGCTGAAACCAAAAATAATCAACTGGCGGATTTAATCAAAATGTGTTTGTGTAACGCAAGATATACCTAGTCTCTTTTTCCATTTTGAATTTATTATGTTGCTGTACAAACTTAAGTACATTAATGCATATTATTTCCTTTACTCTGTACAAATTTTACTATTAGGTTAATATACATAAATCAGCGTCTGACTAGGGCGTAGTATATGCTTATAGTGTTTATTATTATTGTTTTTATATACGAAATTACGCTTTAGTTTGAGTAACCCAATGCTAGCTATCTAATTGAAGGCTACTTATGGGTAGTTGTTTAATACATGGATTAAACTTGGTCGGTATTTTTTAGTATTTATAGTATTTTTTAGTACATATAATGTATGTATACCTTACACTTTACCAATAAAATATATAATACTTTTACATAATATTAGACTCTACTTTCCAAGTTTGCAGGAAGCATAGCTTTATTTTAGAGTACAATTTAAAAAATAAAACTGGATATATTTTTTTTTATTTGGCTTTTGTATTCCTACTCCCAGATACAATTCATAATTTATTATAATATTCTGTACATTCTTACAATTTTTTAGTGTGTCCAACTTAAAAGATACAATAGAGCGACTTCATGGGATACCAGCTCAAAGTATCGTGTTATTGGTCAGTGGTGGCGAAATGCTGACGAAGTCAACACAGGTGTCATTTTATTCTGCAGGCACAGATACTAATCCTATATACATGTTCCTTATGGGAGATGTAAAATTACCGCCCATCATGAACGTGCTTGAAACTGGTAAGTTATAACAAATAAAAGAATTACATTTACTGAAAAAGCTTTTTAATTTCTATCCTTACTGTCATTTAAACAATTTTAGATATCGATCTTAACGAACAGGTTGATCATTGTATTGCTTTGCCTGCTGTTTATGAAACAGTCGTTACTCGAGCACAATTGGCACAGCAAATGTATGAGCTCGCACGAGAAGAAGAAACTATTTGTGAGCGGTTGGTACATGAGCAGCACCTTCAACAACAAGGCTGGTCAGCGGTTGTTGCCAATATGGAGGATCTTACCGAAGAATTCCGTCAACGTTTTAGAAACTTTTGCTTATCTTTTGACCGGCATTTAGAAAAACGAGAAGACTACATAGAACTTTTAAATTATTTCTCTGACGACTTATCAAAGTTGTCTCGAATTCCCATTCTGCCCGGTCTGATGCAAATGGCTCAAGAAGATTTTCACGGATTCGATGAGCTTCTGGATAACGATGAAGTTTTTTCACGATCTCAGCAAAATGTTTCGGTTCTAATGGCGCAGGATCCTCAATGTTCAACGGGGCAACGTCTTGACTCCTATGAGTCACAGGACGATGACAAACGAGAGAGTACGTCCCCCAATAAAAAACCAAAAATGGGATGCGACGAAGAAAAAGGAGATAGCCTGAGCATAAGTAGTGCCGGCAGTGGAACAAGGCGAACTCTTACCCTTTTACAGTGGATATCTGCAAAGGAAAACCACAATAAGTTAAGAGAAATGTCCGAAGAGTGCATTCAGGGCTTAAATGCATTCGATAAAGAAGTGTATGGGAAACTTAAAGACGAAGTAAACAACATTATTAAGAGCGCAGATCAGGTAAAACATTTAAAATGTATATATGTATGTATTTCTTTTTTAATGTTTACTCTTTGAAACCGTACAGTTTTTAAAGAAATCGGAAGTCAATACAATAATATTTATTATTTATTTATTTATTTTATTTATTTATTTCTTTTTTCCGATATTAATTAAGAGTGATATGAAAGAGGTCAAGGGCTTAAGTGATCGTCTTTGCAAGTTGGAAGAGATAAAGTACAAAATAAAGAACATGGTCCAAGATCAAAAGGAACTATCTAAGGCGTTTCACCAAGTATGTTTATATTCCATATATTAAAAAAAGAAAACAACGTTCAAACAAACAAGTTTAACTCCTTTTCATAGAATCAAAATCGTGCAATTAATCTTAGGGACGCCTCAATTCTCCCGGATCTCTGTGCTTCTCATCAGGGCCAATTGCTGGTTATGTTACAGAACCATCAAAAGATTCGCGATCTTCGTCGTTGTATATCAAAGGCCAAGGACGAACTCGGTTTAAATTTACACACACGATTAAAGTAAGTAAATTTTTTATTTTTATTTTAACATAGACTACTAACCAAATAATTAATCTAGGCGTATTGTGCTTTTGGAGAACAAAATGAGTGAATTCGACAATAAGCAATTATTTTATCACCGCTGTTTAAAAAGAGCGGAACGACATATAAATATTATAGAGCAAATCCATCAGGCACCATGTATATATGTGGCTGCTGTTACTGAAGTAGTCCGACGCAAACTTTTCTCTGGAGAATTTCGTCAATGGGCTTCTCGACTTGCTGAAGATTTTGATTCTATACACAACGAAGAGATAAATCGAAGACGTAATTTTAACGCCAGCTTTGAAGGCCATTTTCTAAACATTCTCTTCCCTGGAATGAATGATATGCCTCCAGCTTTCGCCAATGAGAATCCTCTAATTTTTGATGCTAGGCTTCCGAATATAACCAAAAGTGGTAAGATTGCAGAAATTCACATACTTGTGCAAACAAATTTTATACTTTCACTTTTCTGTGCAGATATTGATATTTTAACATCTTATCTACCTGACTTAACACATCACATTCAACTGCCAGATATGGGACCTGTTATAAATTTCTTTATCTCAAGGTTAGTTTTTTCCTGAGTTACTTAATGAAAAGAATACATTGTTTTTATATTTTGTCATTGTAATTATTGTTTTAGATCAGGCAACCCGAATCCTAACGTTAAAAATTCGTTTAGCCCCACTTCAAATAACATTTTAGAAACCAATTATCCTGTAAATGCACACCATCCACGAGTGCTGGACCTTCAATCGCATTCAAAAGAGTAAGTATTTTCTTTAATATAATGTTTCAATAGCAACGAAAACTAAAAACAATTTTTGAACAGTGGTTGCGAAGAGTCTGAAACAGACACAGAGGAATTTGAAAAAGTTATTCAACCAGATATGAGCCCAACAGTAAATATATCGGAATCTGCAAGTCAAAATGTATACCTAGTAGCACACACAGGAACATCCACTGAACCGCTGGAAATGCACACCGTGGAAACTTTGACAGAGGTGATTATTTGAAAACAAAATTGCTGAAACATGGCTAAGAATTCCAACAATATTGTGTTTTTTTTTTCTTATGCTCTTTCTCTCTCGTACGCGTAAAACAATAATGTGTGTATGTGTCATTAAAAACTAACTTAAGAATGAGCCTCGTCCGCCAAAAAAACCACCAAGACATATAAAAAGCCAAAATGCACCCCATTCCACTGCCTCAACCAAAATCCCTATTCTTCCCAGCAATATAACAAGACCACATAATGTTCTCAAGAATGTAAACACACTTTCTGTAATACCAGAAAAAGACACTCCAACGCCATGTGAGTTGGAAAGCTTTACTCCTATATATCCTTGTCCCCTATTTTTGGGTCACCATAGTGCTGATCACCGAAACACCGAACCATTATTGACTACTATTTTAAAGGAATATAGCAATGAAGACGAAGAAAGCGAATTTATTAATTCAGAGTTTTACATAGATGAATCGTTACCCTCAAGCTATGGCGATACACAAGACAACCAGGATATAGAACTGCAGACTGCTGGCAGCTTAAATATGGATTGCGTACTGGACCCTAAATTCTTTTCCAACAGATACATGTCACTAACGTATCCCACTAATGTCGCTCCGAAAACAAACAGCAAAATGTCACAATTCGATACTAAGGAGTCAATGGAGACAGTGTTCGGTTTACTTCAGGTATTGGAACAAGACAAAAACAAACAAATATAATATACCCATTTGTTTAAATTAAGTTATTATTTGGTTTTTGTTTTTATTTTGTTCGTACAACAAGTAATATCAGTTCCCGATTGGTAGTTTATTTATACATTTCCAGCATTGGTGGCCCACAAACAAATTCCTACTTTTCCTTAAAAAAAAGTAAACAACATTAAATCCTTAATTACTTTTCAGTACTATCGCACATGCCCAACATCCCTCCAAAAATAAGTTTAAGAATTTATTTATAGCATAATAGGGCCACGGATTAAAAAAACATTAACTGATTTATTTAAATTTTAGGAAAACCTTGGATCTACTCGTCTTGAAGTTGAACGTTTGAAGTCTTTTTTAAAAGCCATGTCGGAGATGTCGACAGAGTGTATAAAGCTAGCACGCGTTAATTTTCAACAAATTAAATCTGACCAGGAGAACTATCAAATTGATTTACGTTCAGAGTTCCAAAATATCTCCGAAAAATGGCAGTTGTTGCAAATGCAATACGAATCTCGCGAACAAGACATTATAGAAATGACAACGAAACATGCATTGCAAATAAATCAACTTGAAACCATAATTAACGTCAAAGACAAGGAGATAATATTTTTGAAAAATGATCACCAACAAAAGGAACTTAATCATGCCGAAAATATTTCACAACTTGAGTCAAGTTATTCTGAGCTAGAGCAAAAATATTATCAGCTCGAACAAAAAATGGAGTCATTGAATTGTAACATTAAAGTTGCTGATGACGAAAAACGGCGAGCCGTAGAAGAAGTTCGCGAAAAACTTACTCATGAGCACAAGACGGAAATAGAATCCCTTCGATGTCGATATAAACTAATGCAAAGTATGGAACGTTCACCATCCGATAGCAATGTGGAAAAAATCGAAATACCCGCTGATATGATAGAACTTGCTTGTCACGAGTCAACCATATTCCAAATTCGTCAAGATTTACTGGCCCAAGAAAAGGAAGCTGTCAAAAAAGCGGTTGATTTTGAGCGTTCCATTTGGCAAGCGAGAACGCCTAACAAGTGTTCAACAGAAGATATTGATAATAATGCTAGTGTACTGAAAGCTATTGTTGACGATAAGGAGAGATACATTGACAGGATGGGAGAGAAAACAGATATGCTTATTCAAGACAATTTAGAACTGAAAGAAAAGATTGAACTCCTCAGCCGGGAAAAGGCGCACATGGAAGAGGAACTTACCATGGAAAAATGCCGGCGATCGGAAATGGAACAGTCATTTGCTCAGCTTAAGGGGTATTTATTTAATTTATTAAATTAATTTAAATGTTGATCTTAATAAGTTATTATCTTTAGGTCTGTTATGGAAGCTAGCACTTTATCGCGATCAAGTAAATCCAATCATCGATATGCAGTTTTTGAATCGTGTTCTAAGGGCGATATCGTGTTTGTCGCATGGAGCATGAGGCACTCTCAGTTTATGGTTTTCCATGAATCACCAACTTTGTACTTCGTGAATAGTGATAGCCTAAATGCATTAAACCTTAAACTACCTGCTCCTGGGGAGCTGGCGATTCCATTACCATTTTACGCCTTAGGACGAGTTATTCATAAGGAATACTGTCAAGCAAAAAAGGTTAATTTCTACATATTCCAATTCTTGTTTAATTATTAAATGCATTTATTTACTTTATTTAGGATGAAAACCGTTATAGAGTAAGCAAAGGGTCTAAGTTTTACCGCGTCAAATTAGAAGCAGTGTATCGATGTGAATCCAAATGTAACAAGCGTGAACGCTTCGAATGTAAGTTTATTTTATTTGTTTCTTTTTACAATTAAATTACAGTAACAAATAATTTGGTCTCTATAGCATCTGCGTCTAATGTATCGATTAACCGTTCGATTTCCCAAAACGAATCATTTTACCCATTTGTCACACAACTAAATTTTCTGCGTCCATCCCAGTGGGATGTTGTTGATATTGGAAGCAGCAGCCCTGGACTTAAAGAACGTACTATTAGTATAACCAGCGCTACCGAAGAAGATGATGAACCTATTTTACTTCAAAACAATGTTCGTCGCTATATTAGTGTCAGTGAAGAAGAAGAAACCAACCCATCTGTGATAACAGAGCAGCCAACCTCATCGTACTTCCCCCCGATGGTAAGCGAGAACAACACCCCTACAAGAGCATCGTCATCATTTTCTTCATTTTATTATGAAGTAGACAATTCGTCACTAAAGTACTTGTCCCTTGACTAAATTACTCTAAAAATATCCATATACATGAAAAAAACATTTACAATCTCATCTAAAACAACTGTGGTGAGAACTTTGTCATTATTGTCATTTATTATTTTCGTATTCAGGACAATGCATCTGCTTCCTCCCTAACGACCTCTGTCGCCACTGTTACTGTCACCGCATCTACTACTGCCAGTCAGAGTCCGATACCGATTCAAATCCTAGCAAACATTGGCGGTTGCTCGTTGGAAAAAGATACCGATGATTCAGACGAGTATCGATCTCTTGAGGCTAAAGACGATAACGACTTTCCTTCAATGTCTCAAGATTAATTGTTGCTACATTTGCATAAATAACCTAGTCTAATGTAGTTTTATTTAGCATTTAATGAGATGATTCGGGTCTTTTTTTTTGACACTTAGAATCTAAGATAATGTTTTTTAGTACATAAATAAAATGTAATGAAAATTATTTTTATTCCATAAAACAAAATCAAACGTAAACGCAAGTTTTCTCATTGGTTGAAGTTCATTATTTATAACTCAAGTTCTTAATAGAGAATAATAAAAAATATTTGAGATGGAGGACAATGGCAGATTTTCAGTGGAACAAGAAAAAAAGAATGCAGACCAAGTTCGCCCTATTTTTTTAATTTCGTTGCTTAAGCGCATCACATTATTATTTTTCCTTGTTCTATTAATGTTAATAACATAACTTCATATCACACTGCCTGGACATTATTATTTCGCATTTTATGTTTCAAAATTGAAATTTCATTTCAAAATTCTCTTTCAGAATAACGCTGAAAACTCAACCGGTGGTCGTATCGGATTATTTACTCTTATCGAACCACTCATAGCTCCTATTCAAATGTCTATGGACGCTATTATTGATTAAAAATTTTATCAAATTAAGTTTTTGTTTTGAAATGTTATTCCAGATAAAAAGTTTCACTCTATCCTCATTTTTTTTTTGCTTAAACGCGTGATAAACAGGTATCTCGTTTTTGTAAAGTAGTAAATGTGAAAAAAGAACGAAATCCAAAAACTTTTAAATTTTTTAGCAATAAAACAATATAAACGAAAAACAGTATCTTAAACTTTTACATAATAAGATATATGTTATCGCTGTATAAAGTATTTATTTTTTCTCAATTTTATAAAATATTTTAAAAAACTATTGAAGAAGAACTCACACAGCTATCTATATTTTTATCTGATTTTACTGTAATAGATTTTCAAATATTTAATACACATAAATGTATTTATGTAAAAAATTACGAACACAAAAATTAGTCGAATTTTTTTATTGCCCAAAACTCAAAGGTTTTTATTATGAATATGTCGACCGACCCCAAAAACCTATCAAATTTATGTAAAAGTTTTACTTTTACACTACCTTATTCTAAATGGTATGCACCGAACTTTTTTTTATCGACTTTCCTGGGCCTCTACATCTTGGCATGAAGTAGTAAAATAGACACAGAATGTATATTTTACTCGTCAATCAGATTTCAAGTAGAGGACTAGAACAGACATAACTGAATAGGATTAAAGACCATAACTTACTAAACGAGTCTCGGTATATCATTATAGTAAACTTAAAATATTATAACAGTTCGGCCGATAACATAATTATATACGGTAAAGCATGATAACACTTGTGATATATTATTGGTTTATTGAAGTTGATGATGTAAGAATGTTTTCGTTTCCGTTAAGGCAACTTCTTGAATATGTATAATTGTCTATTTACAACATACATATAAAGAATAAATTGAAATCGTATATTTTGTTTAGCTCTCATAGGCTTCGGTCAATATACCGATTTGGCCCCAGAACGAATCAGTCGAATAAGAACTAATTGGAAAGAGTTTCGATACATTACTTTAAATTTTAGTGGAGCGTCAGCGTACCTACGTGTTATTTATGCAAGTGTACAGAATTAGGTCAATGGAGTTCGTTTAAACTGAACTTTTTGGAATAAGTATGAGTTTGTCAGAACGAAATCAATAAAATAAGTTGTAAATTGTAATTACTCGTAAGAAATTTTTTTAATAAAATAAAAAAAAATAGTTGATGGCATTTTTATTAAGTTTCACTTTCATGCACATTACTTTCGTTTTATTATTAATAGATACACCATTGCTTGAGACGAAACGAAAAATTATTATTATTATTTTTTTAGTGTTTTTGGAAGCACATATTTACCCTTATTATTAATATACAATTGCTTGAGACGAAACGAAAATTATAATTATTTTTTCAGTAGTTTTGGAAGCACATATTTACAATTATTTCAGTTAAAGTTGCGTTTTTCTAATTCAGGTAAGCGCTAACGATAGGTCGAAAGATAGTATGTTCCTATAACTTTCATGCGACTTTAGGAAGAGCCTTAGTAGGATTGCATAGAAGTATCCAGCAATGTGCGATTACATGGCAATTACATAAGCGGACATAATTACCGCCTTTGAATGGGTGAATTTCCGTTAATTTTCAACACCAGCTTAAGCCCACACAATGATATAATAGTGGACGCTTTATTTCGATCACGTCTTATAATGAACTCGAACAAAAGCTGTGTGAAAAATTATCGCTGGAAACAGGTGGAAAAGAAAAGAGCAAAGGGACAATGAAAACTAGAGTACACTTTCAAAAATTGACAAGAGGTGAATTGAAGAGTTGTGAGATTTGGAGACTTTAATTTAAACGAAAGCTATTGTGTAATATTACAATTATTGTTATGTACCATTTGCTTGTTTTTCATTAATTGTATTTTAGCCCATCGCTCTGGTGCAAGGACTAAAATTATGTTTATGTACCTGCGACGCGACGCCGACATCGCGATTTTTGTTTCGTTTGAACAGCTGTATAGAATGTCCTCTCAGTTGGAATACCGACAACAAATGAAGCCTGCAGCAAAGGGATTGCAAATAACCCAAGGGTAGGTACGGCACCATATTTGCTCCCCTATCTGCTGTTTAAATGCATTGTCATGTTTACACTACACAAGTGCACATAACTGTCAGAGAGTGAAAGCGTAAGGATCTACTCTTTTTTTATGTTTCTTAGCGAAACAAGGACATTGGAATTTGGAAAAAAAAACTGCGCATAGCCGACATGCTCTCGAAAAGTTTACTCAAGCGAGAGAGCAAGTCTCGTGCCAACGACAACAACCCCCAAAAATCATGTGTGAACTGTGAAGGTTGTTTGCACGCGGTCTTTGAATGTGTTCCCTCTTCCGTAAACTTCTCAACAAAATTTCTTCTGTACAGCTGGAAGGATGAACATAAGCGACGGCTAGTACTATACCGTCGTCACAACCGAACTCACTAGGTGAGTACTGAGTGGTGCTTCAGTCAGTGAGGAAACATCAATACGGATGGATACTAAAAATAGATAAAAGAATAATATTTAAAAAAAAATTTTTCTTCGATAACTTGTGAATAATTTTAGATAAATTAAGTATCAATCATATAAAAAGAAGCATTTTTAATGTTTTCTCTATTTTATTTTTGGTAAAGACATTGAAAAATTGACAATTTAAACTAAGCCCCTTACTAGTCAAAATAATGAAAAAGCATTATCGACCGATTTTAAGGATGTGATGTGAAAAGTTTAGAAAAAACTATAGTGACAGTCAAATTGCTCTTGATTGCTGCAATTCCGCGTTTTCTGCTTCTATTTCTTTTACTTTATTGTTTTTTGCAAATTAAAGTGATTTTAAAATTACGAAGTACTCTATAATGCCGAAAGAGAGAATTCTGTATTCGATATAGTATAGATAGACGCAGATGTAGTAAATCATTTCTAAGAGGAAATTGAATTTTCTTATGTTTGAAATTCATAAAGGAGTACAGATAGGCATGATGTGTGCCATCTTTGCCTGGAAGTATCTCTTCGGTGACGTAAAAATATCATCCCGAAAACATCAAAACATATCATTTAAACAGTGTTTAAATACAAGAAACAAATTAATGTAGTGCAAAATAAATAATATATGTACATATATCAAATACATACCATTAAATAAGTTAAAAATTATTGTTAATCCCCCTCCAACTGGGAAAAATCCAACAACATGATTGACTCAATAGTTTTTGTGAGTCTTTTCAATTTGGGATTACTGTTCTGCATAATTGAATGTGTGCACTTGGGATTAATTAGTCCAATTGGTAAGTTTAATAAAATACTAAAATCTCCCTATTGGTTTTATGCTTTTCGACTGTACAATTACGCAACAGCCTCAACACACAACATGTTGATATAATAGTATCCTACTTGTTAGGAGAAAGTGCGATGGTTGTACGGTTATGTTTTTGTTTATGATTCACAAGTTTTTTTTGCATATAGGTTAATATAAGTTGAGTAAGGTTCTGAATATTGTTTTACAACTTCGGAGTTCGAGAAATAAAAGCTGGAATAGGGATGGCTAAAAACTATTTATTTCTCTGAAATTAAAAAAAAAATTCTTCTTTCTTTTGAAATACTTGTCCTAGAAGTAGTAGAGGATCTTGGATGTCATGATACCGAGCTCCGACTTACGTGTGGCAATTTGGATTCAAAATTAGCAATATTAGAAGCCACATTCACTCCAAATTGTACACACGATGAATGTTTACGATATGATATGAAGAGGTAACCGCTTCAATAATTTCAAATAACAGACAATAATTAGAAATAAACTTGTACTCAAACACAGACTCGTCCGCACATTCGCTTCAGCAGAAACGGAAGACTCTACGAATGCCGAAAAAGTTGCTGGTCAAAAGTTCCTTGAAACCCTGCGACAGAGTCATTCCAAGGAGAAAGATATAGATGTCGATATTTTAGAGAATGGAGATCCTACTGATGAAAATATCGATCGCAGTACTGGTAAATCAAACACTGTATTTTTACGTAAATACGAAAAAAAACTTACGCAATTTGTTAGGACAAAAGCAACGCACGACTTTACGCTTAGTGCTGGAGCGTCTTATTATTCGGTATTTACGTCGAATATCCCCTGACGACGATTTAGATGGTGAAAGCTTTTCACGTTCTCGGCGAAACATTCTGCAAGAAAGTAGTCAAATCAGTTCAGCTTCAGGTATATACGTAATAATAAACGTTATTTATTTAAAAGCCATTTCGTGGAATTCCAGATTTACTAGTTAATGGAACTATTGAGGAACTGAATACAAGTGAAGAAGACGTCCTTCGTACGCAGTCAGCTAGACCACATTGTGAAGAACAACGAAGGCAAATATCGTCACTTAATCGCCTAGACTTAGAAAAATCGTATAGGAATCAATCAGAAAATGAATACAATATCCGAAGAGTTCTTAACAAAAGGTATGATTTTAATCTATCCTAGTCGAAAAGCTGCGAAGATGTATCATGCTTTATTCAACTATTGATTTTTATACAATTTTATGTCCTCTGAAATTCCATCACGCACGTACATCGTACTTTTACCCCAATACAATGTTTTGTATCACGTATGGAAGGAAGAAGTGCTTCAACCACACTTGAAGTGTTTGGGTATTTTTCACAAAACACAAAAATGGGGGAATCTGGCTTTCAACTTGGCAAAACAATGTAATCAAAGAACATTCAAAGGGTGGAAATCATTAGGACGTGCATAATTCCAAAGAATCTGAATGCGTGGGTGATGGAAAAGAAATAAGGATATAAAAATGCGAGTATATCGCGCCTTAACAGAATTTTTGCTTTTTTTTACTGCCTGATGAGAACTTGGTCAATGTTTTACCTGAGTTCACGCGATATTCAAACATTTTCTATTATTTTCGGTCTAGTATAATGAAGTATAAATTTTCTTTGAATTGTTGAAGATGTTCTGGTAAAAACCACTGCAGCTTTATTTTTTCCATTGATCATCCTTTTTCAAAAGTATGGCAAGGCGGTGTAGTTCGAGTCAAATATATCTGTATGGAAGGTGAGCTAAAATATATGTGAAAGTGTAGAGAATAGTTAAGTTTGATTTTAGTCAATAGTCAAATAATTATATACTACAATAATTAAATACTATGCAAATATGAGTTAAAAGTAATTTTTTTTTTTGCAAAATTAAATAGATTTTCGAATAAATCGGTACTGTGGGGAGCACTTAACAATAGGCTATGAAATAGATCCAAATACTCAGATCCTCGATACTGGTAAAGGTGATCCAAAAGCTGAACCCAGAATTCAACCACGTGAAACGTCTCTGCATTCACTGAAAATCATAAAGGCTGATAAAGGTAATTCTCCAGATGGTGCAAGAAATTTAAGTATGGCCTTTCAAGAACCACGAACAGTTAATATTGCTACGTCTGGCAAACACCGGAATGGTTCATCTGAAGGATATAAAAATAGAGTTTACTCACAGGTGAGTAATTTAAAAATTCACATATAAAGCTTTTTGTTAAAATCTTTCAATTTTAAGGATTTTCGAGTTTTAAAAATTCTTCCAAGTAATCTTGACGATTTCAATGATATAGAAACAATAGGAGATCAAATTTACTTCCGAAAAGATGAAACGTCAACAGAGGAAACTAATGTTAACGAGCATAGTCTAGTTAATTCCACGCATGTATCCATATTTGCCTCTGAAAGCGAAGGCGATAGTTTAAGAGAAAACGAAACATTAAATACAGCTGAATTTAACAAAGCATTGCACAACGATACTATAACACTAACCATACGTGATGGTGGTCAATATATTACAGTGTATTCAGTTGCAAATGCTACTCTCAGCGATGTTCCTAGTAATCTAAGCTTGAATGGAGCTGTTACAAATAAATTACCAGGCATAAGTTCAAAAAGTTTATTGCAAAATGCATCATACCCTGTGCTACTACCTTATAACGAAAGTAGGTTTTTATTGTACTTTGTAAAAAAAAAATGTGATTTTATTTTATTTATTTTGGAGATGAGTTGGAGTTCAAAAAGAGTTTTCCAAACGCTTCAACTAAGAAAAGCATTGCAAACGATCTCCCAGAAAATATGGACGATAGAAAAAGTGGTGATAAAGAACAAGAAAATATATTTGACGTAGATGAGTTAAGAAACTTGGATAAATCTCGGATTACATACAACAGTATTCAAAGGACGTCATATAGATCACCATTACTCCATGGGTTTGCAATGACGCCCGGATATCCTAAGTTTTACATAGGTGAATTTGATTGTCAATGGAATATTATTGCCCCGCAGGGAATACGAGTATGGATATCCATCATAGACAACTCTTTGAGATGTAAGGACTTACCAGTATTTATATATCACATAACTGCTAATTTATCTGAATATACACCTCCTTTTTTTTCTTAGTTGACGATTTATGCCGAGACTTTCTTCAAATTGATGACTATGGTATTAACAGAACATTGTTTAAGAGCTGTAATGATGTTGTACAACCAATTGGAATAATTAGCACGTCAAATTGGGTGAAAGTTACTGTTAAAACAACATCTAAGTTTGCATATCCCAAGAGAGGAGTATTATTACATTACACGGGTAAGTTGTTATTTCAATTTTAACAATCTTTAGATACCCCTAAGTATTGGAAAGCACAGCCCTAAACATTTTAGAATATATTTTAGAAAGATAATAAGCTATCATGTGGTTAATTTGCAAACTTTTCTTTGGCCTAGCAAAGTGTGTTGAGGAGGAAATAAAACATAACATTTTTATCGATTAAAAGCGTGACATTTTATAGCTTTCTGTTTTAAGATCGGAGATTGGTAAAAATATTTTTTTAGGGCAATTATAGAAATAACAGAAATTATCTACTCACTATAATAATAACATATCTGTATTTTGATTCCAGCTGACGGCTGCGTGAATCCACCCCTTCCGACTAATGTCAAACTAGTTGACAGAACACCGACGACCGCATTTTACGAGTGTCACGCATCTTTTTTATTTCCTGATACTGGATTAAGCAACCGTAAATTAACCTGTAATTCTATTTACGTCTGGGATAAATTTTTACCCGATTGTATTGGTAAGATAAGCTCTTCATTTTTAATTTCGTTGATAGAATTATCAGTCATATTTCATTTTCTCATTAACCTTGGCCGATAAAATATATCGACTAACATACTAGGTTTGTTTTGAACCTATGTCTGTATAGATGTTTAATCTGTTTGATATCAACAAAATAATTGATTATGTTGTATAGTATTGTACATAATATGTATATAGGCTTTTTATACATACTGATACGGCCTGGGCTATAATTCGAGTTGACTTTTTATTTCTTTATTTTATTTTTCCCAAAAATATTTCAACTTTACAGAGCAAGAAAACCTCTATAGGAGTGAGGTTCCTGCCGAAGAAACATTAACTCTGATTAATAAGAAACCAGATTTATCTGTTGTTACAAGCATAATGCCTTCCCAAAAGGACGCTGATATGGTATTTGGTACGAATAATTTTTATTTGTTTGTTGGACGCCCTATTAATTGAATTGTTTTATTAATTATAATTCTTCATTGTTTTTTTTTTATATTAATTTCTACTACAAGATATTATCATTCCCACCGTTTTAATTGCCGGTCTATTTATAATCAACGGAGCGGTATTCGCCATTATCATGAAATATCGTAAAAGGTTTGTTAAATTGGAAAAGCTAAAAGCTAAAAGTGTCGTACTTATAGACCAGAATAATGCTTGACAACAATAATAATAAATAATGGATAAGAAGTTTTGTTTGTCAATTTACCAGCTCAAGTGCATTTTCCGCCTCTATAAGTACACACAGATTTTAAGCTAAGAAATACATTCAGATTTAGTCATACAACATGATTGATCATTCAATATTTAATTTCTTCACATAATAAAGTAATAGTATCGAGAATGTATTGTTGGTCAAAAAGTACCCATGAAATCTATTAAAAAATATACAGGGGACTGACTACACTTTGTATGACTCGATACAAAAACGCTCATCTGTTTACTCCGTTGCTGTAGTACGTGTGTTTTCTTACAAAACGAACAATTTCTGAATAAATTTTTGTTTAAAAATCGAAACATAAAAATATGTACCTACAAGTACATATATGATAGTATGTACCTATATTTATATTTGATGAATGCAAAGATGTTAAATCCGCGAAAAGGAGGTGCATCTCCTTTTTCTTGTTTTCCCTATATTATTATTTTAATAATGTGAAGAATTTTTTGGAATGATTTTTCTAGTGAATGACTTAAAACTGTTAAATGATTGGCATGAAAAAAATATTTCTATTTCGAACAGAAGTAAGGCATTGGGACTGGGAGACAGGGAAATGGAATTGGCCGAGCTGTAAAATTTCAATCTGATTGCACATCGCAAATAATTAATGGAACTAAAAATCGGAGACAATACCTAACACTCAATCAATTTCACCCAATTATATTTCGCTTGCATGTCAATTTGTGACAACTGAACACTCATCATCACCGCTGGCGATAAAAACAACTCAAGGAAAGACACTAACGTACATTAGAATAAGACAATTAAAAGCCTTCAAATAAAAGATATTATATAGTTAGACCAAAGATTTTATATAGTCTTTTCTTATAGTGCTTTATTCTTCAAAAAAAAATACACTGGTGTCCCATATAAAGTCCAAGCAATAATGTAGAGAAGTTTGTAAAACCATTGAAGTAATAAAGCAACTATACATTTTTTTTATTGAACATTCCTTTTTCTTTTTGCATAGAGATGTTTGATAAATTATTGACATTTAATTTACTTTTCAACATTTTTTATCAACTTACGTAATTATATAAGTTCAAACTCTCCTGCCCAACATATCGAAATTTACATCATCCAACATTCCATTCCATTTATAAAAAACAAGATATTCAGATTGTGCCTTCTGTGACAGTTCAACATTTAATATAATTTTGCCTTTCAGCTGCCTAGACTTATAACATTGAGCATTTACGCTTATTCAACATCATCGTGTTCAAAATGATGTTCAATTGCTTCTTCGAAAATATTGTTATATGCACCAGCTATGGAACTCAAACAAAATAATAAAAACAGTAATACATAATAAACGATTTTGGTCTTGTTTTTATTTTAATACATAAAGACTTTTAATGTCGGAATCTCATACTGAGACCCCCAACTCGCAATCCTCTTGCCCCTGGTACGGTTTGTCTATTGTCGGAATCATAAACTAAGCAAGTCTGAAGCAAGTCATAAACTAAGTATTAAATTTAATAAATTTTACAGTATTAAATTTAATACTTAGTTTATGGTCGGAGTAATGTGTTATATTCGATTGGGTTTCTCAGAACACTTTGTTTTTTTCTCATTTTTATATTTGATTGGTACGAAAAAAAGATTTTTTTTACGATTTCAGAGCACTTGCGAATCTGGATTTTTTTCTCGGTTGTTCGAGATTTTATTTTTCATACATTTATCTAATTCAAACCGCCTTTGTGGAAAGTGCAACACATCCATTCACGACCTCCAGCTTTATATACATAAATTAAAAACATAAGCAAACTGAGGTAAGTGTATGTTAAAGGATACACGATTTGTGAAAGCGGACAACTTTCTCACTATTTGACTGTAGGTACGTGTTATACGCAACGACTTAACATATTTTCAGATGTATGGATTAATTAAGCTATTTGTGAAAGAAAAGCAGACAAGAAGTATTTTGCCTCCCTCATAGAATCAGTTGTAGTAGTGATTAAACGAGAGTAGGTATATTACGATATTAACGAGAGAACGTAAATATTAAACATAAATATAGCCATAGCTAAATGTAAATATCCTAGTAAATATTCATTTGAATGTAATGGGGAATATATTTCTCAATATCTAGATGTCGGGTTTTCGTTTCAAAGTATCTATTATTAGGTAATGGGAGGCTTGTCAAGTGTCATTTCTCGATTTGTAGGTATATGCAAACAAAAAAGGGACGAATTCGAAAGAGTCTGAATCGGGAATCAACAAAAATTACTTCTGAAACCGTTCCATTGGCACAACAAATTCTGATAAGAAACGTTTCTTGGACTAGTGAAACCAGCTGAGTAAAAAGGAGAGCAAATCTGAGTATCCCAGCCGAATAGTAAATAATGGATGCCAGTGTTTTATATCGTGGGATTTATCCCTTTTTGTGGGAATTTCGATGTATGAAAAGCCTTCCGTGGTATAAAGGGAAAAAGCACCAAATCGTGGGAACTTCAGAAATCTAACAAAAAAACATCAAACTATAAATATTTGGTGAAATTCTATCAAAACACCTGTATTTCACCATGATAATGAACATGAACACACTGAATGTCCATAAAAAACCGCTCTTTCGACTTTTATCAAAATTTTCTAGTATACCAAAAAATAATCATAGTAGTGTTACAAACTGCGGTTTTTATACTAAAGGTTAATTTAACGTGATTTTCATTCCGTGTAATACAAATTATAATACACTGAATGGATGTGGTAATCGATTGGGCGCTCTCAGAGCACTTTTTATGTTCGTTGGGTACAAAAAAAAAACAATCTTTTTCAGATTTCAGAGCACTTTTGCGGGATTTTTTCTCAGACTTGCTTCAGATTTACCAATAAAAGTACGTTTGAGTTTGACAACTAGTGGAGTTTGTTTACATTTTCGTGAAATTTTTCAACAGAAAATAAACTAATTGCATCGGGTTGATCTATTTTTTGTTAATTATTTATGTACAAATGGTTAGAAATCAATCTGGGCGAGAATTTTGAATGTTTTCATATAAAATTTAACCAGTGAATGGAAAACGCTTAGAAAAGTGTCGAAGGCTACACATATTCCAATCGCACAAATATCAACACAAACAAGAGCAAGTGAGGTTTTTATGTCCGATTAGACACACAAAATCTGAAATCTGAGAGCGAATCTAAAGAAGCCCAATCGAATACCATATTAGATTGTATTTGTTTGACCCTAAAATGGATATTTTCGGCAATATAACTGGTCTCATGCCTAGGTCGATAGACCTCTTTTTTTGAGCTTCGAGTAGGATTTTCAGCATTCAATTACGACAACTACACTCTACTTGACCCGTCGAGGACTCACAGTAGTTGTTGTAATTGCGTGTTCAAAATCATACTTTACTTTGCTGTGCTGAGACCGAAGCTAAAAAAAAACAGGCCTGATGTTGTTTTGGGTAGGTAGGTATAAATTTTTGAAAAAAGAACACCCAAAATGTCCTAAATTGATATAGGTACAATGATGAAAAACAGGTAACTGCAACATCACATTAATACCTACAAACGACAGAATCAATGCACAATTAATCGTAAAATGGATATACATAGTATCTAATACCTAAATAAAAATACATATTCACATATAAAATCTTTTTAAACGCAATCATAACAATTTATATCTGGCAACTGGCAAAATCTATTTATCCCATGTAATCGCTCACTTAATATGTTGTCAAAATGTACCTGTAAAGAGAACGCAGCAAAACGTCTCTAGGATAAACAGACTTTAGGTATAGGAGGTATGCCAAACTTCAACTCATCTTCCTATTTCTTGATCGTACAGTGGAGTTTTTGGAAAAGGAATAATTATAATTTCTGATTATCCTACTACCGTCTGAAAAACATTATTGTGACGTCACATTGAGTGTCAACTCCTTTTCGCATTCTTTCACTCTTATCTTGGGTACTCTATATCTGTCAAACAGAAAACAAAAACAGTGAACGTGAACGGTGGTGGTGTGAAAATTCACGAAATTAGAATAGGTTGACAAATTTACATAACTATTTTAAGTAAAGTTAAAAAAGGGCCATCAGAAAACATCTATATAATTTGTTTTCCAATCAGTGCGATATAATGCTTTTTTTCGATGCGTGTAAAACAGTCTGATTATTTATAAATTTACAACGCGTAAATATATCTTTTTCCATTTGTGTAAGCAGTGTCTTAATAATTATTTATTATGGATTTAATAACGCATTACTGCAGATGCTGCAGGTATCTCGTGCTAAGTGATACAGTTAAATAAAAATTTGATGAATTGAAACGTGAATGCTGGCAAAATAAAATATATGTACGACTAGATATGTGTACAATAATAATCAAATCCATGGACTAGACAGACAACATTAGGGCAATTCCAAAATCGTTTTAGTGCACTGCACTTTTTTCGTTTTCATTTTTCTCGTTTTTTTCTTTCCGTATAGCTACTTTGCCGTCGTCTTCTCCTGAGATAATTCTAAGCTACGTTGGCATTCTACAACCTTGTTCTAAAGTCGACTGCATAAACTGGGCCACTTATGTCAAAAAGCAAAATAAACTTTTTTCATACTCATGTGGCTTTATAATATTTTAGCCATCGGAGGTTTCATTATCATTGAGAATAATTTCTTCGGATTGAACGTCAAAGTTTAAATTGTGTTGTAGTCGCGCGAATATTACTCGAGCTTCCGCAAAAGCATTCTCATTTCAGGAACCGGTCCGCAAAAAAAAACCTTAGAAAACAAAATTCTGAGATGTAATGAACTCAATTTTATTTTTAATTTAAAATTTTATTTAAATTTTAATTTTGCTAGTTTGATATTAATAAGCTGTATCTATTTAACAGGTGTCGCTTTTAAGAAAACTTAAACATTGTGTTTCAATTGTTGCGGTGTATGCAGTTCCATATATTATTTTGTACGAAACCATCATCACAAGCAGCAAAACAAACATAGAGGTGAGCTGCATCGGATCGTGGTGAAAAGTGCCTTGACTAACGCCAGAAAGAGAAAAAATACCAAATATAATAAGGACAATCGATCCTCAACGGACAAAAAACACAATAGTCCGGAAGCCCGCTCTAAACCAAAAAAAATGGCATGGACGGAGGTAAGGAAATACTAAAATAAGGAGTTATTTTACGTAAGGTCAAATTATTACCTTGTATTTTAGTTGTCAGGATCCAACGCTTGGCAAAATTAATTTGTTTTCATAGCCCTTTCCCATTTGCCAAAACATATGTGAAGTTATTTTAATATATAGCAATTATGTATATTATAAAATAAAATTCTCCTGAAACAATCTCCATTTTAAAATTATATAATAAGAGCAATGTTAGAACTAGAGGAACTTGTACATTTCACCGTTCATTTATGGTTTTTACTCGTCATCTCGAGCCTCTTAAAATATTTGGTTGACAAAACTTGACAAATTGTTAAATCTTACAATATCTACATAGGTAGGTATATTAACTCCTGTGATCACATCCGACCGAACTTTGAATTTTCGACGTGCTCAGTTATGTCGTTTTCGACTTGGCAAAAAGATAAATTTTTTTTTGATCGAGATTGCTTTTTTGTTCGATTTTACAAAAAAAATAATGTTTTTTTTTTATATGAGACACTTGAGAAATCTCGATTTTTTCTCAGATTTACACATACTTTCACTAAAACAAACGTGTATGACTCACAGCTGGCGGTTACGAATTGTTTATCGTTGGAAGGATTGCTTTTTTAACTGAATTACTTATCTTTCGGGTATTGAAACGATTTTTTTTATTAATTTATTTCAAAATGCGTTATTATAAATGTGTGAAACTCGGTGGAAATGGACTTCCAGTGCAAGTGAAAAAAAAAATGTGTTTGCGGCCAACTCAATACAAACAAGAACCAATAAAATTCGGATTTTGATTTGGCAGCAGAAATCTGAAATCTCAGTTCAAAATTTGAAAAGCCAAACCGAAAACGACATTAGTTTACAAATGTATCGGAATTGATCAC
This sequence comes from Cheilosia variabilis, assembly GCA_951230905.1. Lineage (NCBI taxonomy): Eukaryota > Metazoa > Arthropoda > Insecta > Diptera > Syrphidae > Cheilosia > Cheilosia variabilis. Next base: position 61,103,044 of record OX579679.1, read on the forward strand.
AGAGGTGATTAATGTCATTTTTTTGATTGTTAAACTACCGCCTGGCAAGTCTGTCACTCCTCACTCCACCTAGTGACTTACCTCACCACACCTTTCTCTTTTTGACCCTTGTTTTTTCACTACGCTCTTTCTTGTCTACCTACCTTTTTTCTACACTCTATATCTACTCTAGTCCCCCCAGTATAGTTTACTCGGAACAATCATCGATCGCTACGCTGAGTTATAAAATAAGTGTTTTTTACTTCATTCTTAATTCTCTATTGTAGTTTTTCCACTCCTTCCTTACTTCCATTATTTTGAAACTCTGTTGCACAAACAAACAAGTCGTTGTTTAGAATAGAGTTGCGCTCTTTTAGCGAGCTGCTGGCTGTTGCTGATGATCATATTCCCTCACCTTTGCTATGAGTCAATCAGATATAATTTTATCTACTACGGTTCGGCATACGCGATACGACTACAGAATACCTATGTCAGCGCGAAAAAATTCAACTTCTCGCGTTGTACATTTAGTTTGTTGTTGCCCATTTCTACTGTTGGCTCTCGATCGGCGACTTAGTTTGTATCTATGCTTACAACGCGTCGGATGGAGCTCAGTTTTGTTTTTACGAAACATCGCACTGTTAAGTACGTGTTCAAGAAATCTAATTATGATACACACCTGAGGCATTTAGATATGTGTGTGTGAGTAATTCACTGTTCGTTTGTATGGGCGCCCGTGCTTGGATAAAATTAAAAAGAATTAGTGTCGCCCGAATTCTCTGCCGCACCCTGAAAAGTTTCTAAATTTCCTCAAATAAGTAACTGTATTAATATTTCCTGCTAATAATAAATAAATAAAAACCTATTCGAAGCAAGTCCTGAAGAACTCGAGTGATACTTAAGACGAAATTTGCTGTTTCAGCTTAAGCACTCTTGCTACGTAGCAAAAGTACTATTGAAGTATATATATACTGAATACGATATTATGTTGTGATGAAAATGTGGCGTAATGAAAGGAATGTTAGCAGTATCCCATCTCTAGGTTCACCTACGGGAGGTGGTGTCTGGAATGGAGATAAGTGGAATACACCTGCGCAACGGAGTGCATACTCCCTGCCACATCCCGGTATTGCTGCGAGTAATATGCGCTACCGGAATACCGAAAATCCTCCTGCTAGGGGGGGATATTTGCCTCACTCGTCATCAATGCTAAATATACCCGAGAACAATGATAATATAGTGATCAGTTATCGGCAGTCAGCATTACCGAATCGTCAACAAGGAAATGTAGGACCACTTTCTTTTGTTGACAGGAAAAGACCTTCGTCGATGTATGATGCACCCCCCATTAATGAAGGGTCATTTCCTGACTATTTGTCCCCAGGAAACAGAAATAAAAATGATCGAAACTTGATTTTAAAACCTTTGCCACCCAGGAATTTACGCCAAAGCCCTAGTGAATTGGTACGTATGCAGCAAACTAATTGCACTCAATCCAAACTTTTCGAAATTTATGTTAGGTACTTATATGAAACCAACAACAGATTATTTCAGTCGCAGTTGAAATTTTAATAAAACACGCATAAAGTATTTAATAATTAATTATTATTTTGTATTGTCTTTTTTTAGAAAGTGGACCCGGAGCTAATTTTTACGAAACAGGAGAGAATTGGCAAAGGATCTTTCGGTGAAGTTTTTAAGGGGATTGATAATAGATCACAACAGGTATGAAAGAAGTTCTAAAATCAAAAAAGTGTGACAGAATTAAATATTAATGAGTTTTTGTTCTACGATTCTTTCGCAGGTTGTTGCAATCAAAATAATTGATTTGGAAGAGGCTGAAGATGAGATAGAAGATATTCAGCAGGAGATCATGGTTTTGTCGCAATGCGACTCCCCATATGTTACAAAATATTATGGATCCTATTTAAAAGTTGATTAACACTCTTTATATTAAAAGTTATACAAATTTATTTTATTTTATTTTTAAAAACTAGGGTACAAAACTATGGATCATTATGGAATATTTAGGCGGTGGATCCGCTTTGGACCTCATGAAGGCTGGATCATTTGAGGAAATGCATATAGCGATTATATTGCGAGAAGTTCTAAAAGGTCTAGATTACTTGCATTCTGAACGAAAGCTTCATCGTGACATAAAAGCTGCGAATGTTCTTTTAAGCGAAATGGGAGACGTGAAATTAGCAGATTTCGGTGTTGCAGGTCAGCTAACGAATACAACATCCAAGCGAAATACTTTCGTTGGCACACCATTCTGGATGGCTCCCGAAGTGATTAAGCAATCCATGTATGATTCAAAGGCCGATATTTGGTCATTGGGGATAACAGCCATTGAGCTAGCTAAAGGAGAGCCCCCAAATTCTGAACTGCACCCAATGAGAGTATTATTTCTAATTCCAAAAAATAATCCACCCCAATTGACTGGTAACTACACCAAATCGTTTAAAGACTTTGTTGAGGCATGTCTAAACAAGGACCCAGAAAACGTAAGTCATAACAATCAATACGGATAAACTAATTATTTTTAACTAATAATTTGTCCCTTATATACTAGCGACCGACCGCAAAGGAGTTGCTCAAATACCAGTTCATAAAAAAAGCTAAAAAAAACTCATACCTAATCGATCTAATAGATCGATATAAAAAATGGAAGACACAGAAGGGTGAAGAGAGCGAAACGGAGTCTGAAAATTCTGATTCGTAAATATATTTAAAAGCGTGTTACATCTGAGCTTTGTTTATTTTTTTTGTATATTTCAGGGAAGATTCCAAACAAGACAGTGATATGGATGAACCTTGGATAATGACAGTCAAAGGAATACATTTCAATAATGTATCAAGCAAATCATCAACCACTACGGCATCAGCAAATACTCTCTTCGACGAAAATGAGAAAGTGATAGGTGGTATATCTAATAAACATCACAATGGGACACATCTTCAGCCGTCACAAAATTTGATACCAGGTAGCGGGCAATCAACTCGCGATGGCAATTTAAATCATTTCAAAGTTTCATCGGCGCAGCAAAACAAAAGTACAGTTTCTTCTATATCTGTCCCATTGCATCATAGTCAGCAAATTTCTTCTGGAACCAAACATCAGGATTCATCGCCCATAAACTCTGGCAGCGGTTTAGATAGCGACGTTAAATTAGGTATGCTTGATATCAGCAAAGATACTGATCGATTGCATAGATCGAATGAGGAAAAGGACCAGGATAAACGGATATCGAAAGAAGTGAGAACATTTTTCAATGAATATCTATTAAATTTTCGTTTTTCTACCACAATTCTTATTCTCTAACAGTCAACGCAATTAGAACACACTGATGAATCCATGGCAGCGCCCTCTAACACACGAAGGAGTCAAAAGGAACATCATTCGACTTCGAATAGTCAGTCTACATCGAGCTCTTTGTCTGGAAATAATAACAGTAGTTATAATGGAAATTCAAAAGTAAATGCTATGAGTGATAGATCCTCGGCGACAGGAACAAGCACAGCATCAAATTCTAACAGCAAAATTGTTAACAGAGTAATTCAAACAAACAGTGCGTGCCTAAACAACTTTCTTTTTCCACTTTTGTCAGAGGTAAGTCATGCAATCCGTTTTCATTCTACGACGTCGATGTGAATATCTTATCTCGCTTATTATAGTTTAATGAATGTTCAGTTCATTATCGCTTTACTTTAAAAAATATATTATGTCTGTACGTACTTTCATATATTGTTTCAAAAATTAGATTGCTACAAAAGCGGGTCTCAATTAGAACTACTAGTTGGATAGGTTTTTTGTCGCTGGTTGATAGCAAACTTTTATCACTTTTCGTAATACATTTGCCAATTACACAAGAAAACAAATGTGTAGTCCATCGCTTGGTTAAAATGACACATTAATGTCTATTTACATTTGAATATGCAACTTTTTCAATTTATATATTTTAATTAACTTTATTATAGTTGCAACGCAAACATTCACATTCAAGCAGGAACTCAAATATTAGCGATATTGTCGAATTAAAATCAGCATTTGAAATGGCAGAACGAGCTAGTCCGGGCATCAGTGATTTATTTTTGAAAGAAGTCATACATAAACTTGTTCCTGGTTATTCTGAAACCCGAATAAATAGCCTGATGGAGAAAGTAGTTCGGTAATGTTTGTAATATTTTTGATTGCTGGTTAATTTATTATTTTGCATATCTTTCTAGTAGCAAGAAGTGAGCGTGGAGGACGTTTTATGTTAAGTTAACAAAATTGTGCAGCGTTTACTTTGATATGAATGAATACATTTATTAGAATTATTTCTTTTATTACATTGTTTGTTTTGTTTGGTGATTAATCCCATTATTATTGTTGAGCTCGTTCAACATTTTGACAGGAAACGCAAATCCCTAATATTAATGAATTAATATAGTTGTGTGTTAAAAATTAAATTCACTAAGAGATTGCCTCTTACGAAAAATGTAAATTTTGAAAAAAATAAAAATAAAACCACCACCTTTACAAAATTAATCTTATAATATTAGAAGAACTAAGATTTGTTTTTTTTTTGTTTTGTTATAATTCATAAAATATTAATATTATTTGTCTACCGATTATTATTAAAGAAAATATTATGTATAAAATAGAAGATTTTGAATGAAATATATGTAAATAAATATATTTAAAAAAAAATAAACATAAATACTATAGATTAATTAAACAAATTATAATGTACTTCGAGAGAAAAATGTTGTTTTATTTAGATTACCGAAAATGGATGATATAAAGATATTTATTCATCTGTTGTGTAAAAACTAATTAGTTGTGATTTGTACGTGCCATAAATAACTTAATAAAAATATCTAAGCTCATAGATTGCAAATCGGTACAGACATACATATGGCCGTTGTCATGGGGTGCACCACACTTTATAATATTTGCGTTCATTGGGGGCAAAGGAAGACCGCCCCAGTAATTTATAAAAATCATTATTTCCAAATCGTTGCATACGTCAATAATTTTTTTTAAAAAATTCTTTCTCTCCCAGTTCTATTGTAAAATAGCAAAATATTTTAAAAAAAAATTTTTTTTATCAGAACACTTACCACTTCTATATTCTTTGCATTTTTTTGTACAACTGTTTCCTTAATCATCTCTTGATTTTGGTATTCTGCAAGTAATGTGGTATCCTCAATAGAAATGAACCTTTTCTTCAGGTGTTTTGACAATGAGATTATTTCTGAAATTTTCAATAGGTTTTGCAAGCCCGGCTCTAATTGGTTCCATATACAATCCTCACGGCTAGATGTTTTTTGTACACGTGTCTCAATTTTATAAAAAGCCATATCGTCCCATTTCTGAAAAAAGGAAAAATAAAGCATGTTTAAGGAGAAAATCAATGAAACCCGAAAAAGCTGTATGAAAACGTAAAAGCTAAATGTTAAATTGCTTGCAAATTTAAGTATCCATGTACTTATACTTTGTAGTTATTGTATTAGTCTTAAAATAACAGAAACAAACTACACATGAATTTTGTTTTTTGTGCTAAATGAAAAATTAGTAAGGTACATATCTAGTATCTAGGTATTAAGTGCTTTGTTGAAATTAACTGAGGTTAAGACATTATCTTTTCAACTATTAAAGGTATACATACTTACATTATGTTCACAGTAATAGTTTCGAATTAATATGTATAATTAAATCGCTTACCACTTCCGATACATCCAATTTTTTTCCAAATAAAGGAATAACGAATTTAACGTTGTACTCTTCATAGGTGACATAATGGAAAATCCTGCCAATCTCATTTGCAACATCTATGAAAGTACGTTTTTTAACAAAATCACACTCTGTATCAATAAATAAATTGATATCCGTAAGCTTCGCAATACGTCGTTGTTCCGCCTGTGATTGCGAATCGGATATTTCTAGGTAGTCACCGAGGTATCTAAATACTTTATTTGTGCTGGAAAAGTACGTGCAAATTTATTTACGTATGTACATAGTAGATATAACAAAAAACATTTTACCGCTGAGCCCAATTACTAGAAAGCCAATTAAATAACAAATTATTGTTTTCGTTTGAAAATATGTCTCCTAAAAATGGATAATATGAAGAAACATCGATTTGGCATCGCTCATGAAAAACTTGAATTGGATCCGTATATAACTCATTGTTAAAGTAGTAAACAATCTGGTTGGGATTTGAAGCAAAACGCTTGGCATCCACAAAGTCTTTTCCGCCATTCTAAAATCAAGAAATCAATGTTAAATTGCCTGAATATTGAATTTTACTTATTTATTTATTTTACTTTGGGAATTAGAAATTTTATTTGAATATAGCTTGAGCGGTCACTACCAGGTTTGCCATCCATGTCCAACTCCATCATGTCTTTGCAGAAAAAGGGTTGAATTGCTTTTATTAAATTGCTTTTTGATTTGAAGGCAGTGGCACCGTTAAATATTGAGGCAAAGTTATTTTTCTCAAAATGCAGAAATATGTGGGTAAACGATAAGCAGTTGTTGATTCGTAGCTGCAAATGGATTGAAAATAAATACAGAGATACAGTATCGCATTCCATGTCTAACTTCGTTTTAGTAATTCATATAAAAAAAGTTGTTATGGAATAGATACATTCATACAGAACAAATCGCTTATGTGGAAACACTGTCACTTTTTAAAAAAAAATTCTTTTGATTTTATATCTGCCGTAGACTGCAAGAAGCTTTTGGTAACTAAATTCTTTGCAGTACCGAAATTATAAAGCTTATAGGTACAGTTTTTTGATCAGACTTGAAAAAACAATTGGAAATTATTTAATTATGTAACTATTTGGACTTACTTCTTTAATAATAACCATTCTTTCGAATTTATTTTTAAATATTTGATAGGCTCAAAACTCAAACTAATTTTATAATCAATTGCAAAATATTGTAATTTAAAATTGAAATAAAATTACTAGTGTTGTGTTAACAGAACACTGCGGTTCGAATCTAGTACAATAGCAATATTCTAGACACATGAAAGAAGTTTCTGGCTGACGTCTTTCTACGGCTAAGCTTTGCAGTGCTATAGGTACAAAATAGAATAATTGCGTTTGTAAAATCGGTTTTTGTGTTAAAAATAGTAAGAACTTTTAATTGGATATTTAATAGCTGTTATAATGCAATGTAAAAACTAACGATAAGATTTATCTTGCTACTGGTAATATCGTTGATAGGTATATTTCCAAATATAAACTTTTTATATTAATGAATAGATATTTCAACAATTTATTATTACATTTTTGTAATACCAATTTGGAAACATTTTTTTTTTATGAACACCATGTATATCTGATATTACTCAGATCTATCGTAAACAATAATTTTCATGTAGGTAAAGAAACACATTTTTTGTGCGAATGCAACGGTTTCAGACAAATTTTTTTCCATTAACGATCCAAGATTTTCAGATTTCCGCAAAGTAGATTTTCGACTTTCGCATAGTGATACTTTAAATCTAATAATCGTGCTTCAAAATCGTGTATCTCACGCTTCTGAAGAAATGGATTCACACTAATTATGTGCTTTCTCTTGTTTAAGCCCAACATCCGGTTTTCTAAACTTTACAAGTCTTTTAAAGCTTTTAAAGCGAGAGCCTCCTTCGCTTGTTTCTGCGTTGATGACATCTTGTGATTTTCATATCACCATAACACAATTTGACCAACCAAAAACATGCGAATAGGGCGGACAACCGAATACAAGATTATTCAACTTCAACTCTGGTTGGCTATAAACTAATGTAGTTTTCGATTGGGCTTCTTCAGATTCGCTCTCATATTTCAGTTTTCGTGTGTCTAATCGAACATAAAAACGTGACTTGCTCTTTTTTGTGTTGATATTTGTGCGATTGGAATATGTGTAGCCTTCGACACTTTTCTAAGCGTTTTCCATTCACTGGTTAAATTTTATATGTCAATATGCTCGCCCAGATTGATTTCTAAACATTTGTACATAAATAATTAACAAAAAATAGATCAATTCGTTTCTTTTTAGTTTACAAATTTCACGAAAACGTAAACAAACTCCACTATTTGTGAAACTCAAACGTACCTACTTTTATTGGTAAATCTGAAGCAAATCTGAGAAAAAATTGAGATTCGTAAGTGCTCTTAAATCTGAAAAAGATTGCTTTTTTGTACCAAACGAACATACAAAGTGATCTGAGAGCAAAAAAGTGCTCTGAGAGCGCCCAATCGAAAACCACATAAGTATTAAATAGACCGTCAGCTCAGAGCTCAGACAACTTATGAAATATGACTTATGAGAATTGACATACTACAAGCTGTCTGCCGTGTTACCATGTGGGAAAGTACCTAGGTATATGTGCCATGTTAAAGTTAATTAGCCGCATGCACACACTTGCTTAACCTAACAATTTATTCAGTTTTTTTCTTTTATTACACATCCCACCATTACGAATTTTTATTTGCCGCTTTACACATGTTTATTTTCAAAATATCCGGGGAAATGGGTAGGTGCGCGGGAGATGAAGGTCTATTTAATACATTAGTTTATGGGCTGAGCTGTGCTACCTTAAAAACTTGTTTTTATTATAAAAAAAATATAAATACCAAATCGTTTTCAGTCTCCAACTTACTTTGAGTAAATGTCACCTGAAAATCTCTCATTAAGGCCCCCACAGGATTTTTGGTGCCGTACCTATAATTCTTCGGTTCTTGCTGCTATATCACGATTACGTATCGTATAACGATGCCGACAATGCGAATACGCACTGAACTACATTGCTTATTTGTGGGCGCCTTTTGTAAGTTGTGCCTTGATTTTGTATGGTTTTTCATGCAATGTCGGTTGCGGAAAGGGTTCACATAAAGGCGGATTCTATAAATGTGTGAGTGATATCTAGAACTGAAAGCTTGTTGCTGGAAACTCCAGGCTATCTTTCCCTTACGCAACATATTTAGCTGACTTTTGTTTACATCATAAACTAAGTATTAAATAGGCCGTCAGCTAAACCAACTTAAGTGGAATTGACTCAAAGCTGTTTTCAGTGTTACTATAAATTAGCCGCACTCTTAATACTTATGTGGTTTTCCATTGGGTCAAAAAATCAATCTTTTTTTTTATCTAAATCACTTTTCGTGTTCCATTGGGAAAAAATATAAAATTTTTTTTTGATTCGGATCACTTTTTGCAGACCTCGATATTTTTTCAGATTCACACATACATTTAAAGAAGTTTGTTTGAAAACAAATGCGCAACGCTTCGTGAAACCCAAAGTAAAGAAATACATAAATAGCCATTGATATCATTTTGGAGGATATATTATCTTCATTGTCTTCCTCATCATCTGAAAACTACGAATCACCGAAACTACTCCATTTGTATCTACAACAGGGGAAACATTTTTCAAGTCGATATCCATAGTTGATTTTTCCAAAAACGAATGCAATACAGCTAATATTGCTGTCAAATAACGCACTAATCCATTTACAAAAGCAGATCAATTTTGCTGCATGTTCCATGAGTGGTCCCGATGGAAAACGACATTAGTTTATGGTTTACATTGTTGTTTTTGTAGTTTCAATCCCCGTTTGTGAAAAAGCATGTTGGCAGTCCAGCAATCCTCTTTTTTTAATGGGAATCGCGCAGTTAAATTGTTTTCTGTTTCGTATTGAATTTGTTTGGTTTGTGGTAAGGATTTGATTAATTTAAGAAAAATAGTAAAATATACATTACCGAATACCGAATTCTTGCATTTAATTCACGAACTCACATAATCCACTGGAAAGTTATATCTCTCCGTAATTCCATAAGTGATACCATATCGTGGGTAATTCGATCTAAAAGTCGATCATTACTAACTTATCAATTTTTAAAAACATTGAGAGCCTGTCTGGATAGGATATAAATAAATCATAATTTAATTTATTGAATGAAAAACCTGCGCTTTGGTCAATTTATTGTTAATATTTTGATAGTCATATATTATTATGTACAAAAGTATATAGTATTTCCTTTTCTAATAATTAGGATACAAATCATTTAAATTAAATTTAAATTAAATTTACTATTCAACTACTTAGTAGGCATATTTGTGTCAAAGATTTTCGGTAAAATAATGTACATAGTTAAATTGTTCTAATTTGTAGGTTCTAAATTTAGTATTAAGGTTAGGAAAATAAATTATAACATGTGTGCATTAATTTCTAATCTAACAATTTCCGTAAATGTGTGATTACAAAATTTAGTTGGTCACGCACAGACGAACGCGACCAATATCACGTAATACATAATTAATTTACATGTGGTCAAATTGCCTTCTTATCTTCACAGTTTTCCTGTGACTGACAACTTTTCTGGAATTGCAATGCTTTAATTTTCTCTACTGTACACTCAAGCGCTGATTTGAGATCGTTAAATACGGGAACTCCTTGTCGTTTTGCTAAATCAATAAGGTATGATCTGCCACGATTATAGTCCTTTATTGCAGCTGGAGTCAACTGAGAATAAATAGGTTAACTTATTTACTGTAAAAAATAGCATTTTTATAGTTAGTATTTACTTTCTCACTCCCTATTACGCAATTTCCTGGTAGCATTTGAACGCACAATACAACATTGTACATAAGACCAATACAATGGGCTGCAAGCGTCATAGGTGCAAGTGATCGTGTCTCATTCGTAATAACAAATAGTAACACGCGGCTAGAATCCATCAAACATGGATTATAGAGATTCGGGCGAATATTGAGAGGCCAATGTGATAATTCCTCATGGGTGTTAAGATCAACAACATTATTAACTGCGCCTTGAGCTTTGTATGCAATTTTTCGCCGCAAGTGTCCAGTGCTGGGTTTTCCCTCTTGTTTCCTTCCCTGGGAATTCGAATCCTCAAATGACTTTTCCGGTAAATCAAGTTGGGACGGTTGAATACTCTCGTGTAAAGCGGGCAAATGGAACGTTATATTTTTGGACTTTAAGTATGGCATAGCATAATCCTGTCGCCATTTCGTCCGCAAATAGCAGCTGCCACCCAAATACACATCTCGTATTTCGAAGCTGGAAAATGCCGAATCACCGCTACAGTTGAACGAAGTTATTGAGCTATCGCTGCTGGAGAAAACAGAATCGTTTGAATCACTCTCCTCTTCCGTATTGTTTATTTCGCTGCTGCTGATGGACATTATTATCTCAACATTTTCGAGCATTTTGGAACATTGGCCTACATGCGTTGGCTTTAGTTTAGCTATTGCCGCCGCTGATTCCAACGGTTGAGGGGAGGATGTTCCACTATCTCTATTCCGGATGCCAACATCACATTGTCGGTCCTCCACAGGTACGCTGGTGCTGCTGTTTGTCCTAAAAATGTGCTTTGTGTAATAATTTATTGTCATATTCTCATCTCCAGAACGCAATTGAAAACCTACATTAGGAAGAAGAGTAGTTTTTATATTAAATTGGGGACTATATATTTGAAAATATGTATTTAAATTTTCCTTAGTTTTGTATTGCATTTTAGTACATACCTTGCAAGTTTGTCAAGTAAACTGGCGGAGGAGGTACATTAGTGCCTTTTATAGGTGATATGCACCCACTTTCGTGGATTTCCTGCTGTAGTACCGACAGATAAGCTGCTAAAATGCAAAATTGGTCAAAATCCAATTGAAATTCATTCTTGTCGTTCACATCAACAAATTTCCCTTGCATATTATTTCGTATTGTACAAGGTGTTATAGTAGGCAATGGTGCTGACATAGTTGACGGTGATAATTCCAATGATTCTTTCTGAGATACGATAACGCTTTTAATATTTTCTAAAGTTAGAAGACTTTGAGCGTAACCTAAAATCGAAAGAGCACGTTGGCACTGTTCTAATGAGATTTTATCATTTATAGCGTTAACTCGATCAAAAGCTCCACGTACTACTCTGTAAAGATAAGTTTCAATTTATTTACGAAAAACAAGTAAATAAAAAACACATTATCGATCTTATCTAGTATATCAACTCTTAAAAAGGAAAAATAAGTCATACGAATTTTACGAGAGAAGTTTAAAGCTCACAATGATCTTCTCTGGCTGTGCTACCTAGTTATTATATCTGTGGCCACAAGCCATAACCGCCTAAGTTTTTTTTTCATAATTTTCAGGAGGTCAGATTAAAGTTTCAAATCATCACTATTTGAAATTATGAATATTTGTTTCTAAGCTTATTTTTTTCTTTGGAAAAACTTCTGTTTAAAAAAAGATTATGGTCATAAAAAATTAAGTGGAAGTAGATTTAAATGCTGAGCACGATGGTGCCTATAACTTAATTTTGTTCTAACTCGAGTTAAGCGGTTATGGTTTGTGGCCACTGATATATGGCCTACTTACATTAAGATTGAGGCAATATTTGATGGAGGGTCCTTGATCCCCGCTAAAATTTCCTTGGTTCTTTGTAAACCTGATGGTATATTATCCAGTACTGGGAGCCCTCGTCGAGTCACTAACTCCCTTAGAATATGTTGGTTTCTGGTCAAGTCATTGTATTCTCTATAAAATATTACTTTGTTATTTAAATGATATAATGTATAAACATTGTGCTTACTGTTGCGACAGTGGCTCATTCAGTATGTACTGATCCGGTTTATAGGGATGTAAAACCAACACCAATTGCTTGTAGTTCTGACCCGCAATATGTGCGGCTTCAATTGCACCTGCTGACGCCCTTGTTTCGGAATCCATTACAAAGAAAAGTACTCTAGCTTTCTCCTTCGCTCTATGTTCTAGCTCAATTAAGTCTGGGGTCCAGTCAGATACTTGCTGTTCCATTTAATACACTTATACTTTAGTTATTTAAATGTATAAGAATATTAATTTTACTTACTGGATTGTAAAAAGAAATTCCTAGTTTCTCTAAGGCTGGTATCGCTACGTCCTTTCTCCAGGTTGTTGGATTACAAGAGCCTCCAAGGAACACCTCTACCGGTGTTCCAGTTTCTTTCGCTGGCTTTAAATTGGTTGTGATGTTTTCAGTATTAGACATTTTCTTTCGGTCATCTTGTGAATTGAATGGTTTTGTACTTTTGTGGCGAGGCCGTTGAGTCCTATTCGACGTTGATGTAGATGGCCCATAACAAATCTCTGGATTGCTATCGGTTTCATTTTCATTGTTTCGAGAGTGAAGATTTCGCAGTTTTTCACTTATCGGAGTAAAGCTTGAAGTTCTGTACAAATAATTTTAAAATAACTTACAGGCGAGAATTTATTAATTTTAAATCGCATACCTAAATCGCTTTAAGTCTGCAGCTAATACACAGAATTCCCCAAATGTTAGGCCATTCCATTGTCGACTGCCTTTTCGAGCAAACAACTTCGCTGTTTGGAGCATTTCGCTTACTACAAATAAAATACAATTTTAACACAATATTAGGGACAGTGCTTACCAAAACATTTACTTTGTCGCTCGCTTGGATTAAATTGCAGTTCATGGAATAACTCCTGAACCCGTTCAGCTGGTACCACACTACATCTTGCCTTCGCACGCCAAGCGTTCAATGCTTCACTGCAGATGTATAAAATTAACCAATTCGTTAAGTTTGATGACAAGCCATATTTAAGTTTTCTAAATGTCTTTAGTTTTATAAGTTAGTTCCTTACAAGTATAATGTATCTAATTAATTTAAATTATTAAATGTTGTGTAAAAGTTATCAACCAGTAACACAGAAATACCGTATAATTCGTGTATGGTTTCGGACATAACCTAGATAACTAACTTGTGCAAATTTGGTTATTAATACGGGGATATCTATGCAAGGTTGGCGAATAAAAAATAATAGGTATGGGTGCTTGAATAATATGAAGATGCAGAAAGAACATAAATAAATAAAAATAAATAATTGGCGCAACAGGTCTATAGGAACCCTAGGCCTAGCTTCTCACAACCATAGACAAACCATACTATTATTGTCTCTGCTCACAACCAATCGTTTCGTAAGTTTTTCAGTTTTTGGACGAATGTAAGGGATCTACAATTTAGCGCCGGGTCCAAACGGCTAATTTAGAAGCTCCTCTTCATGACAGTTATACTCTCGGATCTCGGATGTTTGTCAGACGTTCGCGAGAGGTGGCGCAGCGGAAAAAGCCATAAGTTGGATTTTGGGTTTTTTCGGGATTCGACCCTCGCTTAGTAGTCCAACACACTAACCACTAAGCCACTGCGCATACGAAAGATTAACAAAACATTGTTGTTAGGTACCTGCTATACCTAACCAATGTGTAAATAATGTAATCCAAGAGTTCCATGCACAACACTTAAGCTGTCTATTCCTCTTCAAGGGGGAAGCTACAGCACATTGCCACATAATAATCATAAACTAAGTATTAAATAGACCGTCAGCTCTTGCAACTTAAGAGAATTTGCCTACAAGCTGTTTTCCGTGTTTCTATGTGGCAAAGTATGTGTGCCATGTTAAAGTAGATTAGCCGCACGCATACTCTCGCACATAGGAACCTGACAGTTGCCTGACAGTTCATTCTGTGGTAACATTGAAATAAATTCAAATAATTCAAATAACTGCCCGTTATCGGGACGTGTTAAGAAAACGGTGGGTATGGTGTGGTGAATTTAGTATCAAATTCTATTAAAACGCATAGGTTAGGTAGGTATACGTATTAGGATTTCGTTCATTTTACCTAGATAATCTATATAGTACGGGATGTTTTCATCTTTGTTGTAAAAAATCGAAATCGATAAACTATATGAATCATTGACAAAAATAAAAAAAAAAACGCTTATTAATATAAAAAAATATTTGATTACTAATGTTTATGAATCGTATATATTAAAAGCAAATAAATTGTAAGCAGAAAAACTTAAATGCGTGAGACATATCAAGGTACAAATCAGTAAACATGTTTATTTCCAATTTTGCTTAAATACATTTTGAGTTTCGTTCTTTTCCGTAAATTTTAAAGAAAATAAATTTTCGTTGATTGTGTCTACTAGACTTTTTATTTTTATTATAAATGAACATTATTCATATTCTCGGCTGACGCAATTGATTTCAAATGTAATTTCATTAATTGTGTCAATTGTTCCAAATTTTCTAATACATTTTTTTTTTTTTAATGAACGGAATCTTTATGTAAAGATTATAACTAAAAAGTCATACTATTTCAAATCTTAATAGTCGTAATCAATTCTTCTCTTTAAATTCTTTGCCGTTTTTCTGTGGACATTCACGGTGAAATCATTTTTCGCCAAAAACAGCAAACGAAAACAGACACAATAATTATAGGAACAAAAATATCTTATTTTATTTCACACATCATTCATTTGTTTATTTATGTTGATTACATTCGCTATTATAAATTTCGTAGAATATCTACATGTTTTCGTGGTGAAATAAAACAACGAGCTTAAACTCTCAGAACGCATCCATCAGCTGACAGAAACTCACCAAATACACTAACTCTCAGTCAGTGTTCTCAGCACGCTCACTTTATTTTTCACAAGAAGCGTGTTAATTTTTCCCTTTTCACTAAACTCAAATTCCCTTAGATTTTTTATGGAAAATACATACTTTTAGAAGTAAAATTTGTATTGTTCGGAGAGAAAATCATATTAAATTAATCTTCAGTATAAAAATCGCAGTTTGCTAACATTATAATGATAATTTTTTGATAATAGAAATTTTTGCTTAAGGCAAATCTCTTTTTTATGTACATTTAGTGCGTTGATATTCATAGTGAAATGTAGTTCGACTGTTTTTCTGACAGATTATTGATAGTCCAACAATTAAGACATTTTTTTCCTTTTACGCAGGAAAGTTTTTCAAAAATTTAAATTCCCACAAAAAGGTAGAGATGCCACAATGCAGGAACACTGCTGAGTGTCAGTATTTTATTACTCCTCCCACCTTTTAGAAATTCTTTTTTTTGCTGCTTCACACGTATTCACAGATATGAAATTTAAGAGAGAATTTTATTTGAAAAATTTGCGGGGGGAATCGGGTAGGTGCGCGGGAGCTGACGGTCTATTTAATACTTAGTTTATGATAATAATGCAAAGAGCAGAAACTTAAAAACGTTTAAACTGTATAATATTTTTATGTGCATCAATCTTATGGTATTATCTTCATTCAGTTTATATACAATTTTACTGTATGGTCTAAAGTTAGAGTCGATGAATGAACTGTACATCACGTACGAATAAAAAAAAACTTCACAATCATTTAGTCCGCAATTGCATCAACTCATAAACTAAGTATTAAATAGACCGTCAGCTCCCGCGCACCTACCCGATTCCCCCCGCAAATTTTTCAAATAAAATTCTCTCTTAAATTTCATATCTGTGAATACGTGTGAAGCAGCAAAAAAAAGAATTTCTAAAAGGTGGGAGGAGTAATAAAATACTGACACTCAGCAGTGTTCCTGCATTGTGGCATCTCTACCTTTTTGTGGGAATTTAAATTTTTGAAAAACTTTCCTGCGTAAAAGGAAAAAAATGTCTTAATTGTTGGACTATCAATAATCTGTCAGAAAAACAGTCGAACTACATTTCACTATGAATATCAACGCACTAAATGTACATAAAAAAGAGATTTGCCTTAAGCAAAAATTTCTATTATCAAAAAATTATCATTATAATGTTAGCAAACTGCGATTTTTATACTGAAGATTAATTTAATATGATTTTCTCTCCGAACAATACAAATTTTACTTCTAAAAGTATGTATTTTCCATAAAAAATCTAAGGGAATTTGAGTTTAGTGAAAAGGGAAAAATTAACACGCTTCTTGTGAAAAATAAAGTGAGCGTGCTGAGAACACTGACTGAGAGTTAGTGTATTTGGTGAGTTTCTGTCAGCTGATGGATGCGTTCTGAGAGTTTAAGCTCGTTGTTTTATTTCACCACGAAAACATGTAGATATTCTACGAAATTTATAATAGCGAATGTAATCAACATAAATAAACAAATGAATGATGTGTGAAATAAAATAAGATATTTTTGTTCCTATAATTATTGTGTCTGTTTTCGTTTGCTGTTTTTGGCGAAAAATGATTTCACCGTGAATGTCCACAGAAAAACGGCAAAGAATTTAAAGAGAAGAATTGATTACGACTATTAAGATTTGAAATAGTATGACTTTTTAGTTATAATCTTTTCATGAAGATTCCGTTCATTAAAAAAAAAAAAAATGTATATTAGAAAATTTGGAACAATTGACACAATTAATGAAATTACATTTGAAATCAATTGCGTCAGCCGAGAATATGAATAATGTTCATTTATAATAAAAATAAAAAGTCTAGTAGACACAATCAACGAAAATTTATTTTCTTTAAAATTTACGGAAAAGAACGAAACTCAAAATGTATTTAAGCAAAATTGGAAATAAACATGTTTACTGATTTGTACCTTGATATGTCTCACGCATTTAAGTTTTGCTGCTTACAATTTATTTGCTTTTAATATATACGATTCATAAACATTAGTAATCAAATATTTGTTTATATTAATAAGCGTTTTTTTTTTTTATTTTTGTCAATGATTCATATAGTTTATCGATTTCGATTTTTTACAACAAAGATGTAAACATCCCGTACTATATAGATTATCTAGGTAAAATGAACGAAATCCTAATACGTATACCTACCTAACCTATGCGTTTTAATATAATTTGATACTAAATTCACCACACCATACCCACCGTTTTCTTAACACGTCCCGATAACGGGCAGTTATTTGAATTATTTGAATTTATTTCAATGTTACCACAGAATGAACTGTCAGGCAACTGTCAGGTTCCTATGTGCGAGAGTATGCGTGCGGCTAATCTACTTTAACATGACACACATACTTTGCCACATAGAAACACGGAAAACAGCTTGTAGGCAAATTCTCTTAAGTTGTAAGAGCTGACGGTCTATTTAATACTTAGTTTATGCATCAACTCAACAAGCAACAAGAGTACAAAAAGGTAATCGTGAATCGTGATAAACTAAGAGAAACTTTTGAGAGTCTCTCTTAAAAGTAATAAAACTGCTCTCATTAGAGTTCAATGTTTCTGTCAAAGACGTTTCCGCGCATTTGGTGGTCATGAATGAAAACTTTACCTACGATGAAATCATCGGACGCTTTTGTATTAATACATACCATACCAACCTTTGTATTTTAAAGGAAAGTTTTTTTCCCATTAATACCTAGGTAAACACTAATATTTTTTCATGCTCCCGCAAAATATTCAGGAAAAAAAAAGTAGGTAGGTACATATTTAGTATAATTTTTCTAGATGCTCGCTGAGTGAAAACACGTTGAAAAAAAAACTCTTGAATAGGTGGGTAATCCATAATTTGCGCCTACCTTAATCTTGTTTGGAAGTAAGTCGAAATCATAAGACGAAATCATAATCGAATTATTGTTACTTTTCATCCATGAAAAATAATTCTTCAAAATGCCGATGAATATTTTCATAAAAACATACAATCTAAAAATAAATGCCTGCGTCTATTATTGTGATGTCATGTTCTAACCAAACTTGGAAAAGCATTTCTAATTCAAAAATAGTGATGACGAGGAGGTACCTACTGCTAATGAAACAGGTTGTTATTCAATGATTTCCCAAATGCGGAGAATTTTGTGTTTTTAATTGATTTAAATAACTGCGTTTAAGGAAATTAAGCAGCAATTAATTTCACTATCGGTTTGTATTGATATCGCAAACGAGGCAGAAAGTGGTATAGAAAGGAATATATTACCGATATCATGTAACCATTTTCCATTCTTCCTTTGCAGTCTATACATTTACGTCGCCCATTCGTAATTTGTTTTCTTCTGTACGTCGTACAGTTAGTGATTTGTTTTCATATTATTACTTTACAGCTATGTACATGCGTTGGTATATGTATATGCAGTTGAACATAGCTTTTAAAAAAAAGATAATGCGCCGACACGAATGGTTGTGAGAAGCTAGGCCTAGGGTCCCTACGTATCTGTTATGTTATGCAGTAAAAAGGGCTGCGGTTGTAGGATGCTTAAAGCTTTCACAATTCTCGATCTTCCGCCATCTACTCTAGATCATGAAGGCCATAATCCCCATATGAGTAGGAGATATTTCGGACTTGATCTAACCACCTCCTGGGTCTACGCACGGATTCCCTAGCACGTCTTGGAATCCGAGTTCTACATTGAGCACCTGATGTATTCTGACGTTCCTTATACGATAAATGCTTGTCACACCTGTAATAAAACGAAGAAATCTTATTTCGGCAGTTGGTATTCGATTCTAATATTTCGGTCACTACCCAAATATTATGACTAGACTATAGTTAAGAGTTGGAACAAACGACGAATTAAAGACACCAAGTTTGGTCCTCCTGATAACAAAATGACCTCAAGTCCTTTCCTACGGGAAAACTTAACTTTTCTCCTTCCATAGTATGCATATCTTAACCTAAATTAAATTCAAAAATATCACCGGTCTATTTCTTATTAAATTATAGTAGGTATAGGTATTTAATATTGTTCTATAGAACATGAAAAGAAACAATATTATATATGTAGGTATATATGTACTATGAATGCAACTACATATCTGCAAACATTTCTCTCGAGGTCACTAACATCTTTCTGTCCATCTATTTGATGAGTATAGACATAGAGGTGTAAACCATCTTACTTGGAGACTCACTCGCTTCAGCTACAGACAACTGCTAAAAAATCGAAGATGAGGTCATAACTAATAATAAAACTGACTTGATGGCAGTGAGCAAAGAGAAAAACAGCTGCTTCGATATTATATGAGCAACTCTCAATATAAATATAAATATTGAGTACTTTTGGTTGTTTCGTTTGGGTTGGCCAGCTCTCTTTTTTCTGACGAAATCTATATTATGCATAAAACATAGGGTATATAAAAACATACGAAAAGAGAGTAAAGAGATCGATCTACGGTGAAACACCAAACAATCAAGAATCAACCACTATCAGCTGCAAGTTGGTTGGTACAATACGGCATTCGATTTCGCAGTCGATGACAACTAAAAAAAGGGAGTCGAAACTCGAACGTATTTACTCCCGTCCCAGTTTGTCTAAACACTAATCTGAATCTGAATGGCCTATACGGCTGTACAATAATTGTTAGGGTAATAATAGCTACACATATTAAGGAAGAGATTTTAATTATTGAATGTCACCAAATCAATTAAACTCAGAGATCAGAGTGCAAATCAAAGAGAGGACCGTTTATTAACACACACAACATATCTAATCAAGTAGGTACATTCGCCCGTTTACCGTCGTGCAAAAACATCCATCGTGATGTCATTAATAAAACTAGACTAGACTACCACAAGCCAACCTACTGTTATTTTTCTCCGAATATCCAGCGTCCGCTACCAATGGTTTGTTCAAAATTGGTTTATTTGTTAGTAGGTATAGGTATATAGGATAATAAAAGGTGATTTCATTACTGACGCTCTATTAATTCGATGAGAGGTTATCAACCAAGTAAATTTAAATTTGCGTAAAGTAAGAGTTTAAAAATAAGCACATTTTTTACTTTGCCATTATGCTATTTTTATCTGCGAAGAGCGGAGACTAAGCAGCTAACCAAAACCAAACCACCATGAAAGTTTATTTTAAAATATAATTTGTATTTAAGAGACAATATGGAAGATATTTTCAACGCATTGGAAAATATCACGACGTTGGCGCGATATTGAATTAAATGCTCATTTCATTACAATATATTTATGATGACCTAGGAATATATCTTTTGTTTTGTAAACAACTAAGCAGAATCTACTGCGTGTGAGAAAATGCTACTTAATGTTTTTTCTCACTTCCGTCTTACATTGAATTCACGTTCATTGCAGACACAATGTCGGCAGCAGGGTGAAGTCAAATGAAGGATATGTATGTAGGTAGGAGTGATAGAAGTTAATAAAGCAATTAAAAAAAAACAATGCACAGCAATCGAAGTTATGTCGTATTGAATTAATTTTCAACGATTGATATCCTTATTAGGTTTTATCGTAACAGTACCTATGATAACTTTTACAATTAATTTAAAGTAAAAAAAAAATGAATTTACCTACACAAAAAGTATATGTATTAGTAAACCATTGAACAACAAAACAATGCATATAGAAAAATTAATAACGTACTAAAAAGGCATTCAATAACAAAAAGAAAACAAAATAACAACCTACCCAATAAAATATTTCGCTTCAACCGCTGGTGCTTCTCGCGGGTTGTTAACATTTAAAGTTTGAGGCCGCACAGATGCCATCATCGCAGAAGTTGAACTGCTGCGATATGTTGCCGTTGTTGTTGTCGTTGTTAGTATGTTGCACTCGGTTGTAGATCGTACAAGAGCATCATAAGACTTGGTTTTCTTTGTGGATCCCATTTTGTTCAAAATTTATTTATCACAATGAAACTCCTCTCTATCACGTGTTTCGTTTTGTCTTTAATAGGGACTGAACCAAGTTACCTACGAACACAGCAGTGTTGACCCCGGATGGACCATTCACAAGGCCAAGTGTGCAGCAAGAGCATTTGTTATTACACTGTGCATATTTTAAAGATATCCTCTTAAAAGCTTTAAAATTAAACGTCAGAATCACACTTTTTCATTTTTAAAGCTATAAACATCAACGAAAAACCAAAACAATATTTATTGTCGATGAAAATCAAATCGTTTGTATAGACAAAAAACATGTTTTCGTTCCATCCATACGTAAAGTAAATAAGTCGCGTATTTACCCGGTAGATAATTTAATTTTATATTTAGAAATGATCCACACGTTTTGGAAATATACTGCCCGAAGGTATAACAAAAACAACAGTCGCACAGTTAGCGTCACTGTTTATTGGAAGACGGGGATGTTTTACGTACGTGCTTTAAGCGCGAAAGCTGTTTCTTTCTTAGTTTACTCAATGATATCAATTAAGCCATTAAAATGAAAATAAATAAATAGCCTTTCAGAAAATAGATTTACATGAGTATCTAACCATATATATCGGTAGATATTCGGAAATTTTTTTCACAAAATAGATATCACAATGCCTTCACTGTTTCCACATCAAAAAATATATGATCACTGCACTGTAGATATAAAATTAAACTGTCAACAAGTTTATCTTTGGCCGCGTGTGTCTGTAGTTTTCTAAACAATCACTGATTCTCATGCATCCAGCATAGATTGTAGACCGATTAATTAAATAATACTAGCGAAAACCTTCGCTAAAATATTTCCGTTTTGGATACGCTTTTGTCTAGCCAGTAAATCGTGTTGTAGATACACATACACAATTATTTCGGAATTCAATTTTCAATACTAGTGCTCTTAGCGCTGCAAACGAAGTCCGTCCGCGACAGAGATTGATGACAGACTAACATTTTTTAAATGAATGAAAGAGGAAACCACGGCAAAGGCGTTGGGACGCGACGCGTCGGCGGGGGCAGGGCCAGTGGGCTGGCAGCTGGCGCAGGCGAAATGCGAAGGCGACTGAGACGAGCGAGCTGAAGCAAATTCTCTTAAAAGCACTACCTTACAAATAAAAGCTCGATTATAGTAATGTCAAATGTGAATAAGCTTTGTTTATTGTTGTATTCATTTCTTCATTTGAACCTTTGGGTTGTGGATAAATTTATACTAGGCACCTTCCTATGTTTGAAACACAATAAACAAAGTACGTATACTTGTACCTAGTTACACAATGCAGAATCATTGATATTGAACAATAGTATATTATGTATTTGTATAAATTATTATTATACTCACATAATGTATTTTAATTGCGTCTTCAATTTGTATTAAAAATTTTGCAATTATTGACTTTAGACTTCAAAAATTATTAGGTACATATTTTTTTATATTTATTACATTTCTGTCTTTGGTTTTCTTGGTCTCTATAGAATGTTAATGTACACACTACCATACAATTTTGTTTCCAACCACACCGAACATTTTTTTATTCTTAGAGGTAGGTATCTACCTAGGTATATAATATATTTATTTCATTATCTACTAGGTATTTCCGCTTACCAATCGAAAACTAGAGAACTTGTCCTTACTAAATAGGATTGTCTATTCTTAAGTGGTTGAACGCCTTTGTAACAAGTTTCACGTGTCCGATTCGAAAAAAAAAACATTTGTCACAATGTCCAAGCATCTTGGCTAGGAAAGTTGTTTCTAATATTTCTGAATTGATTGCTGACGGAATCGAACATGTTAATTTGCATTCACATTCGCAAATTAAATTGTTATTGTAATAGGTAAATAATAATTTCCCTGTCCTCAGCTTTGTTATATTCCTTTTCGACCCACAGCTTTCTATAAAAATAATTCCAACAAATCGATAAGAATAATACACATCATTCCTCTTGGCATTTACAATAGTGATTGCGGTGCCGGACTACTTTCTCTTTTTTTAAATGTGACTAGCTAATCAGATCTTAATATTGCATAGATCTAATAGGTAAAGTGTATTATGTTCATAGGATAGTATTATAAAATAGGTAGGTACCTGTATAACTATGTACATATACTTCTTTCCTCTTCTTTAGTCTTTACAAAATTACTTAAAAAATATACACATTTGTTTAATAATGGCTGTAATTAGGATAACGTGAAAATATGAAATTGAAAATAAATTATTATTACTGACATTGATTGAAGCCACGTGCTTAATAATCTATGTAAACGTAATAGTTTCCTACGCTCTATTTCTAATTATTAACATCAATCCATGTTAAATGAACTTATAAGCTCATTTATCCTCCAAAAATGAATATGTATCATAATTAGGTTGCGTTTGTTCTTCCTTTACATCGAAACAGCTCAAAAAGCAGATTCACATTTAAAATTGGTAAGGAATGTAGGTAGGTACCTAAGTAGATATATCCCTGGATGGAATCATTTCCTTCCTAGCAGTCTTTGTTTTTGCATATCTAAACAAATCCAAAAAAAAACTACTGTTTTGAGTTTACGCATTATACTTTATACCTAGCAGAAATCCATAATTACGTCATTTACTCAAAATAAACACTACACTATTCTTGTATTACCTATTCTCTTAGAGCAAGCCAAAAAACAGTAATCAAGTTCTCCTCACCTTAAGAGTTGTTTTACCTTTATGTCCTTTAAAACAACGATCTATTTCTAGTCTTTAAAATAATTTCGAAACTTTTAACTTAATTATACACTGTTCACAAACGTTAACAAAAACAAAACACTGAATTAAAACTACGGCAAGAACATGTTTAACATAAATGATTAGAATAGGTACAAGAAACGTCAGTCTATTCATTAGACCAAGTTGGTACATAAAGCTTGTAGCTAAACTGACGTTTCTTCATGCGATGACTTTGTTGTGTGTGAAGACGTCAGCGATGTTTTTTGTTAAACAGATATGTTCTACGAAAATAGTGGCAAAGTAACGAATAAAACTAGACAGCATATTTTTATATTTAAAAAATAAAATGATAAACAAATTTCTATCAGTCTATTTTGTGTATGTGATACCTTTGTATATACATTCCTATATAGATATACATATATGCAGTAGGTACGCTAACTAAATTTTACAGCCATATTATTCACTCACTTTAATCCGCCTTAAAGTTTACACCCGCCTTTAAGTGAGTTTAACCCAAAAATTAAACCCAAATCCATAATATTCAGTCGATAAACCTGAGCAGAAACCCATTTTTTTTAACTTGACGGTGTTTAGTCCGGCAGAGTAGCTCGCGACAACGTCAGTGTCAAATTAGAAGAAGAAAAAACCAGCTGACTAACTTAAAGAACTTGTAGGAGAACAAAAAAGATTTTATATGGCTGTAGCATAATTATATTAAAATAATACTGAGAAGTTTAAAGTGCAAAAACAGAATAAAACCATTCTAAAATTGAAAAATGATGTTTTTCAATTATCTGCAAGAAATTTTTTTTTTTTTGGAAAGTCGAACATAAAAAGCAATCTCGAAAAAAAAATTATCTGTTTGCCAAATCGAAAACGACATTAGTTTATGACCAGAACCATTCCAATTTCCTCAACAGTACAAAACACTAAAAAAAATTTGCATTTATGCATTTAGAATCTGTTGCTTTCGTTTGAACAATGCTTAATGCTTTTCAACTGATGATCAATTTATGAAATTCTTGAATTTAATATTACACTGTAAGGCGCTGTTTTATTTTACCCACATGACCTTCATAACCTTTGATATTCGTGGTTTATTGTTAGATTTCGTACTTTTGCTGTAAATCATAAAATTTAATATATATAAATATAACTCATGTGGGTAATATAAGAAACACTCATATGAAAGTAAAAATAATAACAACGTTTTGGCGGCGTGCGCTACTCCAGGTTTTTATATGATTATTATTAAGTATAGGGCGCGTAAATTTCTGTTAACCTCCATATCACAGCCCTGTGTTACAGTAGAATACAAACTGAATAAGTGGACTGCGATTGGAATTGTGTGTGTCGCTTGTCAAAATATTCTTATTGGTGAAGTAAGTGAAGTAACTATTTGTGGTGATAACGAAGTCAGAATCGATCGGTGGTGATCGATCTTCATTCTTAAATTTACACTTTCAAAGAAATAAAGAAACAATAGCAAATATTAAATAATTATGAAATTGGAAATCGCAAAACATTGACGAATATTTTTTTTCATTTTCAATACCGCGAACGCATAATTTGTAAGATAAAAAATACACTTGCTGTTGTATGGACGTATTTGTGCTTACGTAGTTATCAAGTGGCATACTGTATACTGATACTGAGTGATCTTACGCTGCTTATTGGTGTAGTGATGTGATGAAAAAAATTATGACCGGACAAAGTAAATAGCAATAAATCGAAATTGTTCGCTAAAAGTCTTGTCGGGCATTCGAATCAAACCAATCAAATAAAAAAACCTACATCGCACGCAGTAGTTGACGATCGTTATAGAAGTGTAGCATTTGCATAGACACCCCAGCCCCCAGCCCCTAGGCTATGATTTTTAAATGTGTAAGTAGGGTTATGTGACTGTGGTATGGAATTACCATCCAATTGAAAGTGTTTTAATGAATAGGAAAACAAGTGGAGAAGGCACTCGCACTGTTACTTTAGTTTATTCACTTATTTCTTTTAAATAAGGAACGTAATCAAAACTTTCTATAAATTATTTAACAATGGGTATAAATATTCTTAAAAGATCTTCAGGATTTCTTCTCCGCAATCCAGCAAGGAATTCATATCTTACGTTGGTTTAACAGTTTCACTCATTACCAATTCAAATGCGTTAAAAAAATAATATTAAAAAAAAGCAACGTTAAAACCTATCGCATTCCTACCCCAAGTGTAGATCGCATAATAAACCCCTGATACACATACCAATACCCCAAGTGCATGTACCCATATGATACATTTAGCTTTTACTTTCAAAGGCAAAGAATTCATGAGATAAGTTTAATTCTTATCAGAATGATAAATATGTACGCCCACCTGAGTTTTTTTTCCTGCAGACAAGAACGCACAAAAAAATGATTATCTACATTATATGATATCAATCTTACAGATAAACTGTTCACTTGTTTATCTTAAAGTTTTATAATAATGGTATTTAGGTATGGATTATATTTAAACAAATAACCGTTGTTTAAGCGGTTTTCTAATATGGGAATTTCGCAAAAAAAACTCTTATGACTGCAAAAAATACCTATGTCCCAGAAAGAGAAAGTTAAACAAATGGTTGAGACGCAGGGCTTCCGTTTCATGATTTCGTTGAGGAGTATATAAGAAGTTTTTTTTGGGGAGTAGGTACCGGAGAGTACAAAACAAAAGTTAAGAAATCATTTTTTTTGCAAAATGTTTTTTAATTCGACGGATTGATGTTGGCAGCCTGTGGCGGCTATGTTGATTTGGTGGCATCTGTCTAATCTGGTGTTTATTATTCAGCCGCTAATGCCAAATCACCATTACAAGTTACAGAATTGAGCAGAATGTCCAAATCATAGACATACCATATTGTCTCTGGTCCAAATGATAAACCTCTATTATCAAAATGTGCAAACTTTGCATCCATTTTATGGCAGACGTGGTGGCCCTTCAAAGTGGACTCTCCAACGTTTGGTGGCCAAATTCGAGAGAAACGGTTCGGTACAAAATCAGCCATAAATTTTACCAACCGGATCCGTGGCACCATGAGAAGCCGCGGCAAGTTTGTTAACAAAATCGAACACACAAAATCGTAATGAAACATCAAGAACCTATTATGTGTTACCTACTTTTAAAAAATAATTTTACGCTCCTAAATGCTCTCTGGAGTTGTAACTGTAAATGTAATTAAATTGTAAATAAGTACCTGTGATATTATTTAATTTGTATATTATTTATTGAGTAAATGAACACAATAGCTGTTTTTTATTATCAGCGTGATCTGATCCGAATCAGATCACGAAAATAAAACAAAACGGATCATTGAAAAGTTTAATTTTGGAATTGTGGCAACAGTTGCTTTCAAAAGCAAAACAGATAATACAGGGTATTTCCAACCTCATATTGCCACCAGCCATATTGCAAATATTCTTCTCAACGTGACGTCACACAAGGCACATGTCATTTCATTTGCAAAGTCAAGGGTGTTACCATATTTGAATCAAATTTGCATAATTTTTCTTTTCAAATATATTTTTGTGAAACAAATTTAGTATTTTATGTTCAAATATGTAACACATGAACAATATTTTGCTGCTAACGCTTGAGTTTATCTTGGCATATTAAAGTGTGTCCAGACCAACGAAACATTTCAAAAATGGTTATGAAATGTGCCTGAAGCAAAACGGACAGATTATAAACATTTATAAAAGATTTCTGAAATTTATTTACTAACCCCCGTATTAATAAACACTCCGTAAAAGTTATCAACTCGTTACTCAGCAGTTACGTCAAATTTTTGTATACTTATTTGTTTATTAATACGGGGGTAAATGTTTGTGAAATGTTTCAACTTTATCCTGTTTTGGACTAGAAGAAAATAATGTGGTGGGATTATTAGCAGCGAGTAAAGTTTTTATTTTTTGTAATTTTGGTCTTGGCAATCACGCGACACGCGATTTAATTCAAATAATCGTATTAAATGAATCACTTTCTTATACGGTATTCAAAGCTTGTCATAAAAGCTTAATAGTAAGAAAAATAATTGATAATTGTAGGCGCAGTGGTTAGTGTGTTGGACTACTAAGCGAGAGGTCACAGGTTCGAATCCCGAAAAAAACCAAAATTCCAACTTATGGTTTTTTTCCGCTGCGCCACCTCTCGCGAACGTCTGACATACATTCGAGAGTATAACTGTCATGAAGGAGCTTCTCAATTAGCCGTTTGGACCAGTGTACAAACGAAACGAATGGTTGTGAGAAGCTAGGCCTAGGGTCCCTGCAGACCTGTTGCGCCAACTATTTATTTTTAATTGATAAAACAACTTGCACAGTGAAATGGCAAGGTAATTTTAACATCATAAAATTTAATTTACAAAAAGCCCTAAAATCGCTAAAAAGTTAATACAACATACACCCTGTGGAAAAAATAAAAATAAATCGTTGCTTACATTCCGCGATACTAATAATCATTTTTAGTGTCCAGACTAAATTTTTCGAACTCACAATTCCAAAATTTTCCATCCAAAATTGCATATTGTGACCTACAAAATATTTCTATTGTAGGTTAAAAATGATTATTAGTAGTCCTATTGAGTATATCTAAAGCTATAAGCCGAAAACACACACGTTGATGAAGTTATTAAAGGGGAAAACATGCATTTTACTAGTTAAAACCAAAAACTTGATTATGATATCTTATAACAGTATTAAATTAGAAGAAAAAGAAATAGGTATTATGTTAGTGCAAACTTTATTTCCCATATTGAAAGGCTGACAGTCCCGTTGCTTCATTCACTTATTTTTTACCCACCTCATACATTCGTCATCTCTCGAGAGATATTTAGCTATATGTGTAAAATGTCATATCATGCATGAAGCTTGATTTCAAATGACAAATGGTGGACGCATTTTCGGTTGAAGTTACTAAGTTTTAAAAATATTTATTTACAATATTTCTACAATTATCTGTTTTTTCTTAAGTCTACGATAAATCTAATGTTCTGCGAGCACTGATGGGGATCTGCGTATCAATATTATTTATACAGTTATTAATTATGCAAATAACTATATAGATAATGTATTATCGACAATAGCTTTCCATTGTATTATTTAAAAAATGAAGGCCCATCTGGTAAACGGCCACCAGCTAAACCAAAACTAAAACATAGGGTAATCCTTTTCTTGTATTTTGTGAATTATTTCGAATTTAATACCCATTTTTAACTAACTACACGTTGATTGCAGCATTTAACAGGAACAAGAGTAAAATGAGTTAAAATGAAGGATTCACACAAAAACGTTTCGACAATCATATCTGAGCCAGAACAGAAACCAGATACTCTAGAAGAAATTGAATTAAAATGTAAAGGTAACTACTTATTCTTAAATTTTGTAAAAATTCTTAGTGTTATATTTATAAATATGAATTTAAACGTATTTATAGGTATGCTTTTTGTGTACAAAATATAATGTACTAAATACATAACCATATATTTTATTTAACATAAATGTACATAATGCACTTTCTAATCATCGGATTATAGCTCATATCATACTCCACTAACTGCCTATAAAGTAGGCGGGTAGGTATATGTATTTTGAAATATTACAGGTGGTTATTATCAAAAGATCCATACTTATGTCCTATTTATGTACTGATTGTACAAAGACACGTTAACCGCCGATAGTGTTCCCAAAGGGGCATTTAATTTCAACAGCGCCTCGATTTCCTTGTTGGTTGATATGAATGGCAATAGGGGAATGATTAGAAGACAAAGTTCAAAAGCTGTATGTCGTCATATCTCGAAATGCAATACAAGCTGCATTAAATAATCGGTTCAGTGTCATCAAAATCGACATCAATGGGTAGACGGAAAGTATGATTTTTCTTCACATTTCTTATAAATTAAATACTTCATACCCACGTACATATTAGTACGTATTTGTATATGGGCATGCATTTTTTTTGCTGCAAACATCAATCTACTGCGATAATCTTCTCCTTATTCTATTTTTTGGTTGAATCATTTTTCTGACTTGTTGATAAGAAAGTTTGATTTCGGTAGAGTCTGTGCATTAATAAGAGAGAAATACTAACACCGAGAAGAACGAACAAATATTTTATGATAGATAATAATACAATACAACAAATACATTCTCATTTGGCTTTCTGTATAAAATAGATTACGTCCGACAATACTATGTCTTTTTCTCTGTTCCGTCCGGTAGGTTAGCAATTCATCACTACAAATGCACAGAACCATGTATTGTGTGAATCGCAGTCGTCAACGACTATGAGTACCTCAGCTCTAACTAAATAATGATTATTTCGCAGATTGTGATAACAGCGGCTTTAACGTTTATTGGCTCTTGCTCTTCTAATGTTGTTGTTGGTTTAAGAAACATACATATCTTTTCGTTTGTTTGCTTTGCTTCTTTTAACTCTCTCAGTTTTACTTATGACAATTCTAAGACAGTTAGGCGAGCGATATTTGTTTAGTCGGTCCGATATAACATGACTAGTCAGAGTCAGACTATTGATCTCAGCCGCTTATTGGATACAGAAAAATTGTAGAGTTAGTACCAAGCGGCTGCGCTATAGTGACAATGAAGTACGGAAAATATATTCAATAATCTTCTATTATCGGTGTAAATATTTTTTCTGAATTTATATATTTAAGATGTTAAAGTAACACAGAAACTGTTCAATTTTAAAATAATCGTAAAGTGTAATGTAAAGTAAACGTCCAATTTATTAACAATATAAACTACATACTTAAAATGCTCAAAATGAAAAGTGAAGTTATGACTCCCAGTGCCTTCGATGATTCGTATATATTATCGAACCATTTAGATGATAACTTTTTCAGCATGATTGGTGGTAAGTCAATCACCTTATTTATATTGTATTGATGTTTTACTATACACATAGCTGCTTTTCTTTTGTCATTTAATAAATCCCTCAACGCAGAAAGAGAATAAATATACATATAAACATAAATATATAACTTATATTTTCTCTTTGCATAATACCGGTTTTTAACATATTATAATTTAATAATTATTGTAAATGAGAAAAAGGAATAGTGGTAACTATATGAATATAGCTGAACCTATCTACCACCGCCGAAAAAGACTAATAAATGATATGAATTTTGTTTTTGCTTCTTTTGGTGTTATCGGTAATCAAAACAAATGTGCTTTAAACTGAAAAAAACATACAGCATGCAGAACAAATTAATTTACAATCCGTCAACGTTATGGAGTATAGTATTTGAAATGTCGTCTTGAAATATTTAAAAAAGTAAAATATATGCAAGCTCAAATGTAGTGCAACTTTATGTGTTCATTTTCTGGGGCTTGAACCTGAAAGACCTTAACATAATTTATGAATATGTTTTTTGTTTTCTGATTATAATTTTTATTTTAAATGTTTTATAAATTTATTAATCTTAGTAAGTAAGTACAATAGTCGAGTTTGAGCTTAATCTATATTTGGCGCAGGTTGTATTTTGTATATCGAAATCGTATTACTAAAATGCCAAAATCATTCAAAAATACAGTACCCTATATATGTAACGTATATATAAATGGTAATAGGGAAACATACTTATTAATCAATTTTATCTTTTCATATAAATACGTACCTACATCTGAAAGAAATCATTTGAGAGTTTGTTAAATATGTTAGTGTACAACATTTTTATTGGAGCATATCTTTTAACACACCGTTTATTAAATGCACTGATAAGCCGTGAACTTTTTTTATATACGCATCTAAATTTGGCTTTTCTTTACCATATTCGTAAACTCGTATAATAATTGTATTTGCACATTTTTGTCCTTCTGCGAATTAATTTTGTATAATCATTCATCAATCAAATGAGCTAGTGATGCGGAATCTACATGGATGCTTCTTTCCACTTGATGAGTTTCGTTTCGACATCACGACAATGTAGGTATAGGATCTTGAGGTATTAGCCTATTTTTATTTACTTATTTTTTTATTAGTTATCTTCGTGTAGTTATACTGGGGATGTCTATATACAAAACTAAGTCCAATGGAAAAGATAAATAATAATAGTTTTATTTTTAACTGATACCTAATGTCTATTATTTCAAAGTAATCTACGTTCAATAGTGTATTGATTCATGATTAACAACCATAATTTTTCTTATCAAAGTAACGAGAATACGTTATTACTCATGGCGATAAGTACACATTTAACGAGTAGATACAGTATGCGAATGGCTTGTTTTGGAATACATTAAATTATTTAAATACAAACATTTTGCGTGAACACAAGTTGAACTTTTGATAAAATAGCAAGTGGCCATTATTATGTTCTCTTTCTCATTCAATTAGAAGACAAAAAAAAAACCGTGAGGCAGGTAGGTAGTTACATGATAATAAAATGCTACATTGAATTACAATCAAACACACACTTATTGGTCATGCAAATGACAAAAAGTAGTTGTAGGTATAAAGAGTAAAAAAAGCAAACAAACATGAAATAAGTGCAGTTGAACTTTTTAGCTGTAAAGCTATTTGAAATTAAAATATAATTGTTGACTTAATATACCTACCTATCGCCTATTAAAAGTGTTAATGGAAAAAAAAGTTTTCAAACAAAACCATAAACATATACACCATGAATGTGTGTGGCTTAAAGTGGTTCCCTTGAACTGACTTAGTGTTAAACGCCAGTTTTTTGTTAACTCAGTCTTAAAAATGATCTCTTATGATGTGGTCTACGTGTTGTTAAAGGTATTGTATAACCATATATACCTAGATTATTAATTGGTACATCTAAAAAAAAGCTTTAGTTCTTACGTTGATAAGTAATTAGGATTTTTTTTATTGTATTTGGGTTGCATTAATCCAGTTATTTAAAATACCTCTATTTATAATAATTACAATACTACTAGATGTACCCTATACATAAAGACAGCCAACAAACGATTCATTGCTGTAATTTTGATCTTTGACATGCATATTCCTTCTACGTTTGTTGTATTGTTTGTGTGAATGCTGAGTCATTATCTTAACACGGTTTCAAAGATCTGTTGTTGCAGCTGATAAGAATAATTGTTGTGTCTGCAAATTACAATTCTTATTTCAACAAAAACAAACTGATCTCTGAGGTCTTTTTGTTTTTGCGGTCATCATTATCAACAAGTTGATTAAAAACAAGTATATACATAAATATTGTATACAGTTTAAATTACGTGCATATATCTATATGTGTGAATAGAAAATAAGTAACACAATTTATGCGCTACCATATTTGTATTTTTAGATTTTTAAATTATGCCTGGTAACTGAAATAGGTGTTGCCAAAAGACCGACTAAAATCATAGCTACACTTTTATCCTGAATATTATCTATAAAATAGATTTATAGTCAAAGGTATCATCAAAACAAAGTTTGCTAACTTTTTATTGGGGGTGTGGCAAAGAAGCAAGAAGAAAAACAAGTGGCATGTGGTGCGGGTCATAGTTTCTGAGAACTAACACCAAGTATACGCATCTTCAATCAAATTGAAAACAATCATATAATGAACTTTTCGAGTTTAAAAGTTCTTTAAAAAGGTCATTACGATAACAATTTCGTCTAGAAGCAGTATCTGAACTAGGACAACGGTATGATCAGTATTGCTGCTACTAATCCTTTGTAGGATTTCCTTTTGCATCTAAATCGAACAAATAAGGTGTTCAAAGAAAGAAACTTGCTAAAGCGCATATTATCTGAATAAATTCTTAAGTTTGAAAATAAAAAAAAACGTGCGATAGTTCTCGTTGTCGTTTTATAACTTTCAATATATAGCATAACAAATTTGACGTGCCATGCATTTAAGTAATAAAGATTTTCTTACGAAATAGCCTAGCTAAACAATTAGATTTGATTGAATCTGTAACTTCGTTTAATTTTACATTTACACATTTTTAGATAATTTTTTTATATCTGAGAGCCAACCCAATGACTCAATTTGGCTTTAAAGTTGAAGACTATATTAGTCCCTTTAAATAATTTTGAAGTCTGGTTTTAATTTTTTTATGTTTGTTACTGGAAGAGTGAGTGTGGCAAAAAAAAAAAAGATGACATGTGGCAATATGGGCCATATTTTGTGATAACTTAGAACAGAACTTAGAACGTATTTAGTTCGAAAATTCGTCAGAAAGGTCATCAAAACCTATTACGATAACGACTTTGCAAATTTCTTTTATGAAATAATGCTGATTCTGAAGGAAAATGTTATTATTTAATTAATGTTTTATGTATAGTGTTGTTAATCCCAAATGTGTGTTTTTTTTAAATTATGTAAGTCTTTCTTGGAACTTCCTTTAATTCTTGCAGACACGTCAGAACTTAAAAGTACATAATCAGTTTGTTTATACAATATTTTTGACCTTAAGAAATAAATTAATGGAATTTATAGAATTGTTTACTAAATCTTATACATAAGGTTTCTCCTATTTTGTAAAAATGTGTTGAATATAATTCTTTTGAAATATTATTTATTATTGTTATTCACATGCTGACGTTTGAACATTACCTATGTTATGTCTGTATTGCACGCTTTCGCTTTCGCATACAATCAGATGCTCTAAATGATGTGTCAGGACGACTTTGATAATACATTATGGTATATATATTTTTTAAATAGATTAATAGAAACTATATTGTTTGGTATACTTTTACAAAATTTTGTAAATTTTTTTTTATTTCACTAAATTAATATTGCCACCCAGTTAGGTTTATTATACCCTATCACAATATGTATTTAAAATCACAGTGGTGCCTTTCCCGAATCCTTACAACAAAAATGTAGCAGGAGATCTTCAAGCAAATATCAGTGATTGGTTTCAACTAGCACAATCCCCAATTTATCAAAGTGATAAAGCTATCTATAGCTTAATTACACGATTATAGTGAAGTTGTATAGTATACCATAATGCGATCGCAAAACAAATGAATCACAATGACAAGGCATGTATAAGTAAGCTTTAAAAGCTTTCTTTTATTTTAAATAATCTGTGCCCATAATACGTCTAGATATAGGTATGTTCTCAAATTATAAAAAAACTTGTTTGCACGTGCCATAGTACCAAAGTTTTATGGCAAACGAAAGCGTGTAACTGAAAACTTATGTAGTGCATGCTGGTAGCTATACCCCTTTTTGCACTGGTGAGACGTTTGCAGTGTTTAATGCAAAATATTAAAACGGTATAAAAAAACGTTACACCCTTTTCCTTTGTATTATCTATTTTCCTCGTACATAAATGTAGAGGCAAAAAATAATTAGATATTTAAAGTTTAAGAAAAGTATTTTTATTTTTAATTGAAACTTGCAGATGCAGAAAATCATATACTGAATTCTAGTAATGGAGGAGGAAGTAGTCAGTCTGCACCCAGTCCAGTTGATCAAAATCATAGTCCGACTCTTAGCACTGGTAGTAGCAGTACTGTCGCAAACAACAGTAATAGCAACAATGCATTTATCCAAAATAACTCACAAGGGGCAACAGTTTGTGCAATATGTGGCGATAGAGCAACTGGAAAACACTATGGAGCATCTAGCTGTGATGGCTGTAAAGGATTTTTCCGACGGAGTGTTCGAAAGAATCATCTTTATACATGCAGGTATTAGATATTTTTTCTCTGTTGGTAGAAACATATCAATATAGATAATTTTCTTCTTTGCAGATTTTCTCGTAATTGCGTAGTTGATAAGGATAAGAGAAATCAATGTCGATACTGCCGCCTTCGAAAATGCTTTAAAGCTGGAATGAAAAAGGAAGCCGTGCAAAATGAGCGCGATCGCATTAGTTGTCGACGTACTTCCAATGAAGACCCAGACCCTGGGAATGGTCTTTCTGTGATATCACTCCTTAAGGCTGAGAGAGAGAGCCGCCAATCTAAGGCTGGCGCTGCCATGGAGACAACCCAAAACGAAGATCTTTCGAGTAAACAATTTGCTAGTATAAATGATGTATGTGAATCGATGAAACAACAGCTTTTGACACTAGTGGAGTGGGCGAAGCAGATTCCAGCGTTCAATGATCTTCATTTAGACGACCAAGTTGCTTTATTAAGAGCTCATGCTGGCGAACATCTTTTATTGGGGTTATCTTGGCGTTCAATGCATTTAAAAGATGTTTTATTATTAGGAAATAATTGTATAATAACAAAACATTGTCCAGGTATTATAATATTTGTTTAAAATGCTATACAGGAAATTAAATCTACAATTTTAGATGCACGAATTTCGCCAAATTTAGATATATCGCGCATAGGAGCCAGAATAATTGATGAATTAGTGTTTGCTATGAAGGATGTTAATATCGATGATACCGAGCTGGCTTGTATAAAAGCTCTCGTCTTCTTTGACCCAAGTAAGATAATAACATTCTTTAAAATAGGCGTAGTTTGAATTTTTAATTCACTAGTAGGGTAAGATGGTGGATTCGGGTCAGCGGGTAATGCCGGTGACTCTCAAATACCTAGCTTCCCGCACATATTAATAAAATTGCAATCGGTGCTCTTTAGTTAACGTTTCAGTTTAACTAGAATTTTAGTTTACATGTTGCACGCATAATTGTACATTTTGGCAAAACATAGCGCAAAATTTGTTTCTAATAACACAACAAACATTTCGATCTGGCATTCTGCTAGTGTTTAGAATTTATTATTATTAGAATTTAGAATTTATTATTAATTTATTTTTATTAATCATACAATATTACAATACATGTTATGTTATGTTATGTTGTGTTATATATTAAAATACCTATTACAATATTATACAGCAATTCTTAAACAATGGTCAGATAAAAAAGTAAATTTATCTAGTTATTTTAGCTGCTGAATATAAATTATTAATTTTTTAACAATCAAAAATTGGTAAGAAAAACTGTAATATGAAATTCAGAGAAATCAACCATGAATTGTGAACTGAAATGAAGTGACTTATACACTTTGTGGTAAGAGTACCAGGTTCAAGTGTATTATTCATAAAAGGATAAGGAGAGACGCACTGAGAAAAGTAAGAAGAGCGATGAAAAAATAAAAAAAAAAATAAAAAAAAAATAAAAAACCAAGGTAAAAGTTGAGAAGTGAAAGAGAAAAAAAAAGAAAAAAAAGTTTTACCAAAGTTGATTGAGTTAGGTTGGTCGGCAAAATAGAATTTAACATGGGTTTAACATGGAGACAGGGCAATTCTTTTAAAATATCCCGGGCACTTCTGTCGCGGTAAGAATTGAATTGGAAGTGCACTTTTGCTTTCAATGAAACATAGAAAGACAACTTCTAGATTTGTTAATATATAGGCTACGGTTCCGGTGCAAGCGAGTTTTACTTAACGTACATAGAATAATATTAATATTCTGGAGTTTTACTCAGGCGAAGTTAGTAAATTATTATATAACAGTGCTAAGAAGACACTTTTTGAGATGTCGTGCTTTGGGAATGTTTAATCATATCTGTCGTTTTGTGAAAAAAAACACAAATTTTTGTTATGAAATGGATCTTTGAAATCAAATCTCATTATAAAAGTTTTGCATTTTTGCAGCATACATATATACATATTCATATATACAACATATATAGGAATACATTTTATTTGTAGATGCCAAAGGACTTAACGAGCCACAAAGAATTAAAAATCTTCGACATCAGGTGTTAAACAATCTAGAAGACTATGTCTCAGACAGGCAGTACGAATCGCGGGGAAGATTTGGGGAGATACTTTTAATATTGCCAGTTTTACAATCTATTACTTGGCAGATGATCGAGCAAATTCAATTTGCAAAGATTTTTGGAGTCGCCCGTATCGATTCCCTTTTGCAGGAGATGCTGCTTGGTGGTGAGTAAATGGGTCTAATACTAGTAACTATTTTTAGTTTTGACTTTAAATTAAAGGAGTTAATTGCATAATCTCAAAACAAACGCAATTGTAAATTTCGTTAAAATAAAGTTAGGACTCTTCATATAGAAATTAAACGATTAAATACAGATAAATGTATACAACTTTTAAATTATAGAAGTATATTAAATTTATACAAGCAATCAATTTCTATAGGTGAATTAGCTGACAACTCATCGCCTCTATCACCACCGATAGTAAATGCCTACAGTCCAACACATACAATAGATCAAGGTCGTGTATCTTCAACTTTGGACCCGCTTTCTCCAAGTAATTCAGATCAAATATCACAGGACGCAATGCCTAGCTGTATGGACACTGGATTGGACGGTCCTATGATGACACCACTAATCGAATCAATGACTGCTTCGAACAACTTTGATCATCGACAATCGAGACCACAAATACATCCGTTGCGTAACTCCCCTCCACTAGTAGGTGTCCCAAATACACCAATTGATCCAAATGATTTGTATAACAATCACCAGCATAGACCACAGCATGAACCGAATGTTCACCATAATCATCAACACCATGATCAGCAACATCTTGACCAACATCAACAACCACAAAGAAATACTTACCGACAAGAAGTTATGTCCCCAAGTAGTTCCATTCATAATCAAATGGATCGTGTCCGTAGTCCAACTGAAATGACATTAAATGAATATAATCGTAGTGCATCATCAGATGACATGAGACGGCCACCGAGTAAAATAAGTCGCTCGGACGGGCTATCAAGCCCGTCCTCAAGCTATTTGATTGGCGTTCAGGATAGCGATAGCTATAGACTAGCCTTAAAACAAGAACCAGAAACTGGCTACTAGGTAGTGAGGGACTACGAATTTATATTGGTACTGGGCTTGCTACTTTGTGCAATAGATAAGAACATTTTGTGTATGTTGTAGGTACATATTATATACATTTTTTTAATTATAAATCATAAATCCGGGAAACGGCAAAAT
The DNA here is from genome assembly GCA_951230905.1 of Cheilosia variabilis. Taxonomy (NCBI): domain Eukaryota; kingdom Metazoa; phylum Arthropoda; class Insecta; order Diptera; family Syrphidae; genus Cheilosia; species Cheilosia variabilis. The sequence continues at coordinate 61,142,066 of OX579679.1, forward strand.
CAATATGGACTATCAGCAGTAATAACTATTAAAAATAATTGTGTACAATTTTTGTATGGAGAAATATATTCTTAAGTATAGTAGATATGGCTTTTTTAGGGTAGGTAAAATATGAATTAAAATGTAAACAATTTTTTTTACAGGTTTTTTAAAGTAAATTGTGTAGGTACTGTTGACAAATATTTGTTATTACAAAGTGTAAGAAAAGGAAAATTTTAAGCATTTCTGATTTAATGTAAACATTATTGAAATGCACCTGAATGCAGAAATATATTTGTTTTTATTGTTATAATATCAAGGATTTTTAGGCTTACAATATCTAACTACAAGTTTTATAGGAATGCAAAATTCCATCGCTATGATGGCCGGCCAAAGTACGTACATGTCACACGTTTTTGCATGTAAGCTATTGATATACCTTGACGTGGTTTACAAAAATAGTAGGATCTCGTACTGATGTTTGTTTGGAATCGAAAAAGAGTACATTTACATACAACATTTTTTTCACTGAAAAAGTATATGCTTTAATCAAAAAATAATGTTTATGAAAATATTTACTTCTCTTTTACACAAGTAACATTCACAAATTCATAGGTACTCTACCAAGGCAAACAAATTTAAAAATAGGTTAAATAGGTAGAACCAGTACTACAAACGAACACACCTGAAACTTGTTTCAACAAAATCGTTTAGCCACTAGCCGATGTGCAAAATACTATAATTTTCTCTCTCCGACTCATTGGTTGGAAGGTATTACGAATGAAACAGAAGTTTTAAATAAAGCGGCCGGCGGTTGAATTTTGATTTCGTATAGCTGTCAAAAAGAATGCTTTTGCTTAAGGAATATACGGTAGACGCTTTTGTTTTCTTTTCTGATGATAATTTTATGTTGAATTTGCTGAATTATCGTTTCATCATAATTAAAAAATATTAATTTGTTTGGGTTCACAAGAATTCCTAAATTGTGCAAAAAAAGAAAAAAAGTGGAAGAAAGGAACAATTTTGAATTTCTTTGACCTACCACCCCGAGATATTGAAATATGAATCCAAAGGAAATTTACTACTCTGACAAATATTATGACGATGAGTTTGAGTATAGGTATGTACTTGAAAATGTTAGCTAAAGATAATGCTTCATAGACATATTTGTTTAGGCACGTTGTCTTACCAAAAGAGTTGGTGAAACTTGTTCCAAAAACTCATCTTATGTCTGAAAACGAATGGAGAGCGATTGGAGTCCAACAATCCCGAGGCTGGGTTCACTATATGATTCACAAACCGGAGCCACACATTCTTCTTTTCCGAAGACCAATATCTAAGTAATGCTTTGAAGTAAATTTTAAGAAAAGAAACGAAATTTGAGCCGCCCGATAAACAAGTACCTATTTTCCATAATGTAAATAAAAATCGTCAATGTCGGCTATGTTCAAAATATTTCCTGTATCGAGAGAAGACAACTCATTATTATGATGGTTTTTAATGTACGACCATTGCATTATATATATCAGTTTTTAATAAGTTGTTACGTTATTGGAAACTATTATATGAGTTTTAAGATAAAGAATTAGCATACGTCAAAAACCTTAATTGTATCGAACCATTTCAAAATCAGTGATTCGTTTTCAATTGCTTGTGATTTTATTGTTACCTTCAAACAAATACTCTAATTATTCTAAGATTGAAATAAAATATCATAAGCAAATTGATTGAAGTCATATGTGTGTGAGCTGCAATTCCTACATCCATATACCTATTTGCAAATCAAAGATACCGATTCTTTTTTTTCCAAATTAAGTGACATCGAACTGTGAGATTTCGGTGCAATTATTGTCATCTGCTCACTGACATCCAAATAAAGGTACCTGCATTTTGTATGTCAATATCATTATGCAGATACCATCAAGTAGAGTTGTTGGAAAGAAATGCGAACATTTGCATTTTAAGTTAATAGGTATATGGGATGTGACCATAGACAACCAACTCACAATCCTCTTGCCGCTGGCCCCCTCAATTTATTGTCTCTGGATGTGACTGCCTTGCATACATATGTTTTCATGTAAGTATTGGTATTTATCACGAGTGCTGACGGTACACGACGTACAATTTTCCCACGTAAGTACGTCACATACAATTGAGAAACACGGGAATTCAAGATTGATGCCACAAGTATCCAGTGATTCATTGAAACTTTGTAATTGTCATAGCGAAATCGAGAGGCACGGGAAATTGAAGACGCTTAAATACCAATGACAATTCGTTCTGAATAAGCGGAATCCGCAGAATGAGAATGTTTGTCTTTCCCCTCAAAATCGTCGGCTTGCATGACATTTGATTTGAGATTTTTACAATCAAATCAAACGCGTTCCGTTACAAAGTTTCGGTGCATTGAGGTTGCGCAACAAAATTATAACTAAGCCGACTTTCAATTTCAGTAGTAAGCCCGGAACATCCTAAGAATTCAAAAATTAAAAAAAAAAGTTTTTGTATTGGAAGTAATACTACCCATTTTTTTTAACCAGTACATTTTTTTTGAAAGTGCGGTTCTCCATACAAACTTCTATCCATCATAGACAAACCATACTGAGATCTGAGACCCCCAAGTCCCAACTCACAATCCTCTTGCCGCTGGCCCCCTCAATTTTTTTTCAAATTCGCCATTCTTTTTTCCTATCGGTGTTTGTCAATGAATTTCGTTTTCGATTTGGCTTTTCAGTTTTTGATCCGTGTGACATGCAAAAACATACAAAATATACAAAAAAAAGTGCTGCCAATCACGGCAACCGTCGGGAATACCTACCACATTTTTACATTTCAGAATGCCATTGGTTAGTTATTACAAATTGTTAAAAGGCGAATAATTTGATTTGTTTGGTTAACAAAACTACCTAAAGGAGATGTTCTATTATACTAGAAACATATTAGGACAAACATGGTTGTGTATTTTCCGCTTTCGGATATCATTAACTTCGATTTCGTGTGTAATTTTTTCTTAAATAATAAAGAAAATTTTCTCAAAATGTTTTTATTTTTCCTGAACTAATCTACATTGCTAATTTTTTAAGAATATTTTAAGCAAATGCTCCTACACTTATTCCTAAAAAAAAATCTATCCACACGGAAAGAATAATTTCACATTGACCGGATAAAATTCGATGAACTCTGCCAACAACTTTACCCACAGCGGAGGTGGCTTTTTGAGCGTGTGTTGGTGACTGAATTTTTGAAGTTACGTGACATTTGTCAATACGAATTTCTAGCGCACCAATTCGTGACCACTCCGTAAAAATATAGCTTGTAGGCAAGTAACGGGAAATCGGGCGAAGTTGGTGGTCTCAGTATTGTCTCTGCTATCCATAATTTCATCCCCTTAAATTTTTGCATATCCTTCCTTGGGCCAATACGAATGCACCAATCCCTAAATCGTAATAATCTAACGACCCGATCGCGAGTGCAAATACGGACATCAGTCTCTTATATATTATATATGTAGCTGTACACACCCGGTTTTGCCCGTGCCTTTCGTATTAAGTCCCACCCACATTTCGCAAAGTGCTTTATTTGCACAATGCCACAACCCTTTTTGTTATACCGCTTATCTTTTGTAAAGTTCCACCTATCGGGTCCAAAAAAAAATTTCATTGAAATCGGTTGTGTGGTTTTGGAGATCGACAACAGCGCCAACTATCGGGTCCAAAAGTATCCTTTCTTTTAAGTCTGCCTAAGAACAGCAATACGAACAAAACAAAAAAAAGAATCATGAAATCATGGCCCAGCGGCTATCGAGTTATAACGTGTGCAATATTTTCTCAAATGTTGATAGTGCCCCAGAGCATGTAAATAAAAATTAAGTTCGCGCTACTTTGTGTACCTACCAACTTGTTGTTGACGCGAAATAGTAAAAACCTTCCGCTAAAAAATGGAAGCGTGGTAAATCAATTTGCCGAAAAATATAGTTCGCCAATTGAATGTTAGCCAAAAGAATTGCCCTTTCTATCAAAAGAGCAAATCTAGAAGTGCTCTTTCGATGTATTCTATGTTTTATTGAAAAAAAAGTGCACTTCCAGGTCAATTCTCAACACGACAGAAGTGTCCGGAATATTTTTACAGAATTGCCCTGAACTCACCAACACATACTAACAAAATGTCAGATTGGAGTGTTTGTTGTGTTATTAGAAACAAATTTTTCGCTTTTTGATCTGAAAATATACAATTATGCGTGCAAAATATAAACTTAAATTGAAATATATTGATTTGGCTGTATTTATTACTGCAGAAAACAACAAAAAAGTAGCAACAGATAACCAAATCCCTCATATTGTGTCTACCACTATATTACAAAAGTGCTCCAACGAATTTCATTTAAAAGATCAATTCTGAATTTCGGGGCAATTCTCTCGGATCTTCAATCGAAAACGCCATAAGTTTTAAGTTTGACTTACCTCCCCCAAGCCACAAGTCAAGGACGCGAAAGTAAACTGAACGTAAATACGCGCAATGTCAAAGCGAACATCATCGATATATCTACCATAGACGTCGTGGCGTACCTTCCTATATTATACATACAAGCGAATGAAACCAACTCTTGGGAGTTGGGAATATCAATTAATGTCGTTTTCCATTGGGACCCCCAAAAATCTTTTTCAGATCTCAGATTTAACGCGGCTCATGGAACATGCAACGAAATTGATCTGATTTTGTAAATGGATTAGTGAGTTATTTGACAGCGATATCAGCTGTTCAAATTGCACTCGTTTTTGGAAAAATCAACTATGGATATCGACTTGAAAAATGTTTACCCTGTTGTAGATATAAATGGAGTAGTTTCGGTGATTCGTGGTCTTCAGATGATGAGGAAGACGATGAAGATAATAATTCCTCAAGAGTTATTTTTGTATATTATATTTACTTCTCACGAAACTTTGCGCATTTGTTTGAAAGCAAACTTCTTAAGATGACGTAAAACAACTGTATATTGGTATTTGTGGTAGTATGTGTAAATCTGAAAAAATATCGAGATCTGGAAAAAGTGATCCGAATCGAAAAAAAGATTGTTTTTTTTGCCCAATGGAACATGAAAAGTGATTAAGATAAAAAAAAGGATTGATTTTTTGTCCCAATGGAAAACGACATAAGTGTTATACTTTTGCTTACGTCATACCATCCAATTTGTGCAATTTGATCCTCGTAAATGCAAGTTTGAACGGAAGACGAAGCATATATAATATGTAGAGAAATAACAAATATTTGAAATGCGATGGATTATGGAGAATTGTATAGGAGTATCAGCGATTCTACACTAATTTAGATAAACCTATCGCGATGATATCTATGTTACTATTTAGCTTCCATAAGCAAGCGAAAATACAATATCAGATAATCACACGCTATGGGACATCATTATAGTTAAATAAAAACCGCTAGCTTATAAACATCACTCCCTTCTGACACAAGCCACATTATGATTTACAAAACAAAAACACCCTACAAGTGCATAATGATATATGTATGTATATGAGCGGACGGTATTTCCATTTTTGAAGTTCTATGTTTCAATAGGTAGCCCAATAGCGGACGCCACCTGACATATTCTCATGCGAATGAGACCGGATCTGTCCATCTTAATTGAATGAAATATTCGTTAGGCATCGCTTCGAAGTACAGTTTTACTTTCAGATAATATTAAAGAATTTTTTCGGTTCTTCACATCAAATTCATTTGTCCGCGTTATATGAGGGGAATATGTACATTGCAATTGGAAATTTCTAGGAACACTATGATTTATTGTTATCATCAAGATGCGTATATTATGTACATTTGTACGCCAAGTATAACATAACACATATTTCAATTGCAAGTAAACTTTCACTAAAAATGATGCTCGTATACGACATTAATTAATTACTACAGTTGTAGGTATACTGTATTATACATACGTGTAACAGGATCACTAACCTATGTGTTTCTTAATAATAACTCTAGAAAAACCATTATTAATATATAATTCTAATCTTTACCCCTATAATTATAATTATAAAATTCAGCTAAATTCAACCATTTGATATATGTAGTATAGGATTCTATGGGGCAATTAATTTAAAATCGTGCCTTACTAATAATCATTTTCAAATTCAACCTGGACACTATAATATGATGATTAGTATCGCGCATCATGTTTAAATGTGAGCGATACTTAAGCGACTTCCCAATATGTCGTCTGTGGATTGTTTTTCTGTTCTTTTAAGGTTGTTGATTATGTGTAATTGTATTTATAGCTTTTAGTATGTACTTAGTAACATTAAAAACTCCCGCAGTTGCCTTCATAGTAAAGTGTGAGAATACAACGTCGAGGTGTCTGGTGTTTAGTGAATGAATGCAACACACATATTCATACAAGATACAACCAATAAGATAGTAGGTACCTACAGTACTGCAAAACTGCACAATAAAATAGAATGTAAAATGGAACCCATTGATCTTTAGTGGGTCGCAAGTATATTCATACCAATGGTACGATACTACATACTACCCTCACGTTCAGTCATATTTTATTCAAAAAGCTTAGGAAAATCGCAATAATCATAATAATCGACCGAGAGCAGAGCGAGAGCAGCATCAAATAGCCAGACGATACCCGACCGTGATACGTTCTAAATGTGTTTTTTGCTGTTTAGTACAATCTGATGTGTCGTTGAGCGAACTTGTCGGCTAGAGTCAGTTGGTTAGTGGTCTTATCAATTTACATATATTTCAAAAGACTAATTGGTGGTCCTATAAGCTAGAAATAATTGTTATTATTTTTTTACATCTGGTATCCTCTCGTTAGGTACTTACTACTTACCTATATGCACAAAAGAATACATCGATACAAATTTTAAAAAGTGGAATAGAAATAATGTTGTCGTGAATAGACAATATAGAATATTAATAAATAAATCGTATACATCCTCATGGTTCCTCTTATAATTTTGATCTTTAATGTTCGACGTAAAACAAAGTTACAATATCTGTTAAATCAAGTGCAAATAGTGTTCCCAACACATAATAAGATGCATTTAAAAATAGTATCTTCTGGCAAGGTACTGCGTTCCTTAACAATTTAAATTAAAATGTGAATGAGTGTTTTTACGCCAATCGTAACAAGTCAGCTTTCTTTTAAATTTCATATTATAAATAAAATTATGTATTATTTGCTACAGTCATTCTATTTGTGTAGTAAGTGCATAACTTTATACACATGGGCTGCGCAATTTACTTAATTTATAAGTTTATATTTAGTGTTATTTAATAATTACATCTCTCTTTAGAGTTAGTTTCCAAGAAATAACATACAACATTGTTTGAAATGAACTAATAAGTATTATGCTGCTTCTTTACGTATTACACTCATGTTATGTTCGTGTTTGCTGGTGTGCAACATGTCATGTTGATGTCATTATCGATATGTGTCTTCACGAAAAGGTGATTGATATTATTACAATATCAATCACATTGTTATTGTAATTTGAGTGAGTTTAGTCACTCACGGCAAAGAACACCGTTCCAATTCCTACAAAATAGTTTAAAGATATATATAAAAGCAAAACAACCCATATAATATCAGTCACATATTCCACAATTATGCTTACCCTAGTACACGTGATAAAGCACTGAACTGTAGTGCTATAACTACAGTAGATGTGTACCTATATCTGAAAGTATATAAATAAATAATAAACTTGAAAACGTCTCTACTCGGCTCGGCGTTGCATTTAAAATTCTTGATGTAAAGAAAGCTGCTAGAGCTTTAGGGTGCGTGGGAATACTCGTATTGCAAGCAATAGCTCTTAACAACTTCAACAATAAAAACAAAAGACAAAATCGCCGTCTTACTCAGGTATTTTTCATGATAAAGACACCTGTTTTTTTTTCCCCCTAGTACTTTTTTTTCAAATTCGGCAATTTTCGGCTGCATCTGAAATCTAATCATATAAACCGGTAAAACGTAGTACATTTTTTTTGTTCTAACTAAAATTATTCCAATGGGTGAATGAAGTGCATGCATGCTAAGCAAATTCCACTTAAAACTATCACATAATGTATATCATTTGAAATGTAACATACAGCGTAAAAAGGTGTTGAAATTGTTAATTTTCCATACAGTACAGATCGTAATTCATAGTTTAATAGTTCCCTGTTTTCCTGGTGCCCCCTTCGTTGATAGTAATATCTCACATAAAATCTGACCCTTGAGATTGGAAATGAGTTTGCACCTTCCCAATTCGGAATACTTTGGCATATAAACCTTGTGCATGAAATATACATATTATACATTTTAAGGAAAATCAAAATCTAAAATATATTTTAAGATATGAAGTTATTTGATGGATAGAACACTATAAAAATATATTATTCATTGCACTTTTTTGATGATGGCATATTAATGAATGCGAAAGAGTAAAGAGATATTATATAGCAACTTAAACGGCTTGCTTTTTGTATTTAAGTGAACTATTTACATAGAAGCGCTCTTCGAGTTCAAGATCCCCCCACAATCATTCTCTTATTCACCAAGTATTACAAGTACTTAGGGGATTTGCTATTACGCTTGCTTGTAATATCGACCTACATATTCTCACTACCCCTTTGCATTCCTTTTCTAAAACGAACCACTTAAAAAGGATTAGAAACGCCTCGTTAGACTTCCTTCGTCTTTATTATTATCGAATAGTGAATTATTAAACATATTTGGTCAAGTAACTAAGTATCTATGTTAAATTATGTAACTCGCTAATCTAAGAAACACCAATTTGAGGTATTAAGAAACAAAGGGGAGGTAAAGGTAGGTACTATCAACAGTTTAAATAAATATTTATTAATATGATTGATTTTTCCAAATGATATGAACACATACTTATACGGAGTTGAATAACAGTGAGTGCTTATTTTCATCATTATGAAATTCTTTAAGTTTCGTGAATATGAACAACCTACTTAGATACTACTAACGCTAAATCTTCAAGTTCTAATTATCTTAAACGCCGCTTTAATATTGATTCTAAACTTTTCTTCCATACTTGCATTTTTCCTTCTGATATTTTCTGTTACTTTGATATATATTTTGAGGGTATAAATTAGAGATGCAACGGATAGTAATTTAGCCGGATACTGGAAAAGGGATATTCGGTATGTTATAATGCCGAATAGCCGGATAATCAGCGGCCGTATATCTGGCCTAAGAAGTGCATACTGCGATTCATACATTCATGTTTTATCCCGCAAATGAGATCTCAGATATTCCATTAACTGGATGTGGAGTAGATGAATGAACTGAAATGTTAAATGTGCAGTGAACAAATATACTGGTTAAACGTAGTGGCGGAAATTCAGTGAACTTGATCGAAACAGTTTTGCGATAACCGCTCGTTTTTTTTCAAAAAATAAAACTTCTGAAATAGGTATATTTTTGGGTATTTCCTTTAGCGGATATTGACCGGATATCCGTATAATCTCTAGTATACATCGTGTATATGCTTCTATTGCGAAGATATTTTCACTTAATAAAATAAATAAATAATGTTCTTGACTCCGGATTGTTATCAGCAAGATAATGAAAGATGATAAATGGAACTTGCAAAATCACTACTATAATTTAAACACCTACTCACCATTTCTGGTTCCGAACAGTTGTAACTTGTAACGAAGATATAGGAGGTATATGTATGTACCTATATAAATTGTAAGTACTTAGCAAGTTGGACTTATGGTGATTTAATATATTTGTTTAAATTTGTTTAATTGGTAGATTGGTTTACCATGTATTTACCAACAGATACTGGATTCGTCTAGCTTTTACTACAACTATTACATTATATAAGTTCTTTAACCTATTTTTTTAAAAATCGATGCTCACTATATTCTACCTGTACTTAACCTTTACTAGGTTGTTGCAAGACGAAGTGTTATCTACTATGTTATTTCATTTGTAGAGCCCAGTCCTATAAAAAAAAACAAATTAATTTAATTTAATTCAATTTATATTCGGATTATAAATCCATTTTCAATTTGAATTCGGTCCAGAGACGTGTGCCTATAAGTAATTGTTAATTTAGGGGTGACCGTTGTGTCATGTGTGTGGTGTAATTCAAACTATTTTGTCATTGGGCACGTATATATTAGCGGACACCATTTGTTTGAGAATATTTAGTTTATCATTCTGCACTGAAAGATATTTTATAGATATTTTAGGAAAAACAAGTTGCTTAAGGTTATATTTTATTTTATTGAATCAAAAGGGATAAAATATTATACAATATAATACAATGTAATGTCTGAAACATGGTTTGGTTTGCTGAAGGTGGGAACATTAATTTTTGCTTAAATTCAGTTCAATTCAGCACAATGATCTGGCATATAGCATTATGTGTAATCTTTATATATCAATAAGATTTAACTTCATTCAAGCGTATTTGTTTTAAAGCTTAGTACGTTGCTCGACCTAAATTTTCGCTCCCATACAAAATTCTCTCCAAAATTTAGCTGAGCTAAATTTAAGCGAACCCATTTAGCTGAGTGGTACGCAGCTCGAGCTAAATAATCAAACTTTTGTTTTAGAATATACTTCATGTGTCTATTAAAATTTAGCGTGCCCAGTAGTATGCAAGTATGCAAGGATGAGCTCTTTTAATTATTACGTGGACGAGAAGTACCTATAATCAGACATAGTTGAAATAAGAGAGAATTACATTTTTGAAGGAATTTTTTTCAAAGAACAGCTGTTTTCTGTGACACTTATCCACGGCGTATTCTATGTCAAAATGTTGCTAGGACTTCAGGTGCTATTTGGAGAGAAAAGTTAGAGACCATATAAAATTTAGTTTAGCTCGAGCAGCGTACTACGCTTAAAGCACTAATAAAAACTATACATATACGTTTGTCACTTTGTCATATGTCCATTTTTTATGCCACTAGTATGTACCTAATGTGATTTTATTTTTAAACATTTCTTAAATTAAAAAGAAAATATAAAACAGTTATTCGCTTAATCATTTCACTTTTGAATGCCAATGATCTGTAGAGCAGTATTATTGAGTTTAGAACATGTATAAGCATATGTATGTATACACTCGTAGGTGTATCTATTTACTTTTATTTATTTAGCATTTTGAACCAAACAATTGATAAGGTTACTTTAATATTATATGATTTTAAATAAGAAAGGCTTTGTGTGCCCAGTTTTGTGATAAATAAACAGAAGCGCTAATTCTAATGGCGAATCATTTGTTTATTTCAAGTCTAACATACGACCCCAACCCAATTATTATGATCTTCAGTATTAAGCAAAAATGTACATGAATCCGTTTTCTATTGCAAATTTTGAATATGAACAAATTAATTGCATCTTTATTATAATGAACATGTTTCTATTGCCAATTAAAATAGATAGATATAATCGGGAAACGTGGTGTCTGGTGAAGTAAGAAATCATTAATATCATATTTCTCCCCACAAAATGTGCAAGTGAATAAATGTACTGAAACGTTGATCAGAATAATTTCACTCATTTCATTATTGGATGCATGGGACGCAAACTTTGCAATCGCCTCCCCTTTTCAGATCCGACTAAAGTGACTGATATTATCATCCGGCTTAATTGATAATGAGTTATATGATATCTCGAAGTGTTATACAGTCTATGAATTGCGCCCAAACAAATATAATAGACAGTATTGTAGTGAATGTACTTCTGAATCGTTATTCGTGCAATTTATTTGATTATAAAAATGATGACGATGTGATGCTGCCAAACGAACTATGCTTTGGTGCCACATATGCGCCGAAGAGACAAATGTGTGTTTAAAAAAATTAGTGTAGTAAGTTTTATAGTTGTCTCTTGATTTCGGTTTCATTCAGTAATATCGTATCATAGGGTATAGATCGGTCGTGCCTCTGGGGTAAACAATAAGGGAACTTAGTTAAGTTGTTCCAGAGATATTATAATAAGATAATGCCCGTGGGCAGTAAGGGCATTGTGTTCTCCATACATGCAGTACCGAAACGAATTTTATTTCACTACATAATTCATATGCATATTTTCCTTTCTTTTAAGCAATACCTACCGCGAAAACAAAAATGTTAAATTATAGATTGTGTTTCAATTTCAGATAAGAAATACTTTGTTATTACACAAGAGATCCTCTATTTTCCATTTAAAATTAACCAATTTTAAAACACTACGAGAAAATAGACCGCGCAATTAAAATGACAAGACCAAAAAACAGTTCAAAATTCAAAGGCTTCATGAAAGAGAATTCTTTGACTATATTAACAATAATAGGTGTTTGTGTCGGAGGCGCTGTTGGTCTAATACTAAAAAATAGTACAGGAGAATGGACAAAACGAGAAATTATGTACATCGCCTTCCCAGGAGAGCTATTTTTGAGGTAAATTTTACATTGTTCATTGGATTAACAATTTGCATTGACCAATAGTTCTGCTGACATAATTTTATATTTTTTATTATAATACCTAATACATACCACCATAACTTATTAAAGAAATTAATGGGTGTCTCAGTTCATTGCATACAAAGTGGCTTAGTACAATATATTAAAAATCACACGTTAATGTACAAAATAATTAGGGAAAGGAATTTAAAATGAACGATAATTACATTACAGGATGCTCAAGTGTTTGATAGTACCATTACTAGTATCATCTATAACAAGTGCAATTGGTTCTTTAGACTTAAGTATGTCCGGTCGAATTGCAACAAGGTGACATCACAAATATTTATAATTTTACTTTTGTTGAACAATTTTAATTTCTGTCTTAAATTTATCTTAAACAGAGCGATCGTATACTATTTCTTAACCACAATTTGTGCCGTAATATTAGGCATAGTTTTGGTAACAACTATTCGCCCAGGTTACGTTGGGAAAGTTGATGAATTTATGACTGACGATGTGGAAAAAAACTCGAAGGTTCTTACACCTGATACCTTAATGGATCTTATAAGGTGAATATCCGCACATTTTTATTAACTTTGTATATCATACTCTATTCCAGGAATATGTTCGCAGATAACATTATTCAAGCAACAATGTTTCAGGTAAGGAACCTACATATTGTTCATCCAAATAGGAAATAATATAATGTTGAATTTGTCACCCACTTGAGAATCTCAGATTGGTTAACATAAATAAAACCATCCAATTATCCAATAAAAAAATTCGCGGCTCGAAGTTCAACAGCATCAATTTCAATTTGGCTTCAATTCGACTAAAACAATTCCTACAGCATTCGAATCAGCACACCACTCTCTGAAATGTCGTATGCTCATGTTACGACATACATATATTTTTGTTCGTACTTAAATAACACAACTGAATTATAATCTAATTTGCTTCCATTGGGGGTCCTCCTCTGTATCTCTGATTTCACATAGTGTTTAAGCAAGTACAACGCCCCTTCCTGCAATATCTACGGTTTGAACAATTACATTGAATCAACCACCGCATACTCGTACTATTAGCTAATTGTAGATGATTACAACCTGAACTATGAAGATTAGTGTCTATCTTCAATGTTCAATTAATTAATTCATTTGCATTAAGATACCTACATACATATACTATAATTATGTACTGATATAAGACCGAACAATTCCTTTTTATAAGTCTGAATTATTAATAAAATCATTCACACCAATCAATAATATTATGAACATATTACAATAACTTACACTAGCGGGTATTTTACCTTACTTCATCTTTTAATCTTCACGCACGGCCTACCATATTAATAAAAGACAAACCAAACCAAACAAACAATATATGGATCGAAATGTATAGTTATGTGTCTAATTTGTAATTACAGTACCGCACAGAAATATTTCCTCCCGAAAACAAAACTACACATGGTAAGCTTGAATTTACAAATGATTTGCAAAATGTTTACCTTCATAATAGACACAATTAAAAGTGGATTAACAAATTTTAGTTCCGATGGAATTATGGAAGTTTAATGGAAAATATAAAGATGGCTCAAATGTGCTCGGCTTAGTTATGTTTAGCATTGTTCTAGGTACAACAATAGGCAGAATGCGTGAGAAGGGCAAACTATTACAAGATTTCTTTACAACACTTAGTGAAGCGATGATGATCATTACTTCCTGGGTTATTTGGTAATTTATCCCTGTGAAATATTCCATCTTTGCGTAATACATGTTTGCACATCTTTAAGGATTTCACCGATTGGCGTTGCTTTTCTAATTACTGCAAAGATTATTGAAATGCAATCCTTAGCGCTAGTTGTGCAACAGCTTGGATGGTATTTCCTTACAGTTATGCTGGGTCTTATTATTCATGGATTAGGTGAATTATTTGTTTTATAAATGCTTGTTGTTTTGTAACAAATATCGTAAACATAAATGTAACGTATTTTTAGGCACAATTGCTGTAATATTTTTCTTGGGAACTGGAACGCTTCCGTATAAATATATAGCGAAACTTAGTCAAGTCTTAGCTACGGCTTTTGGAACTGGCTCCAGCTCAGCCACTATGCCATTGACCATTAAGTGCCTTGATGGCATGGGAATGGATCCACGTGTTACTCGATTTGTAATTCCCGTGGGTGCTACAATTAATATGGACGGTACTGCTCTTTATGAGGCCGTAGCTGCACTTTTTATTGCCCAATATAGGCGAGTTAGTTACTCATTTGGAACCGTTATAGCTGTAAGGTAAAGAGGACCTTACATAATCGATATAAAACAATGAAAATAATAATTAATGTTAATAGTATCACTGCAACTGCTGCATCAATAGGAGCTGCTGGTATTCCGCAAGCTGGCCTTGTTACAATGGTAATGGTTTTGGATACTGTTGGATTGCCAGCAAAGGATGTTTCTCTTATTATTGCTGTTGACTGGCTTTTGTAAGTGGAATAATAAATTAATTACTCTACACCAATTTATGTATTATTTATTTTATGCCGAAGAGATCGTTTTCGTACTACTATTAACGTGATGTGCGATGCGCTCGGAACAATACTTGTTAATCATTTGTCGAAAAATGACCTTAAAACAGCTGACAGAGTAATATCGATATAATTTTTAGATATAAATTAAACAATTAATAAGGATCTTAAAATTTAGGCTTTAGCTGACCCACACGAGCTGGTAGAGCTGGGAAATGAACAGGAAATTAAAGATTAGGAACAGGGATGTTTGCGTACATAAATACATAAATAGACATCATTTATTGTAGTCAAAATATAGCGAACTTTTGCCAATATATATTATAAATACTTGATAGAAGATGTAAATATTAAAAATCGAAACAAACATAAAGAAACATGGAAGAAGATTGAGTAGTGTACCATACAAAAAATATAATATTAAATTTTACAAAAACTTATTGGGAAGCTCATTGTTGTGCAAATTTTTATTTTTTTTCCTTATCAGATACCAATAGCAATAATACGTTTTTGGATATGTTCGATTTATTTGATTTTACAAATAATTTATATTGTTATTACTATAATTATTTTTGTTCAAAAATTATGTGCCTACACTGAGCCAAAATTTTTGAAAATATTCAAAGCTCTTTTGGAATTTGTACATACGAGTATACTTAATAGTATAAGTCTTATAAAATATTATGACAATAAATATATTTATAAAGCAAAATAAAACACCAAAATACATAGGAGACCCAACATAAAGAAATGACTGAAATTCTATATCAGCATTTAAAAAGTCAACATATTTGTATGTGCACACATTATGTGTAACTTCAGCTTATCTTCAATTTAACGAACGCAACTGGTGCATAGAATCATAATATTAAGAAAAACATTCCGCATTCACGAATTTTTCCAGTAACTAAAGATATAACAACCGTATCCAAACATTGTTCATTTTTTTCTAAGTAATGTGTTCGTAGTTAATAAGCTTATTAGCGCATATTAAAAGTTATGTATTGTAATAATATCTTCTTTCGCACGTTTAACGCGTTACAAATTTAAGGCAATTAACACATAGGTTATAAGAACTATATTCAAGAAAACAAATAAATGCACGCTCGCCGTCATAATATTAATATTAATATATAAATGTTAAATATGCATAACATTTTAATTAGCATGTGAATAAAAAAGTACATTGTTCTGAGTTAAGACTATCGATATTTTTGTCTCTGGTAATTGAACATGTTTCCAATTATGATTGAATTATTTAAGAAAGAAACCTACACCTG
This sequence comes from Cheilosia variabilis, assembly GCA_951230905.1. Lineage (NCBI taxonomy): Eukaryota > Metazoa > Arthropoda > Insecta > Diptera > Syrphidae > Cheilosia > Cheilosia variabilis. The sequence goes on from OX579679.1 coordinate 61,158,301, forward strand.
AACTGGACTAATACTTTTGACGTATAAGTACCTACTGCTCTTTTTCTTTCTGACTCATCTCAGCATTGTGTGGAAGGAGACGCACTTAATCAAGCCAAATACCTACGGAGAAATCAGTCAATCCTCAACTAAATATGATAAGATCTGATAAGATCTTGTACACACCCAGTTATAATCTGATGCTATATTTTGTGGACGCCTAAAAGCTTTCGTCAACAAACTGATTGTATCCGTTCAGTGCGGTGTTATACCAAAAAATTCACCGTCGGCTTCAAACAAAATGTTAATTTTTTTTTACTTTTTTTTGTGCGCCGACGATTTTGTCATTATTGGAAAAAACCTAAGGCTGTCAATTATAATTCATGGAGTCTAGACTACCTACAAGACAGACTTGGAGTATGCCTCTGCAAAATTGATACAGTAAAACCAATAAACATATTTTGTCTCCAACTTTCTGTTTTTTAAAAGATTTTTTTTTTTTTTACATCTCATTTTGAGCCATCAACGTGTTAGAGTCGTATCTTAGTAGTCTAAGTCCTTCCTTGGGCCAATACGAATCCATCAAGCCCAAAATTGTGAAAATGGAACGATCCGTTCTGGAGGTCTGGAGTGGACACACAGACGTCAGTCTCTTTTATTTATATGGATAGATGAGTGGTGTTTAAGTGTACTCTGGTAATTATTAGAAATTGTAACTAAAATGAATTTAATAAATTCTTGTGATTGCATATTAAGAATGAACCATAGAATTATTAATCATACTATAATTTGTCATGTACTTATTTACAAGTAATGCCTGTTTCGAAAAGACAAAAAATAAAAGAATGAAATGGTTTCAGTTATGATTGTGATAAATTGTTTTTTCTGACATCGTACGATTTAGAGCCCAGCTCTCCTTGGGTTAGGTTTACGGTCGCCAAATCTTCCATATTTCCTTAAAAATGAATTTGATTGTAATATTTTATTTGTCACCTTATATAAAACAGAACTTTTATTAATTTTCTGGCTTTTGTTTTCCAGTCATCATCTAAAGGTTGTGATTGCATTTCTGTTTGTTGGTAAAATGTAACTATAACTTAAATTACCTTTTGGTGACCTTTTCGATTTAATCGTTTTGCTGAAAAGACATGCTTAGCTCTACTATATCTGAACTAGGTAAGTTTAGATTCGAAACTCAAAATAGGTACAATAGAAGACGATTCTGTGTATAATTATACGGTAAACATATTATGCTTTGGTGCAGCGAATGCTGTTTGAATATTATTTCTACACTCCAAAACACTTGAGGTTATTATAGTCAATTTGTAAGTTTTTCTTGTAAAACTACATATCTGAACTTGTAAATGCATATATATCGTAAATAAATTAAAAAACAAATCTCATAGTTCGGTTTGAGATTAAATCAATCTAATACTCAATAGCCGTATCAAACTTTAATTTAATTCCCATACTATCGCCAAACTGAACAAACTGATTAAAGATAAACATGTTTTACAAAGGTATGACACCAAAAATACAGAGCTGTGTATGGTCAGGTGTTTGCTTTCGGTCAGAGTAAATAAACCTGATCCTATACTCAAATCGCTTAAGCAAGCGATGACTTTATTTATGGAATGCTTATATTTTGTCAGATGTCCAGGTATTGATTTATATTGAAAGTGACTTACGTTTTGAATCAATTATTTTTCAATTATTACTTACTAATAGTTTGTCATTTTGTCATTTCAGAGATATTGAATTTAAACTCAGCTGTTCTCGCACATCAAATTATTTTCAAAAGCATTTAAGAATTTTAATAAATTAGATTCCAGACATGCCCAACGATTGGTATTTACATACGATTTTTATGTAGTTTTGTTACCCCATATTCGTACCAAAGCATGAATCCACTCTTTAATATTAAAATGTAGAATACTTCGTGGCGCATATTTTGTTGGACAGCTTAGTTTTAACATTCGTCTTTTCTGATGAACGCTACCCACTACTATCAACTTCAACATTTTGTTTTAAGTTTTCGGGGAGTTCGTTATAAACCTTAATGGGCACACGAGCTAAAATTAAAAACAAAAATTAGAGAACATATTATATACAACAATACATGCATTTTACAATTGCATTTGTATGCTAAGTCCGACCAAATTATCATTTCTTGGGAAAAGCAGAAAACTCCTAGGCGACCACCTTTAAGAGTTGTATCGTAAATATTTTTCGAGTCCGTAACCAATTCATCGCCTTCAAAAATTCTAAAAATATATGGCAATACAACACTGATAAACTGTTTCTGATATTTGTATTGCATGTATTACCAACCTTAATCGTACAAGACCAATATCGGGACGATGTATAAGAGCCCAACGGTATGCGGTGCGTTCTTTCCAACCTACGTTAGCTGGATCTTTCCATAAGAGCTTTACTTGATCTCTAGTATCGCCAGTGTGCCATAGACTATTTCTTAGCATTGAACCTGGTCCTGTTGAACTATCGACTAATTTTATTTGAATACCTGGCTCTGCTGATGCTCTAAATGGGGTCGAATGCCAGTAAGTTTGTGTGTGTTTCTTCCACATGACAACATAGAACTTTCGGTTGCTTTGGTAACTAAATATGAATCCTACAAAATCATCATCGGTATCAGTATCAACATAAAATGTGCCCTCAAAGTCAACGCCACCGAAAGCTGGATGTCCAATAGCTAATCCAGGATCACTGTTTAGCGTTTGAACTATCTCAGACCCATTTGCGTGCACTTCCCAATTAGGATCCTTTTGTGATTCACCCTCTGGATCTAAAATAACAGTTTGGAATGAACGAAAATCTGTAGAGTATATTTTGGAATTGTTAGGACAATTGTCAAGGAAGTTTGGTATCCTATCCTGATCTTCGTCTTTTTCACAAATGTCGCCTTTTCCATTTTCTGCAGCAAATAATAAAAAAATCCATATTGAATACAAGCAGAAATAACAAAATATTACTGTCGAGATCCAATTGGTCTGGATTGTATGCCAGTGGGCAATTATCCTTATAATTTGGTATGCCATCATTGTCAATATCGTCATCACAAGCGTCTCCTCTAAAAATAATGTAAGTAAATAACACTACAGACACAAAAAAAAAGTTTGCCGCATTCACATACTTGCCATCACCATCAGTATCCAACTGATCGGGATTGCTAACCATAGGGCAGTTGTCTTCGCTGTCCTGTCTACCATCATCATCCCCATCGATATCGCTATCGCAAGCGTCACCCACTAAGTCACTATCTCTATCTTCTTGTGAAGGATTGGGAATAGTTGCGCAGTTATCACATGCATCGCCAATTCCATCGTTATCAACATCTGATTGATCCGGGTTTTTAACAGACGGGCAATTGTCATATTTATTTAGTACTCCGTCTTTATCAACATCATCATCACAATCGTCACCATTGCCATCACCATCAGAGTCTACTTGCCGCCTATTTGGAATAAATGGACAGTTGTCACACGCATCTCCATAGCCGTCATGATCCGAATCCCTTTGGTCTGTATTAAAAATGAACGGGCAGTTATCTTTATCATTTGGTACTAAGTCCCCATCTGCATCATCATCACAAGCATCCCCAATATCATCTTTATCAGCATCTTCCTGTCCTGAGTTAGGTATATCTGGGCAATTGTCCGAATTACATTTCATATCAAAGCAATTCAATCGGAAATCTGGCCATCCATCAAGATCTCTATCTCGGCCGCAAATGAAGCCATCGCCCGCCCAACCTACATTGCACTTACAACTGTACCGAAAGCTGCCGATGTATTTGCATTGTGCATTCTTGTGGCAGATGGTGCCGTCTGGGCACATATCAGATATTGGAAAGCATCCTAATGTACTATTTGCTACAAATCCTTCTTTACATTTACATTGATATGATCCCTAAATAGTAAAATCGAAGAAAAAAGTATTTCTATACAGTAAAAGTATTTTTGGTTATTGCTTTCTTCTTACAATAGCATTTATACATATAGAGTTTTTATCACAACGTGAAAGTCCCGATTCGCATTCGTCTATATCGCGACAAGTCTGCGGCTGATAACCAGGGGATAAGTAAGTAGTTGAATACCCTTTAATAAGATGAAGGACAAAAAAACAATTATTAATTCCATAGGGAGTATTCTCAGTTGGAAGCCTAATCTTTACCGTGCGCATGATTCCCATGAAATCCCGGTGGGCAAGGCTCGCATTTAAATCCAGGGCTAAGATTAACGCATATCGCCTTTGAATCACATGGCTCGTAAAGATCACATTCGTCAATATCATGACAATTGCTTCCGTTTCCAATGAATCCTCGTGGGCATGAAACACATTGGAAGAAGGGCCTTGAACTTGTTTGCACACATTCTACTCCTATAGCAAGTTAAATAAATTGTTAATTTTTTTTTAATTGTCAACGGACTTAAAACATAAATGGTGTATGCCTCACAAATAATAATGTCGCTTTTTACCAAAATCTAGCCAATAAAATTCAATAATTTCAAAAAACTGATTAATTCGTCTCGGAAGTAGGATTTCGGATAATTATCTTTAAGAAGGGCACTATAAAAATGCGAACACCATTTTCATAACATATGATGCAAACAAAACCAAATTTATAGTACACAACGGAACACAAAAGAAGCCATTCCATTAATTAATATGCCAATCTTACGAGTGTTTTGTTTAAATGATATTGGAAGGATTTACAGTAATTTATAATCGATTTAATACCAGAAAATGAGAACAAAAATTAACGAGGCTAAAAAAGTACCAAAGTGTATATTTAAAGCTACTTAAAAGAAAACACGATAATTTTTTTTTTTTAATTTGTTTATTTATATGTTTTTAAACACATCAATTCTTATTTCAGTAGGTAGGCATCCATGTACATTTTCTGGCATTAAATATGTACTAATAACCCACACATAAGAATACATCAAAATGCAAAAATAAATTCTAGATTTAAAAAATAAAATATTTTAGTAAGATTGGTTTCATAATACTTTCAGCAAAGTTTTAAACTTTTTTTTTATTTAGTAGGTATAGCGTTCAAATTTTGAAAAGTTGCACAAGTTACGATGTCAATACGGAATATTTTCTGGATGTGTACTGCCTCTGATAATGTTGAACATTATGCGACGGCACAATAACTGTTCCTATTCAAAGAAATATTTAATATTAGTTTAATTTTTACAAATATGTATGATAAAGAACTAAAATGTTTTGCGATTCTTTAAATACAAATCAAAGAAATATAAATATGTACAGAATCATAACATTTAAGATCTGATAAAAATTTGGACTCAATTGCCTAGAAATATTTTGTTTAAATAACTTTGAGACGAAGGAAAATATATAAAAGCGTTTAAAAGAAAATATTTGATGTATATGAGCACCCATAACCACTAGCGATGACTGCGAAATCATCTAAATGTTTTTTTGTATTTCACATTTCTATAACCTCTTCCATTTTCTTCGCCCTATTGTACCTACGTCGCACATAAAAAACAACATTTAATTTTCATATTGCAAATTCGTATAGAGTATAGACAGTTCAATCAGTAGATATTAATGTCGAAAGGCAATGTACCTATCCGTAATTATTGATTTGACCTCATTCACTATTTATGTCTGATTGGATTAATTAATATCTATTGATTAAAATCTTTGACATAAATTCGAATTAGTAATTTATTTTCTATTCGATCCTTTACATAAATAGGTTTAAAGTTTTTAGTAGGTAGATATACAATATTAAATACATACAGTGGAGAAAGGTGATCAATTAAAAATTAATAAAGAAGGTGCAAGGTACTTACCAGAAGGGCATGGCCCATCCAAGCACGCATTTCTTATCGTGCATGTTTTCCCATCACCCTCATATCCGATCGGGCATGTGTCGCATTGCGCACCATTTATGGTATCATGACACTGGACTCCACTGTAAGAAGGTAAAAATTGTTAATTTGATAACCATTACACAGTGTAATTTTAGAGTGAAGGTGACTATACAAGTATATAGTATACAACCTAATGGGATGTAAAAAATCAAAATATACCTAACTTAAAATGAGGTAATCTCCTGGAGTACGCTTCCATATTCAGGAAAGAATCTTGCTAACGTATGATGGGAAGAATACAAACGAAAACAAGTTTGATAAACGCTCATGCTGACATTAAATACAAAAACAAAACTAAAAGTGGGGCCATAGGTTTTTCAATAGTCATATGTGCTTTCCCACAGATACGTTTCAGTATAGTGATGAGTGTGGAAGACGCCAACGTAAACAGGAACGTGCTGCACAGCGCAAACACAGTGCAACTGAGTGGTCGCATAACTTAAATCGAGTTCGCCTACGCAACAAAATAATACAGCGCCTTTGAGTCGTCAACATCACACAAACTTTAACCGATTTGAACATATATATAAACGAGCAAAAGGAGTAAACAAAAAACCGACAATGCACCGATGAGCTCGAGTCGGTCCATATGTATATCTTGAAAATATGGTTTTACTCCGAAAATTAATTGCCAATAGATTTAATTTAACTGATGCGACACCTAAAATTTCGATGGTGTAAACATGAAGATGCAAAATATGTATAATGGGGTAATGTATAATGGGTACAGCAAGCTGTTCAATAGAGGCCAAACACACAGTAGATAGGATTTTTTTTATTTATAACTAGATGTAATAAATAACACCATGCTGGTTGTAGGCGTTAAGAATTAGAAAACAAAACCACTTGCCCAGCCCAAACATTTTTACATCCGGCGGACGCTTATACATCTATGTAGATAGAATGTCACTCTCTTCTGGATGATACATTGTCACCAGTAGGTATGCTACATTCCAAGTAGACCACAGATGTGAAAGATAACATATAGGTATCGGAAATTTACATACCTACCTTTACAATTTACTTCCAATGAGGTAAAGTTATTAGTTTTGGTTTGGATTGGGGCTGTAGGTAGAATTGATGCCCTTACATTCCTTAGGACCAAATTTGGATAAACAGAGTTTCGTTCAATTTAATACATCAATATACATTATACAACACATTCATATTATATTATTATATCAGTGTCTTTGATACAATTTTTTATATAGGTACTTTATTTAAATTTTAATCGCGGGCAAGAAATGAACGTGAGTCAATTGTTCTCGCGATAGTTCTTAAAATTTACGACTTTATATCAATTACTTTAAGGTTGGAGTTATATGGAATTTCTAATAGAAAAAACATTGGTTTAATTTATATAGATTTGACGTAATGCATTGATGCGTTAGGTATTGTTATTTTCAACGGACGTCTTGTGGCAAATAAAAACCTTGCAACTAGCCTCTAGCCTATTATATTTTGAAATGTATCTTAGCTTTAAATAACTAACGAAAAGCAAGGCCTTACATATTATATATTATATTTCGAAATTTATCTTATCTTTAAATAACTTACGAAAAACAAGGCCTATCCGCGCAAGTATTTCCTGGCTTGCAGATTTTTCCATCACCAACAAGTCCATGAGGACAACGGCCACATCTCAAACCGGACGGTGTCTCATAGCACTCAGCACCTAAGCAATCACATGCATACACATTATATAAATAAATAAATAAATACAAAAAAAAAATAAGATAAAAGCAGAAGTTATATTTACAATAATTTCCATTTCGTCGATATCTTTAATATACATACGGCGCACTATTTAAGAAGCAACTTTCAGTTAAATAATGTTTGGTCGAACTTACCAGGATAACAAGGATTCGAGGTGTGACATGTGAGTGTTGCTTTCAATTGTTCAGGTTTACAGCCTGCGCAGTTCTCAATGAGCGATCTTAAATATGTAATTTCCTTGCGTTGGTGGCCGACATCCTCGCGTAAAAGTTTCACTAATGCCATTAAATCTGATAGAGATTTTGCGAGGGCGTCTATATAAAAAAAAGAGAAAAATAAAAGAAGGATGATTCAAACTCTGCGCCTCTTGTCCTATTATTTGGGGTATGAGTATAAGTATATGTATGCGAAATTTCGAATGTGGGCAGTGGTTTGACGAGATCAACTCGCACTTAATACCAGGCTCTACTTCACAGTGTATGGAGTAATGGATTGCAATAATTGGCAGAGAAAACCTACGCAGATTTTTCATTTACGTACGAAATTGCTCTCGAATAGGTGAAAACTTGTATGCAGATTATTTTGCTTTAACTCTTAGCAATTGTTCATAAATGGTATATACATACCTTCGCAATCACCATGAACAACCGGGATATCTCCGCGCCTCTGCACATCGTTTTCAATTGTCGATAAGCCTGCTTGTTGGCGATATGGTTCGTTGTTGTTCCCCGTCTCCTGACTAAACCAATCTCGAACATCACGTTTTTTATTTTTTTCTGAAACAATTGTGAAATCATAACAAAAAACAATGTGTCTATTAATTATTATGATTTATATCTTATATTTAAGTTTCAATAAGTCTACTGCATTAATAGACTTTCGCGGGTAACAAAGCAGACCAAAGTGTGATAAATACTATATCTATACAAACCTTTCTCACTGGTTCGGTTTTTTAGCATTCTCCTATTCCCACGGCGATGTAATCCCTTCTGGCAATTAGCGCGCGAAAGGGCTTCCTCAACGTTGCCATCAAAATGTAGGGGGTATTTGCGTTCGCGGAACTTAGCGCAAAAAAAATATGTATTTTAAGTATATGTACAAATAATACACATAGCTAACGATTACAGCTAATTCATTAGAGTATTGACATTATGTAAATTTGAGGAGACTAAAACTTAGGTTATTATTTGATATGACTGGTTGTAAACTTACAAGTTTTATAATTGGGTCTTCCATTTGAGTGTAGAGGTCGGAAAGGCTCAGATCGACTTCATGCTTAAACACCTCCTTGCAATCCACAATTAGGGATATCTTATCTTTATGAAAATAAAGGGCCAGCGAACGTATTGTGCTGGTTTCATTGATATGAGGAATTTCAAAGTGTTTTGATGTTGTCACTGAGTTGAAGCTGATGTCAAGGGTAACCCTTTGCTGTTTGCGATCCAAAAAGAATGACATTCTGTGCTTTAGGCTTGGAAAGTCTATCATAAATAATGCTTCGATGGAAATGTGCAGTTTTCGACGAGGTCTATAGTATAAAAACATGTAACATTTTAATATATTGTGCTAACAGTCTACTTACTCATAAATAATAATTAATTTCTTACCGTATGTGTCGCATGGAAATTACACAGTCACCTTTAATGTACTGTTCCAACTCAGTTGATGCCACTGAAATGTTTGTGTATTATGAACTGTACACAATTATTTTTCTTAAGCATGCGGACACAATCAGATTGTAACTCTGCATACTAAAAAAATTATAACTATTTCTAATTTTTACCTGGATCCAGCGATAAGGTCGACACACTACTGAAAACTGTAATTACAGTCAATAACATTCCAATGAACTTCATGCTGCTGTGGTTGAAGTCAAATAAATCATCAATACACAAAATAGTATTAGCACCGCCAAACCTTAGAAAATACAAACTGATTTCTTAACTCCATGGAATATAGATTATGTTTGCAGATAATAGTAAAAGGTTACATGTTTGCTTCCAATAAATACAAATATGCTTGAACATAGTAAGGCACTTTTAAGAACAAATACAAATATATTCATAAGTATGTATGTTTTTTTTCTTGACACCAAGTCTTGTTAGTAGGTTTAGGTAAATCTTAAATATCTCACTTGTAATTGTACCTATTGTAAAATAAATAAAAATTAACCGCATTTTAAATTTTAGGACGTCCCTAATAGACATTAATACTCATATATACGAATACGAATGAGGTTATTCATGCGTAAGTTATTTTTTCATGTACCTATGCTTAATTTTATGCACTATCTATGTACACTCGAATGCATGTGTTTTATATTGATATAAATACATATTATGCCCTTAAAAATATACATACTATTTATTTAATCAGATTAAGTCAAACAAATATAATATGTCAACGGGCAGGAGATCTATACATTGACTGTGCCTTGTTTATGTACGTATACCTTTGAGTATATTCATAGCTCATGGATGTACAATTGTACATAGAAGTAGGTAGGTACTTACATTTATAATAGGTAATCTGGATTACGACGGTGGCATTGAGCCGGATCACTTTTGTAGTATTGTTTCTTAAAGCTTGTTTATATCCAACTGAATTAAATAGATAACAGTACATACCTACTTATGTACCTTTTCTCTATACATAAAACATTCAGCAACTATTATCACCAAAATATTTTCATCTCATTCTTTTGCGTCATCTATATACATAACAAAAGTATATCGTCAACCACTAATCAACAAATTCTTAGCCATTTACCAAAAGGGGAAAAGCCTCAAGCCAAGGTCCCCGGTCAAACTCGGAATAGTAGAACAAACCATATTTGGCAAATTCCCTCGTCTCGTCTGAACAAACGATGTAGGTATGAGATTGTTGGCTTTACCGCTTTTTACACCTTCTATGTTATACTTTCAATATGGGTGTTTTATTTGAATTTCTAGTTTGAGTGAAATCTTGTGAGTGTACCTCACTTAATTCGTTTATAAACAATATAAATATAAATGCAAATGGGAAGTACTAATGCGAATTATTAACATTAGTGCCTCGAACAAAATTGAGGTAACATAAAAAAAGTTGTTCTGGATTCAAAGTATGCGAAAAGTATTTATTGCCTCAATATTTGTATGTATATATTTTTATTATATTTGAATATTAAAATAAAATATTCACTCAAAAATAAATGTTCCTACACTACTTAATACACATTTTACAATAGTCAAAATGTATACGGTGTATCCTTGATGTTACTGTTAAATAGAATATTTTATTGTATTACGTACAATTATATCGTTGCAATGCATACGACGGTAATTGTAAAACGTTAAATATAGAAAATACAATATCACTACATAAATATGCAAAAAATTACTTACAAATGTGGTGATAAGTACTTCAATCCGTTTTTAAGCAATTCTAATAAAAATTATAAAACTGATATCTAGGGGCCATAGATATCCATCAAATCTTAGCACAACTCAATTCACTAAAAACAAAAACAATTCAATCCATTATTAAAACAGCCCAATAAATAAAAATTGCTTGTGCACTACTATATTCTTAGAATACCGCGCCACTGGAACACGACAGAGAACAGCACGATCTTAAACGAAGCAAACACCACAATACACTGAAAACTGAATGACTGAACCGAGGTAAATCTTAACTCAATTTTCTTGAGGAAAAGATACTTGCGCTAACCAACGTTAAGGCCGCGCAGTCCAACACGAAATAATCCAACAACTTTGTTATTTGTTGTGGCATTGGCACAAGAAAAATGTGATGTGATTCTTTCTTTCAGAAAGACTTGAGAGATAAAAAAATGAAAAAAAATATATGTATCAACATTTTAACGCCTACGTACGATTAGCAGATGCCGATACATATCTGGTTTGTACGTGTATATGAAAGCGCCAGGTAGGTTGTGTCGTTTTATTATTTTTTTTATTATTATTAGGCTCAAACTAATCATATCTAACGATGAAAGGTTTCTTCTGCCTATTTTGTTTACAAATGTGGTGGAATACAAAATAAGCAAACTTTAATTAGTAAGAAACAGTTCGGGATTATACGAATCTATACCTACCGCATAATAATGTTTTACAATAGGAAGTAGGTACCTTTTCGTTAGTGTATTTTTGTATAACTACATTGGGCCATAAAAGAAAACTAAGATGATTCTTTCCTTGAACTCCGTAAACGTATTTAATTGTATTTAAATGTATATATTAAGCAAAAAATTAATACAATACTGCATTATAGAACCAAAAAAAATATCTGTTTATAGTTCCACACATAATAAAATTGTTGTAAAGAAGAATAACTTTCAACCGGAAGGAAAAAGTCAAATACTTCTTTCTATATAATGTTCTTCGGTAAAAAAAAATCAGGTCATCTGATTGAATTCTATGTTGATGTAAAGCATTTTTGGAACAGAATATCATACGAATTTTCCGGTGGAAAGCGTCACCATCAGTCGTGACATAAAACAAAAATAAAAACACAGATATACGACTTACGCAGAATACAACCGCCTGAGTGTTTCTATATTAAAATGATTTCCAAAATATCTTGCCAAACTTTAATCGTCGAACCGCAAGCGATGGAAATACATTGTGAAGAATGAAAACGATGAAAAGCATAACGCTTATCCTTATGTATACTTCCCACGCAACTCTGTCAAACAGCCCAGGTAAACATTTATTTCTACTAGACGCTTTGCTTTACGTTTTGCCGCAATGGCGTTCCTGGGATACTACTAAAGGGAAAAGCGAATTAGCTTGCCCCTTGAATCTTAGAAACTTTCGCTTTTACGACTTTAGTGTCTAAACTTTTTCGAACTTCTTACAAATAATTTATTTTAGTAAATGAGTATCATCGAAGGTCAATAGAACAAGTGTTTTTCAATTTAGGTAAATGATGCGTCTGGTGATATTTGGAAAACTCAAACTCTTTTTATCTATTTAAAAACGTATTAGGCACAGATCGAACAAAAGTGGAGTAGGCGCTATATATAGGCGCTATTTATCCTTAAATATTAAGGAACTTTTATTAACTTTGGATACGATTTTTTTTCTTTAGTAGAGTTAAGCCATACATAATTTTGGTATGCCTTGTAGATATGTATTTTTTTTATGTTGAAGCATTTTTTATAATAATCTTAGAAATGTCCATGTTCATTTGGTATTTTTAAAATTACATAAATCAAAAATATGTATGTACTTACTTATTGCTACGTAAACTGAAATAATAGATAGATCATATTTTTAAGTCTTTCAATATATTGTACATTTTTGTTTTTCGTATTTCCAACAAAATGCCACAATTGATTCCGTAGCACAACAGAAAGTAAACACTGATTTAAAAAAAAAAAAAAACACTTAGGGGGTACTAATAACCATATTAAGTGTATTTTCACAGATCAGTTTTTACTTAATCTTTTATACATAATTTTCTATATTGAGACCTACCCGATATTATAAGTGAAAGGTTAAAAACGGTTATTTGTGCTTAAGGCCATTAGAAAATTGATTTATCTTAAAATTGAAATGTTTACAATTTAATCGAATATATCTGCATAATAATAATACACTTATTTAAATATAAACTTAACTATTTACTAAATTCAAATAGGTACTCTTGCTAACAGTGCTTCAGTGAAAGGCTTGGTTTGAATGAGATGAGTTGTTATGGCTGTTTAGATTAGGAAGTTCAATAGAGTCACCACAACTAAAAATAAAAGTTGATAAATTCATCCAGTAAGATAATTCTGCGAGATTTCAATACCTTATGCAAACACTCAGTGTGATATCAGGAGTTGATGTTTTTGTACGTGAACTCAACACTTCATCTATGACGATACTACTAGTAGAAATTCCTCTGCCATTTTTAAACTGTATACCATCTTGAAAGCGCTTCGAAAGTGTTGTCTGGCGGTTATGCTCCAACTAAAATATAATAAATGCATAAATATGTATTTGCATTTTATGCATGTATGTTAGAATATATGTATCTGCTTATAAATTGTCTTACCCTTTTATTACCTTGCTCTCTTCCCCGAATATTGAATGCCCCATACACTATGGGATTCATACAAGAATTTGTTACTGCAAACAAAAACAAACCTTTCTGAATTCGTTGATCAACTCTGAGGGCAGATTCTTTGTCAAGCCAATACCACATGCACATTATGTAATATGGCGTCCAGCAAACAATAAAAACTATAACAATTGTCACAGTCATTTTTAGAGTGCGGCGCTTGGCTCTACTTAAGACATCATCATTTGACCTTCGAAATCTCTCTAACGAAAATGTTAAAAGATGGGAAACAAAATTAGATAAGTTTTTTATTTGAACAACAAATATTGCACTGTAGGTACTAATAACAAATTGTAGTCTCGACTTTAAATTTTAAACAGGATTATTTTGTTGACCAAGTATAATTTTTTGTATGTCTTTCTTTTGGGCTTTTTGGTTTATTCTTTTAAAAATGCGAATATTAAAACTATTCCATTATTTTCCACCAATTTTAAAAATGTTCACTATTGCGAAATTTGCATGGAGAACAAAGCCATTGTGAATTCCTGAAATTTAAAATCGGGACTAAAAATGGTTAGTAGTACACCATTATATTTACCTGTGCCTTTTATAAAACGTTTACTGTTTCGATAAATTTCGACATAAATGGATATGTAACAAAAAAGTATTATGATTAAAGGAAGTGCATACATAGCTAACATTCCCATAAACTGGTAAAGTATTTCGTGTAATTCTTCTTCAAAAAAATGAAATGTAACACATTGCTCGTACCATACAATTTTTGGATGCCTTTCCAAGTGAAAGATTATAGCCTATATTTTTGTTTCGAGAGATAAAAAAATAAATGAATTGGTTAATATATTAGTTCATAAAATACTTGCGGAGCACTACAGATAACAGAACCAATCCATGCGACAGTTAACATGATTTTTCCTCGAGAATTCGATAAATGCAATGGCTTTAAAACTGCATAATATCTAAAAGAAGATCATTTTAAAAATTACAAACATATTTATTATATTTAATGTAAATAAAAGTTCATCTTAAAGCTAATACAAAATTTGTTTACCTGTCTACTGATATGCAGACCAAAACAAAGCTAGAGAGATATAGACCAAATGTTCTAAAGAAACTCATCAAACGACACATAAAATCACCCGCATTCCATGTCACAGTATATCCCCAGACAATTTCTAAAGGCATAAGTAACAGAGTTACTAAGAGATCAGCGATAGCCAAATGCATCAGCATGATGTCAATTCTAGACGGTCCCCGCAGTCGACGCTTTGTCAATAAAACCAGAATTGTTGTGTTTCCAACTGTTGATATTACCATTAGAATGCTGAAAACAAAATAGAAAAATGTATGGATAAGGAGATAGCAAAATTCTAGAAAAGACTAAGGACAGCAAATTATACCATGTTTTCAGACTAACCTATAGACGGTGATTGACAAACGATGACCGTCATTAAATACCATATTTATCGGTAAGTGCAGTTCTGTATCGCTGCTATTAGTATCATTGATACCAACCTCTGACCAATCGGTCAATGCTCGGTGATCGTAAATTTTTTCACTTACTTCAGAGTTTGGCATTTTTCTTTTTTCAGTCGAACTGCAGGTTGTTCTTATTCTACTAAACGTATTTCATTGTAAAATCAACAAAATAACCAAATTCTTTTAATTTTTTACGCAAACACTAAGCTGGGATCAATTATAGCAGTAGGTACACATTTTGGTGTTATGAAATTAGATCTTTAAGTTAGCAACGCACAAGAGATCATATAAACATTCTTTATCTCTTATATAAATTTCAAAACTGTATAGAAATGTTGGTATAGCTATTAGCTGATTAATACAAATTATCGTATTTGAAAAAAAAATTCTTTAATCTACCTAAATATGCATACAATATTTATGTATATACAATTTACACAATTTTTAAAAATTGAAAAAAATTGAATGGCATAGATAAGTGTGTAGCCAATATTTTATATGACACAAAATGTAACTATATTTTTTATTTTGAAGAATCACTTTTCCGCTGATGATTAGTCGATCCAGCAGTTTCTTTGACTAAAATGTTAGGCGTTCCGCGAGATAATCGAATAATTATGCTACATATATGGTGTTTTTACTGATTCGTATAATAACGTACACATCATTTAGCACCAGCAATTCTGTCTATGAGATTAAAGATGTAGGTACATTAGAGATAACACTGACGATAGTCGGACGACCTCACCACCCGCACCAAAAAAAAAACAATAATCGCTCAAAGTTCAAATTCAGTGTTGCGAGCTAATGCGAAAAAAATGAATTAAGTTTTATTTGTATTTTGTGATCTAACATATAACTACACAGAATATTATTACACTAGCATCCCAATGTCGGTATATGGTTGCAACTTAATATCACTTGACTTATCTTATCCCTTATAATTGCTTCTAATTATATAGCTGATAGATGCACTGATTTTTTAATACTTTTACCGACATTCGCTCATTTAGTGCTGTTTTATAAAAGAGAAAGAAACGTGTAGCGCGCAGCCTTAAAAACAACACGTCGTTATACAAAGTTATTGCCGTCAGTGAGAATAATAGGGACATGGACAACTGATATAAAGTTCCATTGTTTGGGATGTGATTGTTTTTGTCAAGATGTCAATGTGTCAACACCTGGAACATGAAAGGTGTCTTTTAAGGACGTTATATTAATGCATATACGAGTATGTAAACACAAATGGGGAACTCAAATTATGTATTTCGTTAAACACGAGAAAATAACAAAAAAAAAACAACATTACTTCACATTAGCGACCAATTTAAAGAAAAAAACCACATATTCTTTATTTCATGAATAAAATGGTTTGAATTATTAAATAACAGTGGATTCTACATTCGTTTTTCTGAGGCACGCAAGTTTCGAAATGCATTTAAAAATCTTGAGGACCCTACCCAAACATTTAAACCTTCTTCTAGTGCTTTTATTTTAAGTCGCTTGTAGAAGCAAATTTTCAGTATGTAGTTGTATCTGCTCAGGAAGGAAATAATGTTTTTAAATTGTTTTGGATTTAAAGTCGAAAAACGTGATGCTAAAAAATGTATATTATACCTATTTTAATGGCTTCTGGAAAAAGGAAGAAGTAGAATAATTCTTTGTTTGTCAAGCACTCTCTCTCCAAAAATTTGATTATTTGGTAGAATTTATTAATGTTTCGTTGTTATAATATATAGAAACTAGTTACTTATCGCATATGACTCGTGTTAAGTCTTGGACAAGTTTCCAGTTGAATGCAAAAATGTTCGTAGCATAGACAAATCATACTGTATTACAGTACATATTGTCTCTGGTTCATAGCAGGAAGTTATGATTGCTTCCATTTCACTTATATAATAATAATGGGTTGTTCATTTACTATAATTTAAAGTGATGACTGCAGAAAAACGTATCTCTTTCTCTCTATATATATGTATCGCCCTCTCTCTCTAATCTCGTGCTCACTAATCTCACACTTTCAATCAAATTCAGTATGTTTGATTTCCTTTAAAACGCTATAGCAAACCGCAAAAAAAGAAACTAATTAGATACAAATTTAATGAATTATTCTGTGCCTAAGTTAAATACTTTTTTAAACCTAGAGTCAGAAAAGTATAAATTTAGGTTAAGCTGTTCACAAGTTTGAGTGTTTTTTACAGCACTTATTTTGCTTTAGGTCAGTTTTATTTATTATGTTTGATACATAGGTCACTTTTATATAATATGTTTTGGTAGGAAAAAAGCAATCTTTTTCCGATTTCAGCGCACTTTTTTCTCAGAGTTGCTTCCAATACAGGTGCATTTGAGTTCGACAGCTGAGAATCTGAAGAAGCCCAATCAAATATCACACCATACTACAAACTACAAAAAAAAATAATGTAAAATGTTGTCCCGATGAAAAACCAAATTAATAAAAGTTGAGGATGTAAAGTCACCTTTATTAAGCGAACTGATTGGACACACGTGGTTGTGGATTGTGTGATAGTGTTAAATTAGAACTGTCACTGTCAAAGTTGACTTTTCATATGATATAGAAATCGAAAGGGAATATAGATTTTGCAAACTAAATTGAGTTTGAGTTGTTAAACCAAATTTATTATTTAGTGTGATTTTTCTTTGTTTACTTGCTATTAGCACTATGTTCAGACAAACTAAAAAAATATCTTTTTCCGAAAGAGTACTAGTCAAAAGCTTGAGTCATGATCCTAGTCCGTCCGATTATGATTCAGACAGTGCAGCAATTCCCAAGGTAATACACTTTGAAGAAGACGATTATGATTTTAATGAAAATGAAGACAATAAATCCTTCAGTCAAATTCGTAAAAAAAATGTTAAACTGTTATCTGAACAAAGTTGTAAATACAGAGGTGAAATCGCGCCTCGGGATATCACCAATACTTCAGATGACTACACATCTGATGACTGTGAAACTTTGGAAAAAGAACTTGCTGAATACGAGTATAAAGATGAATCATTGCATAAAACAAGTTTTTCTAGTAAAATAAGTAAAGTTTGCGAAATCGTGAAAGAAGGTGCAGACAACCTAGTATCTACCAAAAGTCATAAACTCGAAACTGAAAAGGGTTTATGTGTTCAAAATCAATTAGCTACTTGGGAAAAGCTTTTAGAAATTCGGATTCATTCTCAAAAAATGCTCAATAAAGCGAACAGTCTGCCCTGTCCTGGAATTTTTGCTAAATTAGTCTTCAAGAAAGACTTTAAAGATTCAGCTCAGGAAGTAAGAAAAAATGCAGAGCTATTACTTGGGAAACTATTGGAAACCCAAATGAAACTGGCAAATCAATTCTCCGATATAAAAAAACTAAATATATCCAACAGAATACATTCAAATTCAGACGAAAATTACTCGGTGAAGCGATATGGATTATCAATTGAATCAAATTTTAAAAAGTTCCAACCCTATCGCAATTCGATTTTACTGAAATGGGATGATCGTACGAAGTTATTGGCGCCTTCAGGAGCCACTAAAAGGAGTCATATAGGTGATGAGTTTAATATCATAAAGAAAATTGATAACATTCTTATAAAGCGAGACGATCATATTGCAAAGTCGCAAAAATTAAGCGGAAACTACACATTATTTGGCCACGACCGTTCAGAGTCCGTTGAAAAACTAGAGGTATCTAGCCCCCATATATATGACGATACGGACTTTTATCATTCGCAGTTAAGAGAACTTATTGAATCAAAGTCCAACATATCTTTAAATGCATACGATGTTACTAAACAGTGTGCAGAGCTTCAAAAACTTCGTCAAAAGATGAAAAAAAAAGTTGACACTCGGGCAAGCAAAGGACGTAAAATAAGGTACATTTGTTCTTGCATTTGATAAGAAAACTTTAAATTTGTTTTCGTTTTAGATATGTTGTTCATCATAAACTTGTCAATTTTATGGCACCTAATAATACCAGTGAGTGGACGGAGGAGTCCAAAAACGAATTATACAGATCTCTATTTTCCACATAAATTTGAGTAAACATATACCTATAGTGTAATTAGATTTTATTATAAAATTGAATCATATAATAAAAAAAATATGGGAACATTTTTTGTTGCTGCTATTCTGTATGTTCTAGATAATAAGCAATATTTCTTAATGGATGCTTGTAAGGAAAAACATGAATAAGATTCAGCCCATAATTTTCATGGGACTGGCCAACAAAGAACATTTTCTTTCTATTTGCTGTAATTCAATGTGAGTAGATACTTTAATAGTAGATTTTAGCGATCACATGAATACCTGCGACGATTAAATTGAGAAACTTTTGATGCCTTGTAAAGTTCCAACGAAAAAAAAAACAAATCTTGATGTTGTCAATAAATAAAGCTTCTCGAAATATTTAACAAACGTTTGCAATGGTACAATTTCAAATAATGCCAAGCCACATGTAAGCTTTTCCTAAAACAGTTTGTCCATTTGGTATGAGCAACAAAAACAGGGTTTAATGATTTATATTCAAATATTTTTCTTTATTTGTTTTCTTTTTTTAAACGAATGGTAGGTATTTTTCTTCGTAAACACGACTTTTAATTAAAGTATTTAATATTTTTATGTAGTTTCATTTCACTCCTTAGTATTTGTTATGCGAATTTCATACAGGCCAACAGAAAAAATAAAAACTTGTAAGAGGAGCACTTTATTTAACCATGTTTAGTAATATATTACTAAGATTTTCTATTTTATTATTTTTCTGGTTAGAATGCGAAACGGTTCGAAATTATTGTACCAGATTTCGCAAACTCTACTTGGAATATACTCAAATATTAAAAGTAGAAAAGAATATTATGTATATATAATATTTTAGATGTATGTATTCATATAACTATCAAGTATTTGTATATGCATATGATATATACACACATGTTTATTGTATGAATGCATATTTATATAAATACGATACAATTTTGTTCGTAAGGTTATTTAGCTGGTAATTTTGCATTTATTCGTGATCACTGTTCCTATTCATCTGCAAACAAATTGTCATTAATTAAAACTTAACATTCGTAGGTAATATTTCATGGTTGTCATAATGTTCGTCGATTAAAATCTAAGCCTAGAATAAATAATTTACCAACTTATAACTACGTTTTACACTTTATTCGTTCCATATTTGATCTTATGGGTATATTGTTTTCTTAGTTTTTTATTAAACTTCAAACTGAATTTACTGTTTATTTACATTTGTTCGTTAATTGGGACAGCGTGTAATATCTTATAAACAACGTTGTAATATATATATTTTTTTTAACAATTTGTGGAAAATTTTGACGAAACATTGTCTTTTTATTAATTAAACGCTTTTGTAAAATAAACAAGTTGAAAGCGTTTTTTTCCCTTTTTTTTAATACAAGACATTTTCAACTGTTGTAATAAAAAAAAAGCAATTCTTCATTAATTGATTTTTTGCAATTTGTCTAGTTTATTGAGTTTTTTAACAATAACGGTAGTCCTGATTTGGTTTTTGTCTTCGACACAAGTATAGTCGCCGTTTTAGTATTGTTTAAACATGTAGAAGCAGCCATTCCTGGTATATGAGAAGGCGAATTGATACCGTCACTTCGTTCCACACTTGAATTTTTCATATATCGCTTCGTCAACATCTGAGGGGAGATATTCTTTTTTAACTCTGATTGAATAGTGTTTTTTGCCTTTGTTTCGGGGTTTTGATGCTTCTGGTACAGTATGTCCGAAGACTTTATTTGATTAGTTAAGTTGTCGACCACACCACCACTGCTACCCAATGACTTGTTGCAAAGAAGATGAGTATTTGTAGTATCGTTGATATTGTTTGCATGCATGTATACAAGTTTGTCTGTTGAGTTCTGATTTATATTTTTATAATTATTGTATTTATCGCAGAGTTTTAATGAATTATTGCAATCATATAACGACTGCAACTGGGATTGTATCGATGTTACATTCGAGAGAGTGTTTTCAGTTTCTAAAGCGGTTGTGTTGTCATTTCCTTTTTGTATATGAATTTCGATCGAAGCCAATTGTTCGGATTCAGAGAACTGAAACAGAATTTGGAAATATAATAAAAGCCTTCTATTTTTTAAATATTTACTCAAGATAAGTCAATAAATAAGGAAATTAATAAATATATATATACTAGACCTTTGACTCCTACGACTTATCGAAAGTCACAATTATCATCGCAACTTTTGATATTAACAGAACCTAGTCTTTTCCATTTAAAGTCATACGGAAATCATTTTCTCAAATAGAAATTATAATTTCGGTGTAAAAAACTAAAATATAAAACGATATGATCTAGTGATGCATTTTTTTTTATCGCTTTGGGTTAATAGAAATCTTATCAAAAATCGATTGGCACTACTTCCATCAAGAATAAATATGACCCACCTTATAAGGCAAAATCGAATGCATGTTTCAAGTACTCTTTGTGGGATGAATTAAGTTATCCATGTCCTTTTGCACATCTAGAAGATCCGATAGATATTTAGCCAATAAACTGTTTAATTCCCCAAGTTTGGTCATCTACAATTATAAAGTGTTATTTTGAACTTAATCTTTTCTCTTTTTTTTTTTAATAGAATATGTACATTTTGATCACTACTTTTGTCCAGCAAACTTCGATTTGCAGCTTTTAGTTCATTTTCTTGATTGATCAGTTCTTTTTCGAGAGATTCTATTCGACTTTTTAGTAGACTAATTTCTCTACGAAGGTCTTCGGTTATCTCATTTCCGGCGGTGCCAGGAGCCAAAACTTGCCTCGATTCCATTTCCCGTTTTAGTCTGATATTTTCTTCCTTATAAGTATGAAGTTGACGTTTCCACTCGTCAACGTTTGCAGTTGATTCCTACGTGTAGTTTTGCTTCATTATTTAATTTGTATTAAAAAAAGACATTACCTGTAGTGCACTGGTAAGTCGAATATTGTTATTCTTTAATGTTGCAAGTTCAATTTCCCATTTTTTCGCATTGGCACAACTAACAGAATTTGAAAAGAAAATCTAATGATTTGTTTTAGATTTCTCATTTTGCCCTACCTTTGAGCTAAAGCCATTTTAAGTCTCTCATTTTCGTATTTTAATTGCTGTTCACCACTACCAACCCCACCACCAGCATGGCCAGCTCCCAAATCGCCCGCGCTTTGTGTGCTGAGTTGCTTTACATCAGTTGAGGTTATATTGCTGCTTTGAATTGCCTTATGAGAAGGACTTTCGGGATTGGCATTTTGTGTATTTGTATTTGACAAATTAGGTGGTTCAACGGTATGCTCTAGAGAATTGTCGTTCTGCATAACGCCAGTACGAGATGCAACCGGGGATGTGTTTGCGGATGTTGTTGGAGTAGCTACCGCACTTCCTAATTAAAGGTAATGCAGCTTTTGGAGTTATTTGAAAATAAAATGTAATAATTTACCATTTGCAGAGGTTTTTGCCATTGCATTTTTTGTAGCTTCTTTAACTTCTTGGAACTTCTCCACGAACTAATTACAAAAATAACTTTGGACATACAACGCATTAAGATATATTTAAAATACCTTTTCACCTTTGTTAATTCAGCTTCTGATGCAAAACCAAGTCCGTAAACTGTATTAGCTCGAACATCACTCCATTGTCCAAACTTTTGTGATGTCTGTGTAAATGTCATATTTGGAGTTATAGTAGAATTGATAACCGCCTTGCTACCCTCGACACTAATTATCCGATACAAATTTCGAGATGAGTCGTAGAA
The DNA here is from genome assembly GCA_951230905.1 of Cheilosia variabilis. Lineage (NCBI taxonomy): Eukaryota > Metazoa > Arthropoda > Insecta > Diptera > Syrphidae > Cheilosia > Cheilosia variabilis. The sequence goes on from OX579679.1 coordinate 61,181,236, forward strand.
AAAACTTACTGCAACAGCTTTCATGCTTGCAGTGATCCACGTCCTCTTAGTTTTTGGGTCAATGTGAAAGACATGAGCTTGGCATGTAAATATTGGTTGTTCCCTGAAAAATTGGTAATGGCAGTGTTAGTTACCTACAAATTTTCATATTTAAAATAAGTTTTTAAATTTGGACCAAAAAAAAAATCTTAATAAACCAATCGATTTATTGCAAAAAATTGTTTGCAACATATAAATATTCTAAATCATTTTTATATTTTCAGATCGCACTAATAAAGCATACGTTGTGATCACCTTACATAAAAAAATTATAGAAATTTAAATTTGTAAGAGAAAACTTTTTCTACTTAGTTAACCCGAACAGACGGGCGGAACATTATTTGTCTAGTCTTCTCTCAAAAATTGATTTTCTTATAGCCGTAGACTTTTTGCAATATCATTTCACTTTATTAAGTAATTACCCCATTTTTCCGATATACTGACAAAAATTTGTTTAGTTTATGCTCCGAAAATACACTTTTCACAGGCGCAATATTATACACAAAATTTGTTTTCAGCTAAGCAAAAAATTGTAACACCCCTACAACAGCAATAAAGCAAAATCGAATTTTTTTGTTGGAAAGGAATCAAAATCAAAAGTGAAGGAAACTTGTGTTGAAAATATACGATGATGTGGTGAATTTCTTTAATCAAATAAAACCCACCAGCATAAACGTTATGCAGGTGTTACATTCTTAACACACAATTAATAGCAACACGCCAAACGAAAACGAAAAAATATTTTGGACCACTTTAATTAAATAGATTTCCCCAATCTGTGTACAATTTGAATTAATTCTAAAATCGATTTATCACTAAAAAAACACAATACGAACAAAAAATTGACTAGAATTTCCTTTTTTTCCATACATAATGATGGATACCTATGTACCAAGGTAAGTTATTTTTCTTGCCAATTTGTGTTCGGTTTCTAATTTTTTTGATTAATCGGTATTGTCAATTATTTGTATTGCAACTGCGCCTAAATAGAGAAGTATTTTTAGTACAGTCGCAAGCTGAGAAAAATCGGATGGGAATTCGATGACCATCCGTGTTTGGTTATGCTTCAAGTTCACGACAAAAACGACAAAGCACGCATCATGTAAATACCGGCTTTTTTACATGCTGGTGAAATTTTATTCGTATACTATACATTGATAACCGATGCAATGTGCTCCTTTTCAGTTTACAAAACTATACAAAAACGTAAATTAGATACCTAGTTGTTGTCAAACTCAAACGCATTTGCTTAGTAAATCTCGTGTACCTGTAAAAAGAAATCCACATCAGCAAAAGGGCTGTAAAATCGAAGATTTTTTTTCTGCTAGTCGAACATTAAAAAAAAGTGGGCTTAATGCAGCATTTCTCAGAACTTGGAATTCACACATTGATAGAAAAGTAAAGTCCGCGTTTTTAAAAGTATGTAAAATACCTACATAAAACTTTTTTTCAGGGCACTGAAGCGCACATATTCCAATCACGGACAGTAGGATCAATTAGTATTTGTATGTTCGAAATCTGTCAGCTGAATTTGAAAAACCTAATTGAAAAGCACAATAACTTCCATTTTATTTCACTTTCAAGTGCGCGTCTTTGTTCATAACAAAAAATAATTTCGCCAATTGGTTGAAAAACAAAAAAATAGGTACATTTTTAATAAAAAAAATAAAATAAACACATTTAATACAAATTAATTTATTTTTATGATGGTACTGCTTTTAAAATATCTATCATCTTGAATAAAACCAAAGTTTAAAGCAAGATGTGAGTGCTGCTTTGCGGCTTTTACAATTTGTCAAGATATTGGGTGAGATCGGGAAGACCCTCCTTCAGACCCTTACGTTTACGTGTATCCTGCACGATTTGGTATGGCTTAGTGCCTGTGTCCATTGGATCACCTGGAAGAACCTGCCAATGGTCAAACACGCATTGCGGGAAAGCCTGTCCACCAGTATTTGAGCGCAGATCAGCAGTGAAGCCAAAGGATTCATTGACAGGCAAATAAGCCTTAACTACGAACATTGGTGTTCCAACTACTTGACTTTCTTCAAAAACGTGACCACGGCGCCTATTTAAGACTCCGTATATACCACCGACCGCTACTTCTGGGCATTGGATTTCACACAGATATACGGGTTCCATAAGACGTGGCGATGCTGTTATAGCTGCGGCGTACAAGACACGACGTGCAGTTGGAATGATCTGGCCGCCACCACGATGGATAGCATCAGCGTGCAATGTGACATCATAAATATTGAAGCGGACACCTGTTCAAATTACAAGTAAATTTTTTTATGTTATTAAAATTTCATAAAAAGTAATTTAAAAAAACAAGATGACTATTGGCTTCAGGCCTGTTGAGCTTGAATATAAATGTTCGACAAGACATTTCCGATCTTTTTTTTCATCATGTACGCCAAAATAAATATACATGAATCAATAAAATAAAGTAGATACGTACCACGCATATTTTCATCAGCCAAAACGCCTTCCTTAGTAGCCCATTGGAACCCAGCAACAACGGAATCTTTAATTTCGTTTAGGTATTGAACAGATTTTGTACAATCCATGATGAAGTTTGGACCAGTACCATCAGGACCGAAGCACCAGATCTTACGGGCTTCTGTTACATCGTAGTCGTATTTTTCAGCCAAATACCGAGCGCGAAGTTTGAAATCACCCTTTGAGGTGACTTCTCCATTATCGATATCTTCGGGGAGTCCATCAGGCATTGGGACAGCTCGCATCAGTAAACGATTGTGTTTGTTTGGAGACTTGGACAAGCACATTTGGTTGGATTCTTCAAACACGGTTTCACGATATGACACAACGGGGTCCGATTTTTTCAAAGGAATGCAAGCATGGTCTTCTTCTAAATCCTTTAAACAAATTTCCAAGTGCAATTCGCCGGCCCCAGCAATGATGTGCTCACCGGATTCTTCAATGATACACTGTACCATAGGATCGGATTTGGCTAAACGTTTCAGACCTTCAACAAGTTTCGGCAAATCGGCCGGGTTTTTAGGTTCGACTGCAACTCGGACCACAGGCGATACGGAGAACTTCATGACCTGTTTAAAATTATAGGAAAAACTTCTGTTAAAAGCGAAAGTATTATTGCAATTATAAATCGAATTTCAATAGAGTTGTCAGTAAATATGTATCTCTCAAAGTACTCAGTACAGGTCTGTGAAAATTTGCAATCATCATGCTATCCAATTAATAATTTTGAGATTGTAACCAACACGTACCTTCATGTTGTGCGCATCCTTGAAAGTTGTAATTGTTCCAGTCTTTATTAAAAACTGATCCACGCCGACAAGACCGCAAATGTTACCAGATGGAACATCTTCGATTGCTTCAACGTAACGACCCATCATCAAAATTGTACGTTGGATGGCCTTTTCGTACAAATCTTCCTTCTTACCGGGAACATAGTTAGGACCCATGATCCTAGCCTTCATCCCAGTAGCGATTTTGCCGGAGAAAACACGACCGAAAGCATAGAAACGACCCTTGTCAGTTGTCGGTACCATTTTCGATATGTACATCATTAGTGGACCATTAGGATCACACGTTTTAACAGCAATAGCAGCCTCATCATCAAGGGGACCTTCATACAACATTTCCATACGATACCTCTGAGCAACTACAGGTGATGGCAAGTGAATAGCAATCATTTGAAGTAAGGCTTCTCCGGCTGGCAACCAACTACGCATAACAGTTTTTAATAGCTGCTTGCCGTCCTTATCCTTGTCCTCATGCTTCAATGCGACTCCAATTTTTTCCAGAAGTGTTGGAATTTCTTCTTTTTTGTAATTCATTATAGCATCGAACACTTTGTAAATGGGGTCCAAGATGTACATACAGAAAGAACGTTTGTTATCAGCTTCCTTTTGCTTGGCCCACTTCTTAGTCTTGCCGTTGAAAAAGTTTTCACCCCAAAGGCTGCAATTTCGTATATACTGTTTCAAAAACTCTTTGCGTTCATATGTAAATTTAAATAAAATTTGGAATGGAATACTTTGTTAAATAATATGATTGCCATAAATACGAATCATGGACAATAAATGTCAAACTGTGCCAATAAATGTTTAGCTTGCAAAGAGCAGACATAAGGATAGAGGTCGCTTGGCAGCGTTACCAAAAATTGGATTCGCATAATTGTGAACAAGAAAAACTTGCAACTAAAGCGAACTTAATCTGCTTCTATTGTTAATTGCACTCGTCGCACAGTCTTCGGAAAACCCAATGCGAGTAAACCCGAAATAGGGGAATCCTATGTGAAACACTTGTTGTGCTAGAAGCATTGAACTTTTATGTACATACTTACATTATGTATAAACAAACCTTACGCTACTTACCGGTTCATTAGTTTAACGACATCAATCTTGAACTTCTCAGAGTACATTTCCGAGAATTGTTTTAAGGTGAAAGCCCATCCGTGAAGGCCGGAACCGAAACCGACTGAACCCTTTGAGGGATCAACACGAACTTCTCCCATTGGACCGCTGTCGTCGTTGTAAGTAGCAATAATAACGTTAACATTTTCAACGATTCTTTGGAAGGTTTGGTACAACTCTTCGGCTTCCAACTGCAACTCCAAAAGAGCACGGTCCATTTTGTTCATGAACAAGATTGGTTTAATACGCTCAGCGATGGCTTGACGTAGTACAGTTTCAGTTTGTACACAGACACCAGAAACACAATCAACGACAACTAAAGCGCCATCGGTAACACGAAGAGCAGCGGTTACTTCAGATGAAAAATCAACGTGCCCAGGTGAATCGATCAAATTGATCAAGAAACCTTTTTCTTCCTTCTCACGCTGATCAGGGTGGGTAATGAAGACCAAATCCTTGTCTTCAACTTCGAAGAACATAGAGATGGCACTGAAAATAAAATAAATGTCCGTTTAGCACGCTTTTATATTTTAATCGCTCAACTGCGTAAAAGATTATGTGTGTATGCAACTCAATCAGCAAAGCTATATTATAATCTTGTACAGAACTCATTGCAAAAATTTATATGAAATATACACATAGATTTTTAAAAGGCCCGATCAGTCTCGTCATCAGTATCATCACTTTAAATTACATTTTAATTATTTTATTCTACTAGAAATTTATAAAATATACTGGGACTTACGTTGATTTAATTGTAATGCAACGTTCCTGCTCATCCTTGCGGGTATCGGTGAAACGGGTTTCACCTGCTTTGGCTCCGGCGATAATACCGGCCTTGGAGACCTAAAAGGTTTAAATTTACAATTTAAAATATACTCGGTAAGAACACTTGCAGCTAATAATAACTTACCAAAGAATCGGTCAGCGTAGATTTTCCATGGTCGACGTGAGCAATGACAGACATATTACGGATATTCCGTTTTTTGTCCATCAAGGCACGGATCTCATCTACGGTAAAGTTAACCTATGGAAATTCATGTTTCAATTAAAATATGAAATACAAATTTGTTCAAGTGAACCCTGCATTTAACTTTATTGAATTTTCAAAAATAGCATACGTCACAAGCCACATAATGGCAGACATAAAAATATAAGTTTCGTGATTTTCTAAATTCTACCGTCCGACATGGACGTTTTTACAAAATATTTACACTATTCTGTAACTGATATTAAGTACTATCTAAATGAATAACTTTCATAATTAAATTCTACGTACCATCTTTGATGTTTAGTGATTTCTTGACCGAAGTTGTAAAAGACTACACGCCTGCAATGGCGTACTTTCAAAAAAGAAAGATGTGAGATCATGATGCCTCCTTCTTCGAACGACTATTTATTGGAAATTGAATGAACGAGTCCAAGCGTAAATTAACGAATTCAGAACACCTCCTATTTGAACGAAATTATTATGCAAGATGGTGTAAATCAGACATGATGATTTGTCTCTGGTGTAAATCACTGGCTGTCGTAGGTACCTATGTTAAACTTTTTATTGTCAATTAAGCAAATTTGCGAAATTGAATTCAATATACTTTCTATAAATGCACAAAAATAAAGGATCATATTTAATAGTACTTAAATAGATGTGATTAGGGATGACAGGCGCTCAGTGCGGGACTGTCCCGCTATAAGGCTTTTGTCCCGTAAAATGAGCAGCCTTACAACTGTCGCCATATTATTACTTAATTATTAAATAAAATAAGTAACAATGAATAATACATAGAAATTATAGCGCTAGCCCTAGTTAGCTATAACCATAACTTACAAAGTGTGAAGTGCGCCTTAATCTGATGATGATAGTTCAGTGGTCTGGGTCTCCGAACTCAAAAAGTTAGCCATAACATAAAATGTACCTACAAATATGAATTTAAAGACTTTAAGCCAAATATTACTTAAGCCCGTATGACACTACATTTTTTCCTTTTATAATGTTGAAAAGTCAGCGGTGTCTAAAAAAGACCAAAAGTGTATTACGAAAGGGGTAGCAATTGTTTGCGTAACAACCGCAAATTTTCAATCCAATTTATATTCAAATAATCTTTCACCTGCTTTGGCTCCGATTTGAATACATTTTTAATGCATTTTTTTTGTGATACTTCTACATTAATAAAGTTGGTGTGTACGCACTCACTCCTATCGAAAATTTTCGTTCTAATTTTTCGTACTGCTCTAGTTTCATTTTAAAAGCAGAAAAAATGCAAAACAAAATGTAGTGTCATACGGGCTTGAGATCGAAGCTAAAAAAAACACGCCTAATATAAATTATGTTCCCTTATTGTTTTTTAACATTTTTTTTTGTTCAATCCTTCATGTAAACAATGTTTAAATAGTTCCAGTTATTCGTTAAACTTCCAATGAATGTGCTCAGGGCAATTATGAAGAATTAAATTCCATTATCTTTGGTTCAGGCATTTAAAAGGAGCACGAGCAATTGTTAATGACGGATTACATCTACACATAATCACAAATGAGGGAACTTATTAAAGCTTATATAATTTTTGTACATCTGTACCTTCAAAACCCATTTATTGTTTTTACAATTTCAATCTGTCTATACGTGAGATACAACAAAATACAAAATTTTGAATATGACCATTCTTTTGTCTCTAACGTTCAATTTATTTGTATAAATTAATTAATTTGGGATGTTTGCGTAATATTGTATTGTATTGTATATTGAATAACAAATTCTTGGATTGGTAGAGTTCCAAACTCACATAATTCTGTTAGCAATGAACTGAACATGTGTGAAGCTTGAGTTTATGAATTTTTCTCTATTAAGCAGATTTATGAGCAGTTTCTTTGCTATAGAAATTAGATTATTTAATTTTTATATACTCCGAATAGAACAAAAAAACAAACTATATTTTTCAGAACCTTTATATCAATTCATTTAAAAACATGACAGTTTCTCTCTTCCTCTATATACAAAGTGATGTACCTATCTCTATTTGTGAAAGCTATTGCCTTCACTGGATCATACAAAGCACAGAAAAGTTGAAAGTAAACGGACTCTATTCATCTGTCTGTTAAATACGTTGCCACAACGGAATCTGAGTTGCGTCCTTTAGGGCTGCGTACTAGCTGTAAACGAAAAGTTTAGAGCTTGCGTAGAGCAATATAGGTCTGACTTTAATTCTCATAGTAACGTGATCATAAAAACCAACTTTTTGTTGATTCCATATCATACATAGGTACAGAAAAAAAGTCGATTTTTAGGTAGGTACCAGATATTCATACGTTTAGGATTTAAGGCTGCATAAATTCTAACGCCATGTAGCATAATGTAGGTATATAACTAAACAACATTGTAGACCATTGCAGAAAATTTAATAATAAAAAAGCCCTGGCAAGTTTTTTTTGTCGTTATAAAATCATTAATTTGTGGCATATGTACCAAATTAGCGCGTAATATATATTTCTTTTAAACATCGATAACATAAACAAATTAACGACCGAAGAATTTTTTTTTATTATCGAACATTTGACAGAATAAAAAACAAAGCAAATCCTTTTATGAGTAGCTTGCATCTGGTGACACAAGTTTAATTTATGTGACGCAAGGATTACGGACAGGGTCTATTATTCAGTTCACATATATATCCACAGGCCCTTTATTTTTTATTAAAACCTTTCATATATATGTATATATATAATCTTCCTAAGCTGAAACTCATGAAGCACCAGGTTTTAAGGAAAATGATAGCTTAGGCCGCGAATTGTTTTTCCCCAGTATAACTTTCTGTTCTTCCTTAACGCGTTTTTCCTGTTCTTTACGCATTTTTTGCCTTTCTTCGTCCATAAGTCGCTGTTCCTCAATTATGGCTAGCCTTTCCTCAGCCTACAAAATAATAATTAACAATAAAGGGTCCAAAGTTAATGGCACGAATACTCACTAATTTGCGCTGGGCCTCTTCGATTTTACGATTATTTTCAGCTAGTATTTGCTCTAGTTCATCGCGTTTTTGTTTCTCTTCTTCCTGTAATATAAACATATAAGGGTAAACTAATTTTTTAGCAGTAAACTTAAAAATAATTAAAGTTGAGTGATTATAGGTATTGTGTATAATAGGCGTTTTTTATTTTACCCACATGATCTATATAGATCATTTGAGCATAATTAAAAAGGCCTAATATCTACCAGCATGTAGGTATTATAAACTACTCAATTTTTCGGAAAGAAATTTTAATTTTAGAACCAATTTTCACATATTTGTTCTCTTGTAGCAAGAAATTTAATAATAATGTTTTGAGCCTTATAGATATGACAGATAAAATGTATTTTGGTGTGACTTTCTAATTGTTTTTTTATTTAAATACTGCAGGACCCGAATTAAAAGAGGGCATTGCAATATTAGTAGGTGTCATGAAAAAAACTAAAACACCTACCTCACGACGTTTTTCTTCTTCTCGAATTTGTTCTCTTCGATTCTCCAGCTCGAGCATCATTTCACGTTCCATGTCCTTTTTGGCAGCTTCAACCCGTCTGTTAACTTCGCGTTCAATTTCCTCTTTCCGTTTTTCTAATTCTTCTTCCACACGTTTTTTAACTAAAAGTTCTATTCTTTTGGCTGCTTCTTCTTCAATTATCTAAGATGTTATATTATTTTTAATTAAATTTGAATGTAAAGGTACAAATTATTAAAAATCTTAATTTTATTTAGATAAACCCTCGAAGCCGAACGATGTTACTTACATCTGTTCAATCGATCATAAGTAAAGAAAAGCTTCTAATTCGTGTAGATACACGGTCAAATTTTTAGCAGAATTTTGAAAGAAAATTTGTATCAATTGAAGTATTAACTAAACTTAGCGTAATATCACAGTTTTTCACCCTTAACGTATTTCATTTCGCAATTAACATATTAGATGTTGAAAAATAACAAACAAAAGAGTTTGTATGCGTGTTTCGATTGAAACTTATTGAAATGATTTTACATTTTATCGAAAGGACGTACCTACACTGAAAATTTGTCAACCGGTTCGAGTAATACGATAGAAATAAATTTAAAGTATTTCTTAATTTATAGCATTCAATCAGAATTTTTTTCTGGTAAACCTTTTGTTCAGCTTCTTTTTGCCTTCGTTGCCGTTCCATTTCAGCTAATCTTTCCACTTCGTCCAACTTTTTGGTTCGACCCTTTTTCCTTTGATGGCGTTTTTCATCTCCACTGCTTCCATAACTGTCTGAAGATGATATTGACAAAGAACGCTTTCTGACAAAAAAGTTTTATTTATTTATTAGTTTTATTTACAACATATATGAGCTTTACTTAATTTTGTTTGAATTTCTTTCACGGCTTCTGTCCCGATGTCGACTATGAGAATGAGAACTCCGCTCGGATCTATCCCGAGACTTGCTCTTGCGTTTGTGTTTGCTTTTATGGTGTCGTCTTTTCGCCGGACTTCTGGACCTAGATCTCGATTTTCCCATTTTGTTGCGATTAAGATAATTTAATATTTTTCATTTATAGATTTAAACTGCATTTAAATTGGAAAAACATTATAATATGCAAATAAAATAAATAAAAATGGCTACTTATCAAAGTTTATGTTGAACTGTCATTGAGGTGTTGTCAAAGCATCGGTTTTTTCGGCAAATTTTCGGCGCAGAATATTTTTGGAGAAAAAACAGCCGCTGTAGGTCAGTGTTCATGCAAAATGGAATTTTTTTTAAACTGATTATTGTATTTAAAAGAATAAGGCTAACAAAAACTTTATGTAATAATTTGGTTTAGTTAGTCTTTTTTGTTGCTCATTGTGCAATGTTTTTGTGTTTTCGGGCGCCTATATCTGATAAATCCACCGCAATATCCTAAGACACGACACGCCAGAAATCGTGGATTTTCACGAAAAATTGCAAAACCGAGATTTCCAAAACTGACGCGATAATAAATAAAATATCAATCAGTTGAGATTGATTGTTTTACTTCACTTTTGCTGAGATATGACGTTTGATTTTAGCCGCACAAGAAAAAACGATCGAAAATGGAACATTTTTTAAGAATTCCTACCTCCGTCGGTCTAGGAGTTGGAGTCTTAATCTTTACATGGACCAAAGAGGAAAAACCCGGGGCGTCCAAAAAAAAATAAAAACCAAAAAAAAAAATAAAAAAAACTCAGGATTTAACTTTTCCGAAATTCACCAGGGAAATTGTGAAATGGCGAATCGGCATTTTATTTGAAATTTTTCCTTAGCATATACACAATCCACTAATTTTTTCAATGGCTACTGCGCTATTATTGGACGAAAAACAGCCGCTGTATATCAGTGTTTTAGCAGCAAAAAAAATTTCACTAAAACACATTTTAAAGAATAAACTTTCTTAAATCGAAGTTTCCTGTATAGTGATTGTGAGGCCACTTTTGGGATATACTTTAAGAAGTATTCAGTTCAGAATAAAGAACTTTATTAAAAAGAAGAAAACAAATAATATTAGATACATAGGAAATATAATGAAGACAAAAGTTGTATACCTTAAAAATTAAGTATTTAAATTCAAATTAATGCTGCTTCTGTTCTACTCATCCATGCCATTACAGATACATTTTATTTTGTGCATCCGCGATCCAATCTAAAAGTGGGTGCGTTCAGATTGTGGCTATTTAATTCGCTCTATCAGCAACGAAATCTTTGCCGTTTGTAGTGTTCCTTAAACATCGATAGTTCAGCATTTGGATAGTATCGATAGTTTCCGAATAAAACTCGATAGTATCGATAGTTTTATACACTTACGATTTTCTAATGAAGGGGTTGTAAATTTGTCTATAATTTATTAATAAAAAACATTTAAAAACAAACATATCTTATTAAACGAAGAAAAAAAAACAATGAAGTCATTCATGCATACATTTATGAAAGAGATGGGTGCTCCACATATTCTCATGTACAGCGGCTATATAACTGAGTTATTTCCCAAGCGCCTATCCTCTTTCAGTGGAAACGAAGTACTTCTTTTACGTACATGTTTCACCGGTTTTATCAGTAGTACTTCTACGTTTGCTTTGAATATGCGCTCATGAAGGCGTCAATAGTATCGATAGGTTTTTTGAACCATCGATATTAAAAAAAAACTATCGATAGACTATCGATGTTTAAGGAACATACCATGCGACAGAGATGCTATTTGGATAAGAACGATAAGCGCAATTTTGTATGACTATAAAACAAAATGTATGATGATTTGTGTAGTGGTACAGTGTAGTTCATCAATTGCCTAAAATAGGCTTGTTTTTTTGAGCTCCGATCTCAGCAAAGCAGAGTAAAGTAGGATTTTCAGCACGCAATTACAACACAACGCTCTACTTGACACTTCGAGGACTTACAGTATTTGTTGTAACTGCGTGCTGAAAATCTTACTGAGATTTAAACTAAAAAAACACGCCTATAAATGGCAGTAATAGGATGTTTTTTAAATAAATAATGCAAGCTTTCGCTTAAGTATATAAGATGCCTAATTGGCATTGGGTAAAATGAAGGCCATATACTGAGCTGCTGATAAACGATTTTTTTATACCGACATTTGTTTAATAAACTACATGTTTAAGATCCCTTTTTTTCTGATTCTGGGAGGTAATTTTGGGCTAAATTGAAAAATTTCTCTGAAAGGGAAATAAATAACGCGATTACATAATTAAACAGTTAGCAGTTCAAGCTTTATTTAAAATTAAAAGAAAATACATTGTTTTGTCTGCACTCACGTTTAAATGTTTTTAAAAAAAAAAGGAGATACAGTGCCGTATTTCCCAAATGCGTACCCAAATCGTTTATAATAACTTCAATATCACCTTTACCGAATGTAAAGCGAAATGGGAATTAGAACAATTCTTAGACAAAATTAAGTAACAATAATTTAAAATTGATATAAAAAGAACATGAATCCTACAATGATAAACTTAATTTTTTTTTGCTTAGCACTTTTTTATTGTTATTTGAAAGTGCTAAGGTATAATGTTGAAACATGCTTATTACATACTTACCACATTATAACTGCGAATAAACCACTCCAATTTTCATTTCCATTTTTTGCCAGGTTTTAGTCACAATTCAAATTTTAACTGTAATTCGACAATTCATACAACTACAAATAATAATGAATGTCAGAATGTGTAAATGTTCGTTAAGTTCGGAAATCCTTTTCATATCCATAATATTAAGAGTAAGTATAGCGAGATATTTATAAGAAGAAATTGAATATTACGCCTTCGTTAAGCAAATATTAAGGATGGATCTATTCCGCAAGCTTCTTAAAACACAAAAGAGTGCAAATGTGTGTAGAAATAATTCGATTTTAGTATAACATTACCCATTCCTTGAGTTATGACGAAGGTGTCAATGTGAATGAGTGCATAGAGTGAAAAGCACATTTTTCGCAAAATGTTATCGACAACTTTATTGCTTATAACTTGAAAATTGAAAAGGAAAGGATATAATATATTGCAAATATAAATATAACTCTGTTATTCGGGACCTGGTTTAGGTATATAAAATTATATACTTTATTTACATACATAGGCAACTGCCAACTTACTTGGCGTCTTCAAACTTTAGGCTTTCATCTTTGCTTAATCATTGTGTGGTTGATGACATATGCTGGCTTTGGATAAAAGACTTGTACTAAATTGTTTGGATAACTATACGGCCAACCAATATTCATGTCAGCTCAGTGTGGTGCAGTTTTTAATACAGATTCCTGTGCATCTTGCTTTCGCGAGGACAATCAATAAAGCTCAAGGGCAGTCACTGCGCATTGCCGGACTAAATTTAGAAAATCCATGTTTTTAGCATGGTCAAATATATATTGCTTACTTTAAAGTAGGAACTCCAAACGCTCTGTACTTACATATATATGTGAAATTAGAGAACCGAAATATCGTTTATCCACTCGCAATACGCTATATTCGTTTTGATAGCAGCTTGACGAATAGCTGTGATTTTAGCTTTAAATGACAGTATACTATTTCAGACGGCATAAGCAAAGGTTGAGGTTTACTTTAAATATATTTAACATTAACATTTTAAAATCAGTAATAACCTACGGCTAAGAGAGCTCCTTTCTTTACATTTTTAGGGACTTACCTTTATATAGATATGGTACGAGACAAACATAAACAGTCTCATAAATAAAATGTAGTGATGTGTAGACTTTAAACTAGTCGTTTGCTCCCTCCTCTACCCGCATAGGGATTCCCCACGATGAATTTGAGTCGGTGGCAGAAGGTCGATAGTTGGGAGGGTTCATCTAAGCGTCTTACACCCACAACCATTTTAATGGATAGATCTTCAACTCCATAGCACGATCTTAATTGTTTTATATGTTCACAAATAATTCATCCCGCCCAATAACATTGTTGCCTTCAATGTTAAATGCGCGTATTAGATAAAATTGATCATATAGATGGACGATGATGGCCACCATTAAAATATTTTTACACATTACAGTGAGTTTATATTTTATTTTTATATGTTGAACAAAAAAAAAAACAGTTTGGACAACATAGACGTATTGGGATGGTGTCACCCACGGGAGGCACTATAATTTCCTAAATTAAACGAAAATAACATGAACGACAGAAGATTGTAATGAGTTTCAAACATGTCATGAAGTGTGCCCAATAATGAACAATTACTGAGATTTTCTGGTATTCTATTGTTAACCATTCCGTGTCAGGTCTGTTAGAGAGTATACACGCACATTTTATATACTTATGCTATGCCTATATGCGCTTACGCTACATTTCAAAGGTTAGAAAACCTAATGCCTACCTTGTGCACTCAATTTCACATTCCCATATGTACACATTTATTGATTAAATGAACAAGACTATATAGAGGCAAAAGATTTTACAGTGACAGCAGTAATCTTTTAAGAAAGAATGAGAAAATGAAAAAAAAAAAATAATTTCAACAACAAACCTACAAGTGGTCCCAACGATTTAGCCGATCTAACTTTGATGCGGAACGACTTTGATTTGCTTTCATTTCACGAAGTTTCAAGTGGAATCGATCCAAATTGGAGAAAGTGTACAATATTCGATTGAATTAATCAGATCATTGACATTTAATTGCCTAATGAGCTTAGAAACGCCAAGGGGAAATTTTTGATTATAATCAAGCGGTAGCAATTATAAATTGAGACATTGCATTAGACTTATCAGCTTACATTTGTTGGTGTACAGCAGCTTCGATGTCGAAATAGCACGTTTCATTTTATGCGAAAACTTCTGTATAAAACGAAATTTGTTCTACAGACCTAAATTTGTAGACTCCTTATGACCATTAATTTGGTCTAGAAATTATTTTGAAGTAAAGCGGTTTAAAAATTGTTTTTTTTTTTTGCTTATGATTCTAATACATATTGCACCGCACTGAGCTGACATGAATATTGGTTGGCCGTATAGTTATCCAAACAATTTAGTACAAGTCTTTTATCCAAAGCCAGCATATGTCATCAACCACTTATATAAAAACTACTTGCGATATGATAAAAAAACATTTACACTTTCCACAACGATATATACCTATAGTATACGTACACTTATCATTAGGTAGATATTGGTCAGGACATCGCTATCTTTAACAATAGATTTTATTGATTGTATAATATTGCAATCCTTTGAATATAATCAATATTTCCGAAATCCATTTTACTATAAATGTCAGCGTAGTCTGTTATTCCGATTTCGACAATTGATTAAAGTAAACTTTTGTCCTTGTGGTTGTGCGCTGAATTACAAAAATCCCTCATTCCGCTAAAGAAGGGTGCATAAATTTACGCTTCAAATAAAATCCTATTGAAAAGTGTAATAGAGAGGGCGTATTTGATTTAATATGTGATTTAATCATACGTCAGCGACTGGGATTAAGCCATTATCTTACGGCACTCCCCACATTTGATTTTTGCAATTCGATTGCAGGGTAAATCAAAGGGGTTAGGACGATAGCTATATAAAACGTATATTCAGAGCTGATTTTATTATTTCCTATAATACGAGTGTTTTATAGTTACAGACTTCTATTAAATTAAACTTGAAAGTAAATACCTACGTATAGGTACCGATTGGCGATTATATCCATGTAAGTAATTCAATCTCAAAGGTAATTGCTACTTTGCGGTCAGAAATCCACATCTAATTTACCGAATTTCAAGGGATTATGTGGTTGACGGTGGATGAAGACTTCTAAACTGTAATGTCCGGGTTATAAAACGCACAAATATTTTGGGCCGTTTTTTATTTATTTCTTCGAAGCAATTACGTTTAATTTATCAAAAATACATTTTTAACCTTTATTTATTTTAATGATAGGATTTTTTTTATTAACAACTTTTTTATTATGTCTACCTATTCGCAGTATCAGTGATTTAAAAAGAATACGACAGGTGGTAGAAGTCTTGAGTTTGCCTATATGCCGCAAATTAATGGGTATTGCAATTTTTTTGCGGTCTATCTCAACGTATGAAACTGGTAACTATACTTTGGTAGATTCATACAACCCGCAATTTACATACTCACGTACCTACATATGTTTTAAAGATTGAAGATTGCAATGTTATTAAAATCCGTATTGGGTTTACCCACATAAATTATTTATAGAGTCAGAATAAATATATGCTATTAGCGAATTTCCTTAAATGAGGTTATATCTTGGAATATATGAATATTTATCACTATATTTACACGTTTACGTCCAACATTTACATATTAACACCGAAGTTTCAGGCATGAATCCCCTAAAACTATTCAATTCAACGGTGACGTAAGGTGTTACATTTCACATACGAGCACATATATATGAGTACTATCTGAGGAAAGTCTTATCCATGTTAATTCGCATGTAAACGCTCATTTGATAGGTACGTACGAATTTCCTTCAAAACGATGAACCATTAATTATCCCAAAGCTTTGTTTATGATTAAGTCGATGCTATACATAGACAACGAAAACAACATAAATATTAACGTTCCTTAAATAGGTACCCTTGAATTCATTGTTTCTTGATTTGCGACCTTTGAGACCAATTTCCGTTGAGATATTTTGAGGAGTTTTGTACTATTAAGACGCAATAAATATTTATTTATCAATCTAAAAGCAACTAAAGTTGGAGCAGTGGTTAGTGTGTTGGACTGCTAAGCGAGGGGTCACAGGTTCGAATCCCGAAAAAAAAACCCAAATTCCGAGAGTATACCTAACTGTCATGAAAGAGCTTCTCAATTAGCCAGTTGGACTCGGCATAAAATTGTAGATCCCTTCCATGTTCCATTCGTCCCGAAAATGAGAAACTCACACAAAGAGAATGGCTGTGAGAGGCTAGGCCTAGGGTCCTTACGGACCTACTATTTATTTATTTGTATACCTTCATACCTATGCTGTGCTAAATAAATAATTATATATGCCTATCTAGGATGACTTTATACTACTGTAGGTATTTCATTTGTTTATCAATTTATTTAAACATTTCTGAATTAAAATTAAATTAGGTACCTACTGCAGGCAAATTATTTTTGGTACAATTTTATTGGTTATATGCTTCCGAATAATCATTAGAGAAACTGCGGTACCTATTTGAAAGATTTACAGATTTGTTTATCTACCATACCTACCAAGAAATCACTCCATTCGTTAATGCACACTCATCCACGATTCACATCAAATCATCATCGGCATTGATT
Organism: Cheilosia variabilis; assembly: GCA_951230905.1. Classification (NCBI taxonomy): domain Eukaryota; kingdom Metazoa; phylum Arthropoda; class Insecta; order Diptera; family Syrphidae; genus Cheilosia; species Cheilosia variabilis. The sequence continues at coordinate 61,198,413 of OX579679.1, forward strand.
GAAGTACAGCGGTTCTTTTCAAAGTCGACGTAGAGTCTGTCCGTTCGTTTTCGAAATGAGTCATCAGATATTATAACTATCGATTTAAGAGTACAATTAGATCCGCCCATCGTTTTGATTGCAACTCAATGCCAAGAAAACATTTACTCATACCTAAATATGTATAAGTATATGGCCAGTGTAAATGTGTATTTCCCTTTCTTACTTATGTTATGTTTAATTTTTGATTCAAGCGCATATAAAACATGATAAGTAGTGGATTGAACAACACTTTGTAACATTTCGTTTACCTTAAACATAGCTATATATACGAGTCGGTTTAATTTAGTTCATTATGGTTGGATGTGGCACAAAATTAAAGGGAAGTTATTGCCGCCTATTGCCTTTTTACGTTATTACCTACAAATATGCGTACAAATTAAATTTCGTTCTCAATACGCTTGTCAAAAGTCATTGCGTGAAATAATTTAATTCCAATTGAAAAAAAAGCGGGAACATTGCTAAACCTTACTGGGAAGGTTTGGTGACAAAATGCACTTGATAAAATACAATTAACGATATTAGACCAACCTAATATTTTGTGCTTAAAATTCGTTGTATTGATGCTATAACTATAAAAATTAGTTATAATCACATATATATTTATAATAAGCCAATAACTTATACAAAACAAAAACAACAAATATTTGAACTCGTATAACAACATTTGATTCTGGTTTTGCGATGTGAAGACCACAAAAACCGGTTAATAAATGCTTTTACCGATTCAAAGCAATATGTAAATATAAATATTTGTATAATTATGTAAATAGAGACTAGGGATTTTGTACACAAACAAATTTCTAAATTTAGATTCGAATTGACAACTGCTTCTTAATTCGGGGATAATAAGTAGGTACTTATATTAGTTACCTATTTTAAAACGCAAGATTGTGTTAGATCGAAAATAAATACCCTACCTATAACATTTTCATTTCCACGTGTTCGTTAATATTCGTTATTTTATTTTTTACCGTCGATCTCCAGCAAACGTCTACATATCTGAGAGCGTGCGTGAAATTAGTCACAGCAAATGACCAAGTGATGTTCTGATTGCACTTCTTTTTTTTACATTTACCTGACATTAAAAAGGCTGGAAAGACAGGTGAATTAAGTAGGTACTCTGTTGCGTGCGTTTCACATATTATAATCGCTTATTCAAAGTAAAATTAGCTTAGTGATGCCGTTCCGTTACCATTAGCATTACAAGTGACGTAAAACAATTTCTGTGAAGGATGTATGTCACGATCTTAAAGCGTAGCTAGTAGCTATTAGCTACTATCGATCATGACGTCATTCATCTAAAGAATTATCAAATCAAAAAAGTTTGAATAATTTTGATTTATTAATAGCTTGGAATAATTAACAATCATCGATAAAAAAACAAAAATGCGTATACCTTGGACGCAGATACAGAAAAGTGTGCCATCTCAAATATAATATGGAATGTCTGTGAACTTAAAGGCACGCGGCCGTTATCGGCACCAAATGCCGCTATCCATTCTCAATGATCCTTCAATAACTCAATTTCTCTAAGATCTTCACACTTTTATCCAGGTGATTTGCATATTATTTTATCTTTCCAATGTTCTATTCCATTATCACAAGTGGACGGCGGACTTCGTTTTATTATTTTCCCTCTCTCTTTTTTGGTGATCACTTCTTTGCGCTTTCGATGTATTATGGTTTGGCTTGTTGGTTCCGTTGGTGTTTGTACCTCCGGGTAAACATATTTATTGACCGTGTGCTCGGGTCAATATGTCACTTTCAAAGTGATTTATTGGAGTATCATTAACAGGCAGAGTATGCGCTATATAGGAATTTAACTATTTGACTATGCTGCTTCAAGTAAGCGGGTAGTTCTACTGGGCATATCTACATCAGCTCAGATTAAGATACATCTAGAAAATATGCGGCGAGTGAAAGGGAAAAAGAGTTATGGGTCCATGTTTGGACTTTTAAATGAGTCCGATGATATACGCACTTATAAACATGGAACTGCTCTTCAGATAGTTGGTGGTGGACCAACGAAACGGTGTGCTATGATATGGGGTCTATCTTCGTATTTTTAATTTATTTACATTTTTTTCTCTTTGGGAAATTAAGTTGTCACCTATCACCCAGGTGTAGATTTACCCGTTAAGAGTTAATTTTTGGTCTGCCGTACGATATGTGAATACACAACACACATACCTATAGACTATCGGCTGGTTTGATTTTGGTGTAATTTATTGCATATACGTTTGGGGGAATGTGCTTTAACATAAAAAAGACATTTGTTTAACACGGAAGATTGGTTAATTTGGAATCTGATGTGCTCATTACTCAATTTTCAGGTTAAGTAAAAATAAGAGGAATATAAATTTGTAGTCATACTTACTATTCTGTAAACCCCGTTTAAAACCTTGACTAATATTATGTTTCCTTATTTTAATAAACCAATTATAAGCGGTTAAGATCTTATGAAGCGTTAGTAAGGTTCATGTTATACATATTTGCAAAAGATGAAGAGATTACTGAATAGAAATACGAAATAAGTTGAGCATCAACTGTCTTCAATCCCAATTGAGGAATGCATTGCAAAATAAAATAAAATTACGTTTTCATTTTGTTTTAAAATATTTTTGGACATAATGCACGATTCTTTAATTGAATTACTTATTTGGAAATGAAACGATATGATTGCGTTTTAGGAATAGGATATCACATAATATTCCTTTTTTACCAGGTACCTATATTGATACGTAGCAGATTTGCAATTGTATGTTTATACAGTTTCACTTCTAAAAACTTGAAGTTTTTGTTTTATAAATATGCAATTATATTTGTCTACAACTAGGAGCGGAAATCGCACAACTCCATAAGATAAGAACTACATTTTCACATTACCTATCAGCAGTCCCAAGTAACAATTTGACTTCGGTAAGGCGCTATCAAAGCTATTTCACCTCCCGCAATATTAACTGCATAAGGTCTAAAGGAAACGCATTTGGCGCACTTTAATGCAAGTATTTACTTATTTAAGACTTCCTGAACAGCTTGGATAGACCTTACCGAAACTTTATGGAAGCTTTATAGAGGCTCCAAAATGAACAAGAAAAAAATTATTTTTTTTATTACACTTTTCAATTTTCCATTTTCTTATTTTTTTATTTTTTTTTTATCTTCTTGATAAACATTTTTAAAGACTTTTTGCAATTTTCATGGAGTTTACATTTACGTACTCGTTATAATTTACATTTTACTTACATGCGCCGCACTGAGAATCGAACTTGGGTCCTGTGCGTAGTAGTCCAATACACTACCCCCTAGGCTAATTCGTCATAATGCTGTAGTAGTGCTAAATCTGAACTACTTGGTACATTTTAGAGTTTGGTTATGATTTGCAATAAACTTGCAGCTTACTCGACCGAAGTAAAGCAAGACATTTAGTGTTACCCTTATTTATTCATGGGCGAAAAGTGTTTATTTAAAATCACATTACTGACATATTTTTCAATGTGCTGGAAGTATTTTATGTCTTGTAATTTTTCCCCGATTCATTAATTATGGTTTCTTTAGACAGCTTTGATTCATTTCATATGAAATTAATTTTTACCTCTATAAAGCCTCCATATGTAAGTTAGGAGGAAGTACGAGTAAGTGCTTCTGTACAGCTTCCAATCGCAAGCGGTTGACTGCATGACAGTTCATTGCTTCTATAATGCCTTCGGTCAGAAGCTCTAAAGAAATTCACTTTCCACACATCTCCAGACACATTTTCAGATGTCTAATAGAGATCTTATCGAAGCTTAATTCCATAACCCTCTATAAAGCCTATGTATATGCTTCGTAAAGGACTTACTGAAGTTGTTATCGAAACAATTGCCTCGAAATGGATGAACTTCGGTTAACAAAGACTATAGACGCTCTATCGAAGCTGTTACCTACAGAAATTACAAATTTGAACCTTACCGAAGTAAAATTGTTACTTGGGGTGCCGGCTCCAGCCAAACTAGCGCCCTGTGCAAGATTTACAGAAAGCGCCGTTTTTGTCATATTTGCACACATGCATAAGTCTTTTCCATACATCACCCAGAAGGTAGACTTTCAATGCGTTTTTTTATTGCGGTATTTTTGGTTTTGAGAACTTTGAACTAGATTATCTTGTAAAATGTAAATGTATGTGCAAGGAATATACCTACATGAACAGGGTGGAATATTTTGAGATTATGTAGGTAAGAAGTGAACTTGCATAGGTCTAGTGGGATTTTTTATTTTGCGATATTTTGAGTTAGATTCTCCTTGAAGTTGCAACATTGCAAGTGATGTGAGTAAATGTGAAAGAAATAATTCAGCCCAGGTGTGATGGATGTTGTTATTTTGGGCTTATTTGAACAAGGTTTTTATTTAAAATGAAAATGGCAGTATTTGTTCGCGTAATATAATTTTTTTTTTTCCTAGCAATGCGCCCCCAGAAGTTGGCGCCCTGTGCATTTGCACATCTTGCATATATGGTTGGTCCAGCATTGCCTATCAGATTGCATTTGTTAAACTGTTTGAACATAATGTATATTTTTTTATTTAAATAACAAGAGTCATTTGCGTATCATATTATAATTTATTTATCAAAATATTAGAATTCATTTATATATATGTTCACCACATGTGCTCGGGATAAACATTTTAAGCTGCGATAAATGAATCGATTCGAGGAAAACCATTCTACGCGGAACCAGAAGGACGCACCGCATGCATTTACATTTTGTGATTATCTGACCGCATGTGGGCAGCAAGTGTGCTACGTAATACGCAAATATGAATCAACCTGATGGCAATTCATTTTTAGGGATAAATCCTCAAGTGCTAACTACATGACAACAACAAAGCACTAACAAAATGACCAAATGGAAAACCTACACCTCTGGCACTGAATGAGCCCAACCATTCGTTGTGTGAGCTGCAGACGATCAAGCCCCAGGCCCTCAGCATACAAATTTATGGTCGAGGGTTTATTCTCCAGACGTTTATATTGAACATTTTTACGGTAGCCAGCCATGCAATAACTACAGCACGAAAGTACGTTATTGAATATCTTCTGTTGGTATCTGATCTGCTGCGTTCCGCTTCTCGTAGGAACAAGTGATGATAAAGGACGTCTGCGATCTTATGTTACAATTTGATTTGGTGCGAAAATTTATTGCTCATATTAGTGAACGATGCAATGTTGCGGTGCTTCTCCAAATGTTGCTACCTGCTTGTACGCTTATGCGCATACATATATGTATACCTGTCCAAACGAGGTGTGGTTTGATCTGTTAAGTCCATAGACTTTATGCATGAGCATATTCTGCGATATCGAATGGGTAATTTTAGAACATCACTTCTTATCAATGTAAAAGCTGGTATTAAAATCATAACCCAGCGGTCAATTAATAATTAAGAAAACATCCTATCGAAATAAAATAATTATTGTAACTTTCTTTATTGCATATGATGTGAATGATTTATATTATCATTATGTGGGAGAAGTAGGTACATACGCAGTGTGGCTAAACCATTCTCGTATGCAGAAAGGAGTAATAAACAAAATCGTTTATCTGGATGTATTTTGTGTGATGTTTGAAGACGTTCAGTTAAATATGCCTCTCAGTTATGTCCAACCATCAGTTATATGCGACTTTTAGAGCTCGTCCGTGACTGTGACTAATATTATACTGGAATTATTTCTTCTTCTACTTTTTTTTTCAATATGGAATTAAATTAACTGTCAGTTAAAATATGCGTATCTGCGTGTGCAATTATTTTTAAACTTACACAAGGTTAACCATATTTTGGTAATTTTGTAAACGTTGGGATGACGCAAAATTAGTTTCGTTCAGAGCGCGTTACTTTAAGCAATCTAAGTCTTTAAGCGTCGTTACAGTGCTATCCATCAAGCATAGCTATACGTACATAATATGTTCACTCTCGCCCACGACGGAGAGCAGAAATAAAGAGTCGGACATCAACGAACATGAAATTGGTAAGGCTTGAGTAATGGTCCCTTGGATTCGTTGTAGAAATAAGGGACGCGTGTTCGTGCAGTTATATGTGGAATTTGTCATAGCAAATCGTAAAAATAAACGTAAGACGTGACCATTCTCGCATACTTACCGATGATCTTTCTTCTTATATTGATGAAACAGCGAAAACAGCTGATCTCATTTGTAGCTACATCGATGGTTTCACTTAACGTCATATATACGTACATAAGTACATACAAGAAAATATTTTTCTCGGCAACGTCATGAATAAATGAGATTTTATCTTATCGTTTAGTGAGTGATCACGTGCATTCACAAAAAGGTTATTAGATTTAATTAAATGATTTATTGTCTCTCAATTTCCGAGTTGTTTGGGCTATAAAAACCTGTTTGGAATTAATAAAATCTACTTATTTCTGGAGTTCGTGACCATCTATTTGGTCAGACCTACGGCATTGTTTTTTTTTTAACTTTCTCGAAATGTGCATGCATTAAGAGAAATTTATCGTAAACCGTAAAAAATTTCGAACTCGAGATGTTAATCAATTCTGACAATTATGATAGAGGAACTCAAAAAAGTTTTTTTTTTTGCAACCTCAATATTATCTAATGGTAATTTCCAAATAAAATGTTCATACCAGTTTGATTTGTTCGAAAACGGCTAGAACGATTTCTACATGACTGCGTACTAATTTTTTTCGTTAAATATCGGATAACGGCACTTTTGAAATTTGGAAATACATATCTCGAAAACAGTTAACACGATTGTAACAAAAATGCATTTCTAAGGAGTTTTGAAAAAAGCATTCTTTATTTTACATGAAATCGGCACTAACGACTTTGACAAAAATGCATACTTAGAGCAAACGTCATGTTAAGATATTGGTCTATCACGAACGCTACTTCCAATCATAGATACCTTAAGCCAGCGTCACTAATTTATTGCAGTCAAAAATAAAAACCTGCCCTAACAGATCAGAAAACAGAAACTCCTATTACGCTTATCCTTATGTTACCGAGAGCTTTTACTTATGAAAACTCAAATTGTTATTTTATTTAAGACTATTTCTATATTTTATGAACCGTTTCCTTTATCTAGCATTGCTGCTCAGATCTTTACCTACCAAGCTATCTAATAAAATAAGGAAACAACCATTCATCATTTTTATCAACAATAAAATTCCGTTCGACTCAGTCGTGCACTTGATTTTTCAATGTGCAATGTTTCAATTCAATTTAGGTTTTTTTTTAAATAAAGACGTAAAATACTATTGTATCTTTATACGAGTACCTTAAGATGATACAATTTAGACGCCCTAAAATGTGTGCCGAATAATATTCTGTTGTCTATCGCTGTGTATAATTGCACATCGCTATAGTAAATGTTTAAGAGCCTATGTCTCTTAAGAAAAACACAAATTTGTATTTGCATCCTTTAAAAAGGGGGGCAGAGGAACCATTTTCAAAATTGGCGGAACGTCTATAACAATTTGTAATTATCTATCTAAAGCTTCAAATTAATAAAACTAACGGTGAGTTATATGGCTTTTTAAATTTGTACCCACATTATGATATCTTCGTAAAATATAAATGATTCTTTAATCGAACATTTTATATGGGCTTACTGAAATAGGTGTAATGTGTGTTAAAATAATTTAAAACGTTTTGAGGAAAGGGTTAAAAGCTAATTGCGGTAAACAGTATTTCTGAATCTTTTATAAAACAAATTGAAGTATCATTAAAATAATGTTTATGAATTATAGACACAATGAGTTAGCAGAGTTTGAAATGCTGGAACATTTGGTAGATGTCCATCATGGCAGTCTGATAATGATCAAGTCTATACTTTACCCTCAACCAAATAATGTATAGGTACTAGGGTTCGGTACGGTAATTATTATTTATGATGATTCAACAAAATCAACAGGATCCATGCTATGATAAGTGTTATACCTGTACGTATGTAATTACAGGTGTGAAGATATTTTCTTTTAGATAACTCCCCATACTGCATATACTGCATCATAAACTGGAAATTTAATAACGTCTACCCCTGTCGATTTTTACAACCGTATGATGGTTGTATTGTACTTATACTTTATTTTAATGTACAAGAAAGCGGGGACAAATTCTATTCTGATCAACAGTTACAACAATTTTGTATGTAAGCATATAAATTGCATTTAAATATTTTAACGCAGTCATAAAATGAACAACTTCTCCCATCTTCATAGGGTAGCTGAACATATGTGCTGCTCGAAAATTACAGAAAAATCGTCTAGTCATATTGTGTCTTTCAAGTATTTATGTATAAGCACAGAGGCATTCGGAAATACTAAAATACAGGCCATTTGATTTTGATATAGAGCCGCGGGCCGTTGACTTCTCGAGAAATATTGCGTAATTAAATGCTAAAAAATACTTTTATTCCCATATCGACCAACTAGCTGTCCAGTCAGGCAACTCCCACTGGCACAGGAAAAGACAGAATGCTAATGATTCTATGACTACGACTTTCAGTGGTTATACTGATGGGGTCATGTATACACGTTTGAAGCGTAACGAATGGTATACATGTTCTAAGTTCCGCAGAGCGGAGCGCAGTTAGCGCAGATAATACATCCGGTTCCGGTTAGGCCCATTTTTTTTATATGCATTCATACTATTTAATGCCATTACCCGAACGTTCTGCATTCAACCGGTTGTCGATTATCAGACTCGTTCGACTTATCCATTCACCCTCTATTTCAGTCATTTCGCAATACGTGTCCCAAAGATATACTTACAACAAGTCAAAGTGTATATGATTCTCATGCAATTAATAATTACTCTCCGAAAAGGGCAGAAAGACAATGATACATATACACTATACAGCTTCAAATGGCAAAAGTCGACCTAATGACAATTAGTGTGAGCAATACATGAAGATATGGGATTTGACAGAAGCAACTTTCCATAATTACTGTAAAGTTGATGATGATAATAGTCTACCGGTCGGACGTGTCGCCGCCGCTGTCATTATTATCAAGCTCGTTGTATCCAGAGGCTCAATACACGAAAGAACCCATTAAAGGAAGAGAACATAGCCAAAGTATTCATAAATCAATATTTCAGTAATGGTTTGTGCTTCATATAACCGTGATACCGGTACGATAGCAAGAGCAAGACTCTATGGCTGGAGAATAGAGAGAGATGGAGAGAAAGTGACCATGGACTTATTCAACTTTAACATGCTGAATTTGAGAAAATGCTTGTGGGGTGATACAGTCAGATTATAACCTAAAAGTCGCTACTTGATCACGATTATTGTATATGCAGATGTATTTTTTGTTATCTAGTTAATCTTATGACGTGCCCGTTACCATAAACAATGTTTGGTAGTTTCTGTGACGTGGTGCATTAAATATGTGCATGCATGTATATATGCGTTTACCTACATTTCGGTTATTGACTTTGTATTAGTTATACTTATAAAATAACTGTTTACTTTAATACAGGCAGAAAACATACCTACCTAAATCTAGCCTATAATTTTATATTTTTACAGCAATATACAGCCATATTATTATCTTTCATCAAATATGAATATATTTTTGCAACCTGTCGCGCACGTTTAAATCATCTTATAGAATTTTATTATCTTGCTTTGTATTGTTTACCCAAATGGTGTGCAAAATATTTAAAAGTACATTGACACAATTTCATGTAGGTGCATTGATTCATTCATTCGGTTATTGAATTCCAAGTACAAAGCTTCTTTCGATAATTTAAGCATTACACGTTTAAAATCGTAAAAACAAGATAATGTAAAAACAAGGTAACTGCAGATATACCTATATGTGGATAGGTAGGTAGGTACCCTCATATGCCAACGTCAACGGAATCTAAAGGGTTAATGTAGTTAAGGGATTAAAATTGACGGAAAACAAAGATGTGTCAATTATTTTTTTTTGTATATGCCGCTCTATCAACTTCAATTTTAACTTACATTTTAGATGAACACTTATTGTGCTTCATTACACATTCCAGTGCAAATGATATTGTGCACTGGTCGTTTCTTGGTCGTTGTTAATTTGAAGCCTAAAAGTGTAAAGGCGAAATTTCAGATTGGAGAGTTAATCGACAAAAAAGAGTTAACAATTTGTACTGTAATGGACCTTTATTGGAGTCATTCGTTGTATATTAAGGTGACCCAATGTTTGACGCTATACCACTAGTTTCCCTTCCTAAAACCTTCATGCAACTTGTACTCACAATATCAAACATTAAAACTGAGTTTTTATATATTATATGACTCAGCTTAATAAATTATACACTTAAACAATCGATAAAAATGAACGCATTTAATGAAATTTGCTTGCGCAATATTTTTCTACTATCCTACATATTTAGTCAATTTCAAATTTTTGCACAGGAAGTGCTACTGCCCGTGTTCTAATCCAATTCACACGTCACATAATTCTTTGTTTGGACAAGGTATATTTCTGTTCCAAATTAAACATTTTTTTGTATGAGGGGTGGCCCCGCGCCCGGTCCTTTGCTCAAACTTTTCGTTATTTACACTGATGTCTGTTGTACTGAGAGGAGAATTTGAATAATAGTGCGAATTTAATTGGTGTACTGGCATAACAGTATATGCATTTACATACTGCAATATATGTAGTTAATGTTAAATAAATTAGTAATTGGGTATTTAAATCTCTACTTTGCTTTCTTTAGGAAAATAAGAAAATAAACCCATATTAATTAATTTTGTATATAATTATATTGACTTCGTGCGTATTCTCTCTTGTTAAGTGCATTTTGTGATACCCATAGTATCAGTCAAACACCTGTAACCTGTCAATTTATTTATAGATGTGTGTATGAAAACTATGAAGCTAGAAATATGTGTAATGGAACGGTTTTATGATTTATCTTTACATTATTTTATCGTTATCTCTGCAAGCCCTTAAGTTCACACTGTGGTCGAAGTACAAAACTTGTTCTCTAATAAATTCTTACCCTACTATATTTTTCGTTTAATAAGGGTGCGTGTGTTGTGTTAGAAATATCGGTCGCCTGACTAAAGTACATATATAGTTATAAGTATATTAAATGACAGAGTTGTTTTTTTAAATTATAATGCTTACTCGCAACAACGTTCATTTCGTTTTTATCTGTATATATTAATAATTCCCCTAATTATAGTTAAATGATTTGACATAACTAAAGGACACTACATTTAGATGCATGGATTATCGATATTTATTATCCTAACTATAATCAAAATATGTAGGTATGTAGGTAGACCTTTTTTCTGCCTGTAAGGTGTTTGTCCTTAAAAGATTTCAAAATAACTGCACGAAATTAATTTAGAATTAAGAGATAGGATATATTTTTCTATCGGATGTTTGTATGTACGAGTATAATGTTATTTATGGGGTTATGAATTTGAGAAGTGACAGACTGGCGAAGCGAGATGGGCGTATATGTATCAATATGTAGCAATTATTCAATTCGCAAATTTTCAACCATTTAATGGCAGCCTAAAAATTATAATAATAATAGTAATAAATTGTAATAATGTAAAGACTCATAATATATTCAAGGATGAGTGGTTACTTGTTTTACGCACAACCAATCACTGTTTGAAATCGCTATCCAATCACATTCATAGTGGTTTAATGACCATCGCAATTCATCTTTAACACTTACAGCTCATGAAGTATATATATATATAATAGGCATTCACTTCTGCATACCGCATCAATGAAGCCCGCAAGAAGACGTGGTCTGTAATATATTTCTTCAAATATGTATAGAGAAAAAATATGCTGTATAACCCCACAATAGAAAGCACTAACAAATCATCATCTCGGCACACCGCTTCTTGAGTTTCGAGATTAATTTGTATCCATACCGCAACTTTATTATTTACACCTGGTGTAATAACAGCCACGGACAGATATATCGATAATACCTTTATATGTATGCATATGTATATCTATATGCAGTTAAACCCGATTGATGTCCAAACTGCCAAAGGCTTCGTCTTCACGTTTCTTGCTCTTATAGACATGCCGCCGGAACGCTCGCCTCAACTCATATATCATTTTCTGGTAGAGGAACGACGGCTTGACGAATGGCTTTTAGGTTTCACACTTATCTATAGACACCTCGCGGTTGATGCCGACTACGTAATTATGACTAGATTGAGGTGTAAGGAATGTGCGCGCGAACATATTATAATGGACTCATCAGAAGTTTGAATCTCCATAGCAATAGCAAGTATTATGTGGTTGCGGAGCTCTCAGTTTTTCTAATTGATTGTTTCGAAGTTGGTACATGAGTTAAATTGACAAATGTTTTCAAATTCCTTACCGGCCATTATTTATGAACAGAGATTATATGTTTTTCTTATTTTCTTTTAGTAGCATTATGTGGGTGTAAATCACTTAAAGCTCAATCAATTTTAACATATTTGGTGCGTAGGTAAGATCGCACGGAAAATAATTCTCGTTAACTGGACTTTCGGTGAAGTTAATTGTATAAATACTTAAACAACGAGAATAAGAAGGTAAAAACTGAAATTCACATTATCATATGTCATCGGTAGGATATTTTCACCGCAATTGTAATTTGATACAACTGGGAAGAATTATCCCCGACCTTAAAAATGGCAAGAATAATGTAAATGTGAACTTAAGTCTGGTTCTGTAAAGTACTTATTGCGACGTAAAATGACACATGGAAAGGGTGAGTCGTTGCATTCAGTTTCACTTCAATTTGTTCGTTATTTGGCTTTCAGTTTCGGAAACTGCGGTTTTAGATAGGATGTTGTTTAAACAAATGAAGAAAATGTATTCTTTTGTGTATAATTGAAATAACTTATTATGTTCCATTGGTCTAGTCAATGCATAACAAAGCAAATGATAGAAAACTGAAACCCTTAAATTTCGAAGAAGGTTGTTTCAATTATTTCTTTATTTTATTTTACCGGCGGAATACCCATGCATTTAATATACCTAGAGGCTACTGTCTATTGAATGGACTATTTTAAATTAAACTGCTGTGATCGGAATAACCCCTAATTGTTAATTTTATTTGGACTGTATTGCTCATCATTTGTGGCGAAACGAAGTAATCCGTGGATTCCCTATTCGAGTTGCACAGTGCACACATCTCATCAATTGATTTTTGTTTCTGTGGCGGTATCCTTTTACTAATATCTACTTTCCCATAAATAATGGTTTTTAGGGAAGCTTGCGCTTATAATGAAATCCTCCTGTAGAGAATATATGCATCGCAGTAATTTATTTATTTGCATGTGCATTTGATCTTAATTATTTGATCTCCACATGAAACTCAATTTAAAACTCCCGTACTGAAGGTTTTATTTTTATATCAAATTAATATAACTTGAGTTCGTAGAAATCCTACCATTACAGTGACCTGGCTTATCCACAACATATTGAAAAACAAATTGCACACAGCTTTGCATTTCTTCACAATCTTCCCAACAGAAAAAGAATCAAGCGAATATGTTAGGTAATGAAAGATGTTCAACTAGTTGCCTTTCCCAATAATTTATATATAAGATTAAGTTGTGATACGTACATTCGTCTTTTCTTTAATTTGTGTGTTTATGTGTATCTAAAGCTTTTAACAATTAATTACCATACGATATGCTATTATTTTTGTTAACTGTTCATAAGTGATAAGGATGGAATTTTTTATATTGCTGCATATATTGCCAAGTAAATTAGCAACTGTAAACGGACCTAAAGGAATAATTATTAACATTTTCCTCGAAAGAACTGTGTACTTTAAGAGTTTTAGGCTCTAAGCTATGAAATAATTACTTACCTTCTTTTCCTGTGAATGGAAAGGTTAACATAAATAGCATTATTAAATGCATTCTAGGGCGGAAGAATACTTGTTATAAATATTTGCTACCTGGTCACCAATATGGACTCAGCTATTTTCAATGTAAACTCATCGTATATTTTTGCATACAAAGGGGTTTCCGTCATGTTTTATGAAAATGTCTTTGACATTGCCATACCTACCTACAAGGGTGCATGTGCATCATCAAAAGAAAGGTACCTGCAAGTGTACAGGTGTTGAAATTTGCAGGTGTTCAACATGTAAACGTTCTTGAAGTTCTTCACATCAATTCATGTAAAGCTAATGCGATAAGCAGTAAAATATTAACAAAACGTATATGTATGTTGATGTACTTATAAGCTGAAAGCATTGCTGGGGAATTGTTAAAGATATTTTTTTCAAGCTCATCCATATGCACATACTTACTATAGTTAAAAAATATGAAGCTAGCAAAAGTAGAATAAAATATAAAGCAAATATTTGTCTATAATTATGATGTTTCCGAACAAAATAACAAACATTGTTTTTGATGGCGATGCAAAATTACAAACACCATTGTATATTTGATGTTGGTGAATAGCCATCTACATGCGTGTATAGTTATTTTAACATCAGTAGGTTGCGGAAGCGATAAAACTTGGATATGGACGAGAAGTGAATTGGAGAACTTTTCAGGGTGCCTCTGCGCATCACAAAGAATAATATACATACTCGGCAATTTGACATATGCGGCAGATACACATACGATAAAATATGCCATGATATTCTACATCATCACCCTTAACACTCCCTCCCTTAGTTGCTGTATTTTTTTTTCCAGAGATTGAAAACACATTAGTACTCCATGGACCTATGGATGGATGATGGCCGTTGGACTCAAGTTAATGGTACATTAGACACCCCCACGTAATTTACTCGCTCTTTTTCTCATGGTATGCTATATGACATGAAGCATTGATAAAAATATGAGGGGAATTTGAGAGTCTGGTCTGCACATGTCTTCCATCGATAGAAAGATGGACTTCCCGTTTCCGGTTTCCGTCAACATTTTATTATTTACTCTCCGATTGCTTTTATTCATAAGGTTTCGCATTATAAGCCTTTAAAGATTTCACTTTTTTGAAACCTTACGCAATGTAGGTTTAACTACTTATTATTTCAAATTAGAGCTTGTGCTTTACGGCTAACATTTTCTGACATATAATGTACCGCTTCTGGTTTACGAGCAATGATCTAGTTCTAGCCAATGATTTCATATAGCTAGTTGACAAGCCTATGTTTAAATAACTTGAAATGTACAAACAAAGGCACCTGCTACTTCAACCGAAGCCAGATACGATGATTGTTACGTGTACTGCTCATAAAATTAGTAAAGTGAGAAATTAATTGGTATTCAGAAGCCATTTGCAAAATTTTTTAAATTCCGAAAGACATATGAGTATGATTCGATTTCATACGTCCATGTGCTTCCAACTACTATGACTTTAGCAAGGCTTGCTGAAGCAATATTCCGCACAATGACACAGTTCGAATAATAATAAAAATGTGTCTTAAGTTTATTTTTTTTAATGGCTCTATAATGCCACATAAATCATTTTTCTCATTAGTATTCCAAGATGGTTTTACATGTCAGCCCAAAAAATTGAATAATTATTTTAGGTTTCGATTTATCGAGTCATCCCACTTATTAATATTCATATGTGTTGCTTAAATCTCCCAACAAGATATAACAAGTAATCAAAAAGATGAAATTAATTATAAGGAGAACAAATTTTGAAAATAACTCGTAAAACATCAAATATTATTTAATATAATGTCGGCATAGATAGATAGATGTTTTAAACAAAATTATTGTATGAGCATGTACATAAAATAATAACAACAACAACAAAATACAAACTAAACCAACATGCATCTATATTTAAATAGTAATATGTTATATAACTTCTACCAGTTAACATAACATTATAATGTATCTGAGTATTACAATTTTGCTTTTAATCTGAAATTTAAGTCATGATTTGTCATTAACATAAACTTATTGAATTCATCAATACCTTTCTAATTACTTTCTAATGAAACGGTACATTTCGAATATGACTACAAAATGCAAATATATTGCGTATTTCATCTGTTGAGCTTTGACACGCAATTTGACGTATTTAAGTGATAAATGACATTTATCAATTTTTTTTGTCCACCAAACAGATGGGCTCAGCATACTAATTTATCGCTTAACGCTACAAATCAAATGATAATACAAAGTGAATGGAATGAGACTACAAAATTTACCATTTTGTTTCATATAAACGCATTAGTCAATACTTATATTTGCATATATTAAATAAATTATATCTCATAGGTAGGACGGTATTTGTGCTTTAGCATGTCAAAGATTTTTCTGAGACTTAGTCTTATAAACAGGTATGTTCAAAAAAATAGGATCGGACACTAACAAAGAGAAAACAGCCTATACAAAATAAAACAGCAATTATTAGGTCGTAAACTGGACCACCCGCCAATGATTTTGTCGAAGAACATCTGTATTTCGAATCAAAGTTTTAGGCTGTTAACAGCGTTAATGACATTTAATCTTTAAAGTTAAAAGAATATTAAAATAGTTAGCGTACGTGCTTAATATTATTCTATGATACATTCTGATTTTTCTTGTCTTCAGCGATATCTCAAAATACCTTGTCATATTTTTTTTTCAGCTCCTGCCTCCAAAACTTTTAAAATTATTTGCTAATGCTGTTAATTAATTTGCATTATAAGTTCGTAGTCGATAGGTGTTCTTGTTCTAATTTACGCAATAATCGCAATACAAAATATAATCAAAACGCACTAATTTGGACTTCTTGGTTTGTAAGAAGCCGCGTATATCCGTATGGAGCTCTCTAGGCTTCGACATACTTCTTGATGTCGAAAAGAGTTTGGACAAAACGACGGCCTTCTTTCAATATAGTCGACTTCTTTAACATTATATTTGAAGGAATTGTGCAAAAATCATGCCAAGCCAATGGTTGAGGTACGATCTTTTAAAAAGTCTGCACAATTTCTTACATAACCACGACGATATTTACGAACAATTGGCCTACCGATTTTGTATGTTCGCAATAAAATGAATCAAGAGAAAAATGTTAAATTATGGTAATTTTAAATATGTATATTATTCAATAAGTATATTACCACAGTAAATTGAATGATTAAAGACAAACACTAGTAATAAAGACGTTTACGATAAAATTAGAATTTAACAAAAGAGAATTAATGCCGTATCGAACAAAAGTGTGATCGTAATTACAGAACCAATTTGAGATCATTCGAAACAAATACCTAAATATAGTCGAAAATACAATAAAAGACGATTCGAATAGAGTATACCTTGGGCATACTTTCTTTCAATTTTTAGTATAATTTAGAAAAGTCGATTTTAATAACTGGTACATCTAGTTTCTAGTGTTTTATGTTTTCCTCGATTTGGCAAAAAGATCAATTTGTTTAGAAAACAATATTTATTTTTTGATCGAAATTGCTTTGCATGGCACGAGTACGATAACTAAGGCGTCAAAAAATGATAAAGTTTTATTTGTAAATTAATTGAAAATCGGATACTAAATACCTATACACAGCCTAAAAAATATATGAGTACTACCCTCCGACTTGTCTTATTCTTATCTTTTTTTACAGTCTGTCGACTTTTTTTTATTTATCAAATGTTTTTATTTTTATATTTTCAGCCTATGACACTCCGGGGAAGAATACGTCACGTAGGAACGGACATAGGATACGCGCGAAAGACATTACCCTCCCTGTGTACAGTCGGGTAATAAGGGTTTTCCCAACCTATACTAATGTATGTGATGTGTATTCATCAAGTACCAAATAACCGCGCGTGTGCCGTTCGCATTTAATCAGAGCGCGCATCTGGCAACCGCATAAACATTTTGCTGTTCCCAATTCCAATTACAGTAACACTCACGTTATTGTGTTTGGGCTTCTCAGTTGGATTTTAACATGTCTACAAAAATACATCTATTGCGATTTAGGCTGTCGTTCGTTGCTTTCGATATAAATCGGCATAATTGACGTCTAATGCCAGCTAATTATGACTGCGTGTTACCTATAATGTAAATTGATATGAAAATATTATGTGTAACAGTTTATTTGTATCAGATTCCGAAAGATAATGCAAGGGTAATGCTTTACTACTTCTTTGCGTTTCCTATTACTATCTTTTTTGTTTCTTGTTTCATATTCATTCATGCAATCCATCAATGTGGCTTTATTTTCTGTACCTATAACGCCTACTTTATATGGGGGTAGGTTTAAACACTTTTTTTATTGGTATACATATTTGGCAAGATGTGTCGTAGGTACCTATTATTGTATAAAGTAAAATTCAAATTGGAATCTAATTGAATAAGTCACCATGCCGCGCAAATACTTAACTATGCCATGAATAAAATACACTTTGCACTGATTGCACTTTTAAAAATATTATCAGAACCAACCCGTTTAATGTGTGAACGCGAACGGGTAGAGCTTATAAAATTAGACCAGGGTTAGCGTATATCTCTTGATGTTGTTGGTTCGATATTTGACTAACAGCGCTAAACTTACATTGAAAATATTCATACAATTTAGTGTGAATATTAGAAAGAAAAAATATGCCTATTTAATAGTTTGTGAGCACTGCTGGGTGAGTGATGATTAAGCTATAAAATGCGCACCACTTTTACATTTCATACGTTATAAATGGTTATTATCGACCTATCTCCACGACGGCCAAATGGTATATTCCATTTAAACAGCAGCAATAAAAATAAAAGTTTTTCAATAAAACAACGTCAATTATTGTAATTAGGGTGCAAATGATAACACTTATAGTTGGGCGGTCCATTTTCGATGAGCGATTTTCCCAATGTCATTTACAAAATGCAAAGCTGTTTTACTTCCTTGCATTGACTTTATTTGTATATAAAATCTGCCAAGTATTACTATGATAAACTTGTTTTATATGTAGGTATACCTAAACTCCTGACTCCTACATCAGCAGTTCTTTTTCTCTTCTGAATCTTTTCCAGACAGTGTGTCTACGGTAACGATCTCATATACCGAATATTCTCATCCGCATAGTGGACAACATGCCTGGGTCGAAAAGTTATAAAATTCCATGACGGTTTCTTGAAAAATATTTATTATTTTATGATATTTCTCATTCCTCAGCCTTTTAATTGTGTGGATGGAAGTATAATCGTAAACTCCTTACGGTCTCATAAATAATCTTGTCTTAGTTTGTAGTATGAAAGATATGACGTTTAAGTCAATGAAAGTCTATACCAGTCATTGGACGGCATATCTAATACTATATAGTGAATATGAAAGAAAAAAAACAAGGGTATCCCGTGGTTAAGGTTACTAACTTTTTTCAAATGATAGCTGTGGGTCCAACATGCGTATATAGGTACATCAAGAAATATCCATATGTACATCGTTATTGTAGTTTACTGTCTTTTCCGATCATAAACACTCCTTAGGGAACCCAACACTCCTTAGGGAACCCAACACAACTAACCCAGGGGCGAAGGTGCACAAGCACATATAGTTTGAATGATCATCTTTGGTTTATCCACCGCAGCGTGATCTGAGCAGAAATCGCTTGGAAACAAAGAAAGGTGAAAATCAAAAATATTTGAAGGGTACTCTATTCCTCATAGCATACCTACATATACAAAAAAACAAGCTACCTATGTTCGGGTCAGGGAAGGTATCTAATGTTCGTTGTAGACAAATCGGCGCTCTTGCTGCATTTCCAGCTGCTGTACCATAACCATTGTCAATGCAATCAGTTATTTCAAATGAAATTTTCTAGGTTTGACAGTGCTCGCCTGCAGGTTAATAGGTTCTGCTGAGAGAGAAGTGGGCGACTGAATGTCTGCTTTAGATGCGTATCGTTGGGCCCTTAAATGATAACAATGCACGTACTCTACATTATAACCTGCTTTTATGTGTATGCGTGCACACAAAATATGTTAGGTATCGGGCTTAGAACGATCGCATTTGTACAGCTAGAAATATGTATAGGTACTCAATTAATTGTGATATCAAATATTAAATTAAGAACACTGGTGTCAGTGAATTATTGTTTAAATAGTTACACTGCTAATGTAGACTAGTTTAATGTATTACTACATTTTTTATCAAATGTTAGTTCTAGGAAACCTGGCGCATTTACCTGAACTCACGTCCTTGTTTCGTATATAGAAAAGATCATAGAAACCGAAAGATTTATTATCCCTTCAGATACTTCATGGAATTGTGCGTAATACTTAAACAAAGAAATGTAGGTATGTATAGTTTATCTACAAATTTAATTTGTACCTACCTATTTATATAGTATACGAGTATATATAAACATGCGAACCTTGCAAAATTGGTACGGTGAAAGGTACTTTTAATTTTTGTCACAAAAAAATTGTATATCAAGAAGGATTTCAAATCGATTTTATTTCTAATCCTGCAGGTGGGCAATATTCTTCTCTTCATTTCCCTTTATAGATAGGTGTTTAGAAAGGGCGACCCTTTCAAGCAATTCGCGTACCTATGTTTGAAAGCAATGATTTCTTCTGAGGCAAACATTTTTTGTTTTCAATATGTATCGTAGGTAAATTATGTGTTTATATGTATAGATTAGATATACTAAGATAATATTATTTTATTTACATTACTGCTGGGATTTCATTGCAATTTTGTTTTTCTTATATGGCAATCTTGAACTTAAATTTTCATAATCTATAAAGTTCTGGTTAGTAAACATAATTTAAGTTAACAAATGATGTATACAGTATCAAATATTCACATTATGTAAGTATTTAGATATAAAAACTGCTTTACTTTTCTTAAAGATCCTACCTTGTGTAGAAGATGTATCAACTTAACATTGGATATAATATAAAATATATGAGAACATATCATGTTTCTCGTTTTTTTACTATTCGCGTGATTAGCTATCATTTTAGCAAAGGTAAAAATTACGTCCAACTTCGACCCTTCTCACGCAGTGTCTGGTTGTAAAGCGCATAACTTTTACCACATCAGATTTCAGCTTCCATAAACTCCTGTTATATCCATGGGATCTACAGTAATAAAAAAAAATAACTCGTGGTTTTGGGAGGGTTCGTTTTATTTTTGCAGCTGCGACCCTGTACAAGAACTCTCACAACTGTGAGTACTTTACGGGTAGCAAAAGCAATAGGTATAAGGGGACGATTAACGTGAACGTTCGTAATGTGCTAAGGGATATGATGGATGGAAATGATGGGCTGAATGTTTTTGCCATTTCCTCTATAAATAAATATACATAATTTCAATCATGACAAAATAGAAAATCAGAATTCGTCACGATGACGTCATGGACTTCAATCAATTAGTTATCCCGAAAAACCACTAAGCAAAGAGAAACAAACATACAGAATATGCTGCCACCCCACATAAAGTAAAGCACTCAACCATTAAAGCATTTGATCAATGTATACGTACATATACTTAGGTATGGAGGTGTTGAGGGTGAACGCCAAATAATGTTGACAACCGTAGATGCCACTTATAAAATTTGTAAACCACATAGTTTATTATGGGAGATTTGAAAAAAGATTTTGCAATATGTTCTATCTTATACTTTTTGATTTGTAGCGAGCCATTTTTTTAAATTTAAGGATAAATATGTGGTTTATCCATATTAATAATGAGTTGCATGGCCACAACTCACACAGAAAATTGATATTGGTGCCGTTTTTTTCAAAATACACGCAATTTTTCACGGGAAACAACTTATTTTTATAGATAAACAGGAGAAAATAGATTTGTTGTTAAATTGTGTTAATTGTCGTAAAAATAAAATCAACGAGTTGGTATAAAACAGGATGACCCATGACAAGTTTAAGGAAAAAAATAGCAAATATTGTATTCACTGGAATAACTAAATGCAGGACAAGGTCAAAGTTCTGCTTTTCATAAATAAACTTTTGAAAGTTCAAACATTTCCGCAAATAAAAATGTTCATTGTTTTTTTTATATATGATATTTTTTTACTATTGCGTGTGTTTTTTTTTTGTAGAGTCACTGGGTGTGTAATTGTTTCTAAGAAAACCAACAAATTAAGAGAAAATTGAAAAATAGAACGGATATATACTACCATTTGTATATTTTATATAATATATTTAATATAATTCTCAATGGCTATGCTGGCGCATTGAAAGAAATCCAAGAAAAGCCGCGGAGCTGATCGGGAACTTGCTGATAATAGTTGGAACTTGCGTACAACTGACCCGCGATTAATGTACGAGCTTACCATTTTGTCAATAAGATTAAGAACTTTTGCAAACAATCATGTGCAATTGTGTATTAATCAGCAGGTTACTTTCACGATACTACATACTATACAAGTTGTGCGTAAAAAAATAGCACCTAATAGTTCTTATTTACTAATAATCATTCTACTCCCCTCAGGGCAAGACTTACAAAAATTGTTTAAGTACGTGATTCATTAGCAGCATTATAGAACACTAGTAACTAACCTACTTTCATATAAATCGATCAAAAAACCTTTTAGACACTATCGCCCACTTAAGTTTACTGTTGGGCTTGCATATATTATATCGCAATCGAAACCATCAGTTTTATAGCTCTTAGAAAGGGTAAACATTTTTGTTATATATTTATTTTGTTTTAAGTCTTTTAATTCTATATAAGTTAATAACTAACAGTTATGGGTCACATCAAGATGCAGAACTGTATCAAAAAGAGAATTAATTTGAATTAATCAAATAAAAAATCATCGTTAAGTATCTCTTGTATAGTCATTTTTTTAAAATAGACGAATCCCGATTTCCGTGGTTATATCTCTTAAGACTGACGACTGTAAGATTTGTCTCCTTTGTGAAAATCGGAATTTAAATTATAAACATTGCGACATGAGTATAGGTCAGCAATATCCAATTGTGAGCAACTAAAATTGTATCGGTCGTTGTTTAAGGTGGGGGATGGACTTTATAAAATTCTGTTCAAACTAAGATCTTACTCTGACCACAAAAAAGAAGTTAAGTCATCTGAATTTCTTTTGGGATTGCGTACTAATCTCTAACGACGGGTCTGACATAACCTTTGAATTGGGTGGCTATAGTTTTTAATAACACCTTAAATGACATTAAGTAATGTGAGAGTGTGCCAAGAAAAGTTGATACGCGAACGCCAACTAAACCACTGAGCTGTAAAATTGTAACCCCTTAATTGAAGCAAATGAATTTGCTTTTCCTATTGTCATTACACTCACTCAGCATGAATAATGTGTGAAGGGGAACTCAAACAAAATGCGTTCATAAGTTCCTTAGCTGAGATTTTGGCCAATTGCACAGGAACCAATTAACCGCATACACAAGCGTAAATTTACCATCTGCAACACCGGCACACTGGCGTCTTTTATTTCAAATGCTTCAAATGTTTTCCTATGGGAGTCCAATAAAAACAATTCATTGCTTCCCCCGGCTACAAATCGTAAATGTTTACAATCAACCCTAGTAAATATACTGAGCAGCATTTGAGATAGATTCGCAAATGAAGGCGGTAACAATAATAGTTGTTAGCGGCTACGTGTACTAATGCATTTCGAATTGCGTCAAAAACAGGGGATTGTTTAGTTTGCTTTGCCGCAATTGATTGACAAGTAGTTGACTTTACTTACTGGTAGTGAATTTGAGCTACTGTGCGGTTATTCGGATAATTCTCTCGAAGTTGATTTGACTTAGGTAGGTCACATAATATAACTGTACTTAAAATGAATAAGGGGTGAGTAAAGTTGTATTTGAATAAATTAAACTCTGACCCATTGAAGATCAGTAGGTATGCTTTGGAAACAAATATGTATTAATACTCGTATAATCTCCTCTGAGTCGTCATACGAATTGTATTTATAAATTCCCACATCGGTTCTGCTCACTATTATAACTGTCAATCGTCGGCTACATGCTATATAGAGAATGATAAAAACTTTTGAGTGTCAATTTTTGCGCTTTAGAGTGATAATTTCTTTTCCCATAATGAAAGGAAAACCGCAACACGCAATGCTTGCGGCCTGCAGCACTTTTTAAAGGGCGTAAGGAAATATTCGATGTCAGAGTGGAGCTGTCAAACTTCGAATACCTTCTGTCGTTTATAATTAGATGTAAATAATATAACTTTATCTTCGTCGTGGGAGTATTTGGGCACTGAAGAACTTGAATAGTGTTTCTTCAAGCAATCGCAGTGGTAATTGGATTCGTACTACTGTTAAGTAAGTGTAGTTATCACTTCATAGCCAAAACAAGGTTTATACCTCAAAGTACGTGAGTATTAAATTATTTCCTAGTCTTCGGGTAGATTTCTGTCAGACTGACAAATTTTCTGAAAGCAAAATTCAATCCACTTTACAACATAAGTCGTGACTTGGCGCTACGTTTTTGTCTTCTTCTTCTTCCATTGCTAAACGAGCAAAAGGAACAAAATTACTGGCCGTATTATTGCATCAGGCGACACGATGGACGGCCAGAGGCCGAAAAGGGTAGTTGGTATAATGGTACGTAGTAAAATTTATTTTGAACAGCCTGCAGGCGGACAGCATCATTCGTCATTGAGCCTTAAGCCCTTCGAATGTAGGCATGCACACCAAGGTTCTCTTCGCAGTGGTAAGGTGGTGGTAAAAAAGTCCACACGAATTTGCATGCCAACAATATTTAAAAAGCCATATTTTACGAGATTATCATTAAAACCAGTGGGAGGACGAAATATGAATACACGAGGAAAGACGATACGTGTTCAGATACTATAGGCAGGCCCTCACATCTGTAGGTACTTATTGCGTTCGCTAAGAACGGTGGCAGGAAGAAAACACAATGGAATAAAACTTTAAAAAAAAAATTATTAAATAAAAAAATATTCGTTACACATACCTAATTCTGGCATGTGAATGTTTATTGTTGATGCAGAGGATTCGTAGCCGACGGTGGTTAATTTGACACAAAAATGTGGATTCATGCTACATCAAGGCAGAGTGTCTGACCTTTCCGTTTTTTTTTTTAACAAGAATTGATTTAGGTTAAGAATTAATTTTTTTTTGACATAAGTATTCGTTTTACCAACCAATTTTGTCCTAGGTGTTAGTTGGCTAATTAACAAATTTTGATATACATATGTAGTACATGAAAGTAGTATATACTCTGAACTCGACTGTGAACTATTTATACAAAAAGTGAAGTGCTTTTTAAACACCACCAAAGAAGCGCACATAAGTCAAGAATTTGCAGTGAGTACCTAGGTATAAGATTGGTGTTAAAGGGGAAGTATAGTACTGATCGGAGAGGGAGTGATTCCATTGTCGTCGGCTTCAGCGACGTTAATTGAAAAGTCAGAAAAAAAGGATAAAAAATAAACAGATTTACGAAGAAAGTCAAATACAGCTAAAGTTTCCCGCATTTAAAATCATATTTACTTGAGATTGGTGGTAATGCTGTCTTTCGCAGAAATTCGGTTGCTGCCAGCAACTTGTAATGAATTTAAAAATGGGGATGACATTCAGCGATGAGCTGTTTGCTGCTAAAGAAAATGAAAACGTATCCCGAGGAAGGATGAGTGTCAGACAAATTCAAATAACGAAATGCACAGTGACATTATACATATAATACCTACGTACGTATAAAATACCATCCGCATTGAATCCTGTTTCAATTTCAGCATTTGCGTTTTGCATAGACTTCTGTGAAATGATTTATTGTCTTGGATACACACACTGCTATCGAGCATTTGATGTTTCTTGAAGTTATAATAAAGTTTTGTAAGCAGTGATAATCTATTCAGGCGTATCTAACTATGCAGCATATATTTCTGAAAACTTATTTTCGCAACTGCATTAGGCAAAAGCAATTCATTTAATTAGATGCATGAAAACTCATTAAGATAAGTACCGGAGAGAAGTTGCTCTTTTAGGAGCGTTAAATAATTATCCTGCATGGCAGTCATATTTAACTGAAGGGCTCTTATAAATAAATAGTTGGCGCAACAGGTCTGTAGAGACCCAAGGCCTAGCTTCTCACAACCATTCGTTTGTGTGCGTTTTTCATTTTTGGGACGAATGGAAGGGATCTACAATTTTATGCCGGGTCCAAACGGCTAATTGAGAAGCTCCTTCATGACAGTTATACTCTCGGATGTTTGTCAGACGTTCGCGAGAGGTGGCGCAGCGGAAAAAAACCATTAGTTGGAATTTGGGTTTTTTCGGGATTCGAACCTGGGACCCCTCGCTTAGTAGTCCAACACACTAACCACTAAGCCACTGCGCCTACAAGGGCTCTTAGCTAATATATTAGAGCTTAGTCTTATTTTAACAGACCTCATTGCGAGAAAATGTTTAACTTATGTTTTACACGTTAATGTTTTGCTTATCCATGTTTTCTTTTTTTTTAAAGCAAACAGTTCAAGAAATTAATTGGTTATTTTTTTAATTAAAGAAAACTAACCACTAAAACATAGATAATAATTACAATCAAATATATTGATTATTTATCTCAGAATATTGACATTTTTATGAGCACAATTTAAGTTATGTATAATTATGTGCATTCGTGTTATACCCTATACATCCAAAATCAAAAGTTGGGACTGGGAATGTAAACTATTGAAATCAATTCATTCTGTTTCTATGGGTATTTCAATTCTAATTTTGAAAAACGCATATTTTATGTACTCTCTAGCTTTTTCTATCAGCGCCACAAATTCATTATCAGACCTTAAGTCATAGGAGGTAGACCCACAAGTGTGTTCATAATTAAATTGATCTTTGATTCAATTGTATACCCAGGTGCTAAAACCGAAAACTCAACTCATAGAATTTTCTTTCACAAATGGATAGGTGCCTATATATCTGAATGGATAATTTTTTTTTAGTCAGCAGATCCGCTCTACAGTGTTTAAACCTATAAAAGAAATTGGATATACCCGTTTAGCTGGACGAAAACTTGATTAAAAATAATTACAATCTAATATTCGATATGTATTCAAATAAAATACATATCAGGTTAATGATGCGACCGCGAAGTCAAAATAACGCATCAATCAATACGGCGTGGCAGGAATTGAGCTGGTATTTTAGTTAGGAACCATTCACTTGTTTATACTAAATTGTTAGATTATCCAAGGCTTCCAGTAATTTCAACGAATATCTATACATTGAAATGCATGTACAATGTACATAGATCTATTATGTGCTACAAGTCCAGAGTCGCTATACTCAAATTTATTTCATTTCGTTCGTAAATTAAATTGGATGCGATACTTATTGTAGGTA
This sequence comes from Cheilosia variabilis, assembly GCA_951230905.1. Lineage (NCBI taxonomy): Eukaryota > Metazoa > Arthropoda > Insecta > Diptera > Syrphidae > Cheilosia > Cheilosia variabilis. Next base: position 61,225,701 of record OX579679.1, read on the forward strand.
TACGAGGCACCATACATATTCAGAAGTAGGTGCGGTACATATTGAATTTGCAAAGAATAGCTAATGCCGATACCATTTTCGTTCTAATCATTAGGTTGATGTTTTATTTTAATTAAATATAGTTATTCTTATAGGTTTACGAGAATGAGCCCACAAACTAAAGTCAATTTTTTTTTATCCATTTCCGGTGTTCTATAACACAATACATACTGTGTCATAATGAGATTCCATTCAATGTTGAAATCGGTATCTAAAATTTGTTTTCAATTTAGCTGAGGTAGTAGGTATATAAAATTAAAACTTTTCAAAATGTTTGGTTTTATTCGTAAAATCTATGATCATATAAGTTCTTAGATATTTTATTAATTCTAGCGGTTGTTTTAACCGTATTTTTATTAACTTTCTGTATTTTCTTTTTAATTTGTTATTTAATCCAAGAAACAATATTTCGTTACTTAAATACAGAGCCCTTGAGATTTCTAACAATGCTAAATAAAATTTATCATACATTTTCTACAGAGTAATTTATATAATATCAATCATAAGTGAACGTGGTAGTTTGTATGTACAAAGTAATATGTATAGTATACACAAAAATAACAATAATAATTGTGCGAATGAGGGTTATGGTTTAAAAAGACGGATTTTTACTTCAACTAGTCGGGAAAAATACACATGCATTGGAATTTAAAAACATTTAAGTTTTGACACAAGAAATTGTATAAAAAACTCGTGAACAAATAATACGCACAAAGCGATAAGAGAGATGACTGAACTTTTTTTCGTAAGGATATTTTGTTTTATTCATTTAGTAGTAGATACGCGGGTAAAACAAAGAAAATTAATTTAACTGCTAATAACTAAAGTTAATATTTACTTATAACATCATATAAGGTTATCATTTTTCAGACATTCATGTCTTTATTAAATATTAGAATTAATTTCAGAAATGCGTACCTGTTTTCATTTCATTTGATTAAAAAAATATACTAAGCAGTATTTTTGGATTATTTAAAAAAATAGATTAGCTAGATGCATATGCTATTGTAGGCTGAACTGTAAAAACCAGTGTGCGTAAAGTAAACCGACGCCATTTCTATTGTTTGTTAGCATAATATACATATACGCGTTGCTGCAAATTACATGTTCTGTTCTATCCTTTCCTATATATGTACCAAATATATGCACCTATAGATTTTCAGACAATAACAAATTCAACAGCTAGCTGATGAAGCCGATAACCGATATTTTGTACTTGAAGCACCCTTATTCTATTTCCGACAAAAAGGCTGTCAATATTTATGAGAAGATAAATAGGTGTATTTTAAAATTTTACGGATCCGTTTAAGGTCATGTACATTTCAAAGCTTTCACAATTTTGTTTATGCTAATGTCAACATGTGTGTGTTTTATTATTTATATTTTAGTCCAATATTTCTCAGATCTGTTTTTTGTTTGTTTCTAATAAACACGTTGGAAAAGAAATGACAAAACACTTAATATGATAACAATCAAATTATGCTGTATGAATTCTGCTTTAAAGATCCTCCAAGAATCTGTATTTGTCCACAAATTAGTCTCCTCATATCCAAAATATCATACCTAACTGCTAATTGCCATAATCGTTCTAACAAAAACGTAAACGTTTGTATGTAATAAAAAAATGGGTAGATATAGATAGGTAGGTATCATCATTATTCCATCCGTTTTAGTAATTTCATACGAACTGCAAATTTGTAAGGCATTTCATAGCGCTGCTTTAAATCGGTCCTCATATTTTTTTTATAAATGCAATAAGCAAAACGAGATGCTAATTAATTGATTTCCTAATAGACTTTACAGCTCCCAAATATGTATTATTAAAATTTTGTTATCACCAATAAATTTTCCGGCTAATTATATGCATGACAGATGTTATTTGTGGCGTATGATGAATTAGATCTTTCTTTTTGTATGGTCACTCATAAGGTATATCTATTAAAAAATCCGTAGAAATTATGAAAAAACTATTCCAAACGATACGAATTAGTATCCGCCTGGGAATCAACCAGTTAGACCCCTATCCAATTTTAAAATTTTAACTTTGCGATAAGTATCATTGTTTTGCCGACGGGTTTTTTTCCCCAGCATTGGCGTGGATTATATGTACCAAAAGTTTATAATGAACGCAAGTCCTCAAAAGAAAATAATATACAACAATAACAAAATAGGTATTTTTTTTAAATATATTTTTAATGTGGTCTTTGTTTCTTTTTATATTTAATTTTTCGATCAATCATCTCTCTTCAACGATTACTCGAAAAGTATAATACGTTTGTATATAGTAAAATATAATCTTTTTTTTATGAAGTAGGTAGGTATAACTTAAAAAAAAAAACTTAAAGATAACTGAAGTAAGTATACAGTAGAAGGTTAATAATGCCTATATTTTGCTTATGTCTTTTATTTGTGCACATTTTTATTATTTTTTCTGATTTAAGCTTCAATAAAAAAACTAATTTGGGAACAAAATAAGTAGGTATGTATAGAGTTATTAAAATTATATAAACATTTTTTATCACACGTTTCTTTACGATTCGCTTTCCTAATTTGTTGATATTGCATTCCATTACTTGGATTCGCGTAAGAAAAAATAAAAATAAATCAGTAGTAAAAACAATGCATTAAAATAAAAAAATGTGTTTATATAATTTAAAACGGTAACATTTATTTACATTATTTACTTGCAGCAAATCAAGGAAGGCAATATCTGCATTATGAAATCGGAGCGCAAATTCGAAGACTAATATAATTTTTTTTTGATTTAACATAATAGGTATGTACTTAATTGGATAAATAATTAAATTAAGGAATGTTGGGGAATTAAAGGAATAACGAGTTTGAGATTCAAAATGTTGTGCTTAAATGTACTATATATATCCTTCTATTTTTTATATATGTATATCTATATATATATATATATATATTTAATAAAATCTTATTTCTTATATGTATAAAATTGAAAATAATTTACAAAGTGGATATATCCAAGAGTCCTGGTGCTTGGTGCAGTGCGGGAAGGCCATTGGAAATGACAACGACAGAGTTGCCGCCGCTGCCGCCATCAGGTGACGAGACGATGCCGGCAGTGGAAGTAGAGAGCGTAGCAGGCGATATCATATATCTGTGGTGATGGGAAACAGAAACTGGCGAACTGGCAGCTGAAAGTGACGAACGGCCATTGGAAGCTACTGTCAAGCTATTGGAGCCGCCATTAACATAATTAATAAGGATGCCGCTTTGGTTGCTGGAACTACTGATTTCACTAGGAATACCACTACTCAGCGAAGATACTGAGGACGCAGAAGACGATGTCGAAACTGACGTCTGATTCAAGAGATGATGGTGATGTTGGTTATGAGTATGTTGGTGAAGAAGTTGGTGCTGTTGACTGCTTTGGCTATTATGATGATGTAGCTGATGGTGTTGATGCAGGTGATGGTGTAGGCTTGTGGCGGAATTGTTTGAGGGAGTTGAATTTGAATCCAAAGATGCCTGATCGAAGCATGTGGCTATTTCTCACATGTGGGCAAGCGGTGCCATTGTTCTCATAGATTGCTGATGTTGATGTTGTTGTTGCAAATCGGGGGACACACTGCTCTGATAGTGCATTAGGTTTCGTTGGTGCTCTGCCGCTGCTGCTGCCGCCGCTGCCGTGGCCTGCATTCCGTCCGGTATATGGTACATGTTAATGAGGTGGTTGAGATCTGATGACTGCTGAGTTGACCCGTATTCTCGTTTCATAATAAGGTTGTTGTTGGTTCCCACAGCCGCTGAGCCTTGAGATGAATTATGGATGGGGCTTGGCGATACTGGTTCTGACTTAATACTGGAATCACTGGGACTATGACTTTGGCAGGATAATTGTGAACCAGGTTGCCCTGCAAGGCCGTATGGTGAGCCCGGTTGTTGTTGTACATTACTATAAGGGGAGCTGGGTTGTTGTAAATTACCGTACGGGGAAGTTTGTCCCCCTGATACTGTCCCGTACATGCTGTATCCGGTAGTGGCCGCTGCATTCATATATGAGTTTAGAGATCCGGCGGCTGCAGCTGCTTGGTGCATTTGACCCATGTCGTACCGATGATAGTTGCCCATATATGCGCTATGCTGGGTTTGATACGCTGCTGCTGATGATGGATCGTGCATCATGTATCCGTTTGGCATATAACCATTTGGCGCTGTCATTTGGTACATGTCCCTATTTGCTGCTGCAGCCTGTTGCACCGCCGATATGGAAGATGTATTGCGCATTGAATTCGTTTCTGATGGTTGTAATAGCGAACCTACTCCGAGGGGATATTTTTCTTTATTTTTTGTTAATGTTTTTGTTTTGCGTCTAGGTCTGTATTTGTAGTCGGGATGTTCTTTCATATGAACTGCACGTAACCTTTTCGCTTCATCAATAAACGGACGTTTTTCAGCTTCAGAGAGGTCTTTCCATTGGGCACCTAACCGTTTCGAAATTTCGGAGTTGTGCATTTTCGGATTATCAGAAGCCATTTTCCTGCGCTGACCTCTCGACCAGACCATAAAGGCATTCATTGGCCGTTTTACACGGTCGGCATTTTGTTGGTTCTTATTCGCAGTCGCCGAGTTATTATTGTTAACGTTTCCAGTGCTGTTATTGCTTCCGTTGTTGCCCATACCCGACTGGCCCATTGCAGAAAGATGGTGTGGATGGTGATGTGATTGACCAGTAGGTGAAGTCATGTGATGTCCTCCACTTACATTGTTATGCGAAGATTGTGTTGGGCTAAGGCCACTAGAACTATGCAGCGGTGAACCATGCGAACTAACGTGTTGCTGGACGCCATTGTTGGAATTATTGTTAATTGAATTGCCTATATTAGACTGAAGAGTATTAACTGAACCACTACCGCTACTCCCTGTGCTGCTTCCGGCGCTACCACCGCTTACTGCAGAATTGCTACTTGATGAGATATGATGGGAGGTCATATGGTGGTGATGGTTTGACAGATGCGACTGTGCCAATTGCGATTGCCCTAAGTTCATCATGCCAAGAGGCCCAAGTGCGCTGTAGGGTGAGGTTGTGTGTCCGTGAAGAGCTGCAGATGCATGGTGTGGAGGCATTGTGGCATGCAGAATACCACCTTTCATATCCGATTCCATGGTGAGCATTTTGAGTTAAACTTTTGATCTTTGTGCAAAGTTATTATACAACTATTCACAATACCGTTTTTTTAGGGTTTCAATAATAAAACTAGTATAGGTACCTAGGTATAGAAAGGTATAGGTAAGTATTTATCCTTGATTTGATTATACGAGTGCTGATCTTTTACTTGATTGTCACACAACACCTGTGATTAATATAAAAGACACTATACGATTTTATTTTAAATACTGCATTTGAGTTTTGAACTCTATCTGAAACCATTTTATAAATTTTGTTTTGTTACGTAAATATTAATAGCTTTGCACGTCATATTTTTTGTTACTTTGTTTTGTTTAAAGCACTTAATATTCAGTATTAGGTAGTTATACGGCACTTTTAAGCAGAAATTCCAAAGGCCATTTCACAGTTATCTCTAAGGAACGAACTTCTGCACATATTTAAACAGGGCGATACTGTTTCTCTGCACTTTGTTTTTTTTATGTATTATTTAATAAAGGGATTATTAAAAAAGGGAATATGATATGCTTACGCACAAGCATTTTTTTCTATTGTTTGCAACAGACAACAATTCACGACAAAAAAATGATTTCTTTGATATTTGGTTGGTATTGCTTAAATTATCTTTACGCACAAAATACCCGCAATTTTCCGAATGCAAAACCAATACGCGGCTCTGCATGAATATTCGTCGCGAAACTAAATAACTCACAAAACTGTATGGACAAAATCTCTTGTAGTCGTGCAAGATACAACTATTGAATCGACAAGCGTCACGAAAATACCTCCACACCGTACTGAATTAAGCACCTTTCTGTTGTCAGTAAACGTTTAGTAAACCTGTTCGAAGTGCCCAAAAACAATTCTTGTCGTGAAACCACTGTGTTCTGGCGTACGGTGTGTGTGTGATACGCTTGCTTGCTTTAATAATTGTTAGTCATACCGTCCTCTTTTCTCTGTTGAATATTGAGGATATGGAAAAGAGAAAAGCATATTGTGCTACTCCCTCCATGAAAACATTGTCGTTACCTTACAACTACAGTCAAATTTCTTCACTGGTTGGACAGGTTTTGCAAAGGCGCCACAGTGTGAGTGGATTCGAATGCCAAATCCAGGGGTGTTATTGGCAGTGTGTGGATACAGCCTGTAGCCAGTGCCACTGCCATGGAAATAAATCAAACTGAGAACACACCAACAAACAATGAACTGAAATGGGCTGGATTATGCGCGCCACTTGATATTACTAAAATAAAAGCAACCAATTAGAATGTGGCAGCCACCAGCGAGTCAGCAATAAAGGGGGAGGTTCCTACAGAACTTATATACACGAAAAGTTAACAGAGAACATAAAAGAGGGGATGATCGCCGTCCCGTCTGCCATCTAAAGGCAGCGTGTACAAAATTTGGGCAGACATTTTTCTCTGAGATAATTTTTGCACGTGAACATCGTTATAAAGTGTGCTATGAAACTGTAATCGTATCTACATACATATAAATTTGTGTAGACCTATAATTTGTAACTTTATCATTCCAGATTGTTTTATAGGAAACCATGTTGCCATATTTCAGCGGTGTAAACCGTCATAAGTTATCATTTGAACATTGAACCTATACTGTGTATGTTTCCAGGGATAAATACAACACTATCTATCCACTGTATATTTTGGAATGCGCAATATCGCCTTACCTAGCATGAAATGTTTTGATGTGTATTTTTGTTACATATTATATAACTACCTATATAAGATGTCCTATATATAAATAAAAAAAATATATACTTATATAGGTACCGAGTATGAATACCTACCTACCTACCCATAAAAAAAAAAATGCAAATTATGACACTTGTTTTATTTCCGTCATTTTAACTACTTACTTACCTAGGTATATAAATATTCTGAAAGCATGTACATACCACCTTTTACAATTACCTACGTTGCCAATAATTTGTATTGATGGAAAAGTAAAATACCTAGGTATACGTACCTATTTCAACGACACGCATCAGGACTTAGAAACTAGTTGCCTACTAGTTTTATGGCATAAACATAGTAGGTATGTTAGCAAAATATGGCACTGACCTTACACTGATTTTTAATAATATATAAGCACCTACATAGGTATAGGTGGTAGTCCTACATAGATATTATAGGTATTTTTCATCAGAATTCATGCTTGGTGGGTTGATTCATGCTAAGAATTCGAACATTTATTCAGCAATTTATCTAGGTACCAATCGGCCTATACAAAAAAATATAGTGACTCAGACCGATTGTAAATAGCTACCTATATATCTTCTACCACTAGGACGCTCTCGTCGGCCGACAAAGGACATAGAATCGCCATTGTATTCAAAACAAAAAGAACAGCTACTCGCCTTTTGATATAGGTATAAAAAATGTAAAGTTCGATGACACATTTTCTGTCCCCTTCGTATTATTTGTATTATTGCGCTTGAATTTCGCTTAGACTCGAAGCTGCGGTCGATGTGTATTTTACCTACATACTGATGTCATTTTGCATTCGCCCACAACCACTGCCAGCTACTACCTATTATAATAACAATAACAGACTTTTCGTACATTCAGATTCACTGTTGTTGGCCAACATCAATGAACGTATACTACTTTCCCGCCGCCATGCCAGTCTCCTGTGACTGAATAGAATAAAAAGTTATATAGGTACCTATGTATAGAAAAAAACAAACAAAATACATATAAAAAAGTAAAAATAATTATTACATTGTAGCGCCCTCTTCTCCTTTTTAATTCGATTCAATTCCATTCATTCAGTCTTTTCCTTTTTTATACAATTTTTTTTTCATTCAAACAATTAAACTCTTCGCAATGACCTTGACTTTGTTTCTTTTCATTCGGGACTTCTGCGTCTGTGTTTACGTATTTTCTATTGTGGCGGTTTATGTTAAACAATTGAAGTATTATATCGGCCGCAATGGCTGTATGTATGCTAACAATTTGCTTGCAGTTAGCATTAGGGATCAGTAACTTTGCCTATTGTTGTGGTGTTAGACAGATAAAAGCGTTCACCTAACCTACCTCACTTGTATTGTCATCATATGCACACATTAGGTTTGTCATGAGCGCCAATGGAATTCAAAACCTTCACCTTCATTTATGACGTACCTACCTATGTAGAGTAACATAAAAGGAGGCATATATATATAAATATATATTACACGCTAGATATCAACCTTTTAAAGCTGACAGGTTGGTGTTCCTATTTAGCTATAGGTATTATACCTATATTGAATGTTTGTAAATATATAACATTGATAAATGGAACCTATATGTTTACATAAATTTAGAAATGCAAATAGTAGGTAGTAGTAGGTTTGGAATTATTGGTAGATAGGTATCTGTTAATATACATCAGAAAATTATTCATTCCAAATAAGAAATAGGTAGTTGTGTTTGGTAAAATAAAACCTTAATAGGTAAATTAATTCATTATACCTATAGTTTGAATCAATAATTAATCAGTTCGTTTCTAAATCTTATTTTCCAATACTCAATTTGTATAGAACTACACTCTACATAAACAATATACCTTTAATTAAAAATACATAAATAGATGGCGCAACAGGTCCTAGGACCTGTGTGAGTTTTAATTTTTTCGGACGAATGGAAGGGATTTTAAATTTCATATCGAATCCGAACCGAACGGCAGATTTGAGATGCTTTCCCAGGACAGTTAATACCTACTCTTAACTGTTTGTCAGACGTTCGCGAGAGGTAAGGTGCAAAAACCTTAAAATGTAATTTGTGTTTTTTTAGATCGAACCTGAAACTCCTTGCTAACTATAGTCCAGTACAGAAAACCATTTATAGGTCTTATGTGCTCATAAATTCATATTAGTATTTTAGCCTATAACATTCAGATGTAATAAACTAATCCATTCCGTAAAACTCGCGCCCTCTTTAATTGACACTTACGACAAATTGAAATTGCTCCAATCCAATGCATCCCCTATGATAAAAAAAAAATACTTTGTTCGGCCCCAAATGTAGGAATATCACTCCAAGTGTAGAGAAGAATAATGACTTTAAGAAAAAGTAAGAATGAGACAGTGGACGTCGGCGACAAGAGAAAAAAAAAATGTCAAGAATTTGATTCAATACGAACGAGTTCCGGCTTAAGAGACAATTTAATCAGAAAATTGTTCCATCAGCCACCGAACGTCCATTGTCCGACATTGGTTCCAATTACGACAAATCACGACGATCATCTCATTCATTTATAAATATGTATCTGGGGGAACACTCATTCAGATTTTGAGATTATGGATGCCGTTTAGTGTCAATTTGCGAAATCCTGTCTAAAGAGGCACAGACAATAAGAACGAAAATGAAATGAAGTAGACAGGCGAGGGTGGTTGCACTATATATGGGGATAGGTATAGGGTATATAGGACATACCTACCTATTAAAAAAAAAACATGTTCTACTCTTTCTTATTCTTCGGATGTCTCTCAATCCCACCCGCCTTTCTACTACTTCCCTGTGTCGATGTCACCATCGTTCTATTGTAGAATCTTTTATATGAAATGCTGACCAAGTGATAATGTACATTTTTTATTGATACTACTATACACCCAATTCGCATCTGTTTTCCCCCCATTTCCTATGGGGTGTATGGGCCTTATGGATCTCGAAATTAATTTTCCGAGGTGGGGTTTTTATAGTGGAGAGAGGGTTGTAATCCCTATGGGATTGGAAAAACCATGAGTCTGCAATTCAAAAGAGAGCGAATGCAGGATGGGTGCACTGTGTCCATATAAAAGACTATACATCCGTCCTAAAACCAGAACCATGATCCATTTCATTACATAAGTATCTATAGATACAAAAAGAAGTGCACTATCAGCATTCGCTTTGTATAAAGAGATATTAAATGAAAATTACGGAAAGTTGTAGTCATATTAGCGAACGGCTGTACATTGGATTGGTCCTACATCACGATGCTACCAGATAATTGCTGCATTAATTCAACCCTAATTGCTAGCAATTTACGACATGCTATGATAGAAAATTATTTAATAGACTGTGCCATGACTAACTCCTTTAAACGTGTTGCTACACCTTAAAATTAATAATTAAAGCATTGCCAAAATTAAATTAATATTAATTAAGTTACCGTAAAATATTGCCAGCCAAGTTTCGCTTTTCTGATATGTCGACAATTTTTGTGCAAGAACTGCGTGCACATTTACTCCGCTAACAATTATGTGAAATAAATAGACTTAGCAGTAAAATTAAATGCATTAGCTACCACATCAATTCTTGCATATATTTATCCTTCTTGAAAGTTATATTTTTAAACATAAGATTATGCACAAAACGCTTTTCTGGACTAAGAAGCCAATTAAGTATTAATTTATTCCATAGGGCTTGTAGTTACAGAACAAAATTAAATATTGCTGAAATATAAAATACATAAAAAATGTTAAACTGTTTTTATACATAGCTTACATATATTTGCCAACAAAAAAAAAAGGATTGGTCTTAATACAAGAAGTATTTCCCACGTTCTTCTCACAACTTAATCTTCTCGTCTTTCAAGTGCTATGTATATTTTCAATCCTACTCCAAAATACAAATTTAGAGCCTTAAGATTTTGTAAAAAGATTCGCATCGAATTTACCTAGAGTCCAACCCTCTTTAAGAAAAAAATTACTCGCTGCTGTACGTAGGTAGTATGAACGGCATGGAATCCGACGACTACGGAGAACAGGAAAATTCATCTCAAGTTACGAAGCAGTGTTTTTTTTTTTTTTTTTGTTCTCTAAAATATAATAATCAACCAGTAAATGAGGGACTGCATGCCACTCATCATCAGATAACAAAGAATAATTCAAAGCTGTACGATAGTATTTTGATATGCGAGTGTATATATAAATGCACATTGTACATATATGCGTATTTACGAACGAACAACCGCTGAAAATCCTTGTTGTACGAAGAACAACATTTTCAACGAACCGTGATGTGCGTAGTTTCAATCTCAGGTGATCGCATGTAATTGTAGATTGAGGAAATCTGGGCTCTTACTGAGAATAATTGCGGATTAGGAGAAATATAGAAATCGCAGGAACATTATTAAATACTCACTTGGCAGGCGGTAGAGCAAAATAAACAGATTGTATTTCGGCCTGCAAGATAGTCTTTCGTTTACGTAAAAATGCACACACATTCATTTAGCAACCAATAGCATATTTTATCTGTACCTTTATAACATAGAAAGAGGATGCTGTTCTGCTTGCTCTATATTGGCCAATATTCATCAACTCTGAGTCAATCCTGTCAAATATATGTGATTCCCAATTTTGAAGCTTCACAGAATATAAAAAGCTATACGTTTTTTGTGTTTAACAGCAAATAAGAGCTGACAAAGAGGCAACCCCGTTTTCATAATTCCAACTTACTAACATTTGTTTGAGTAATTGGCCACTGGTTGAGTTTTATTAGATATTTCATGGAAATAATGCACTATAATTTGTTGGTGGCCACTTGGACACGCCATTTGCATACGTTTGTTAAATTTATTCCCTTATTGTTCAATAATAAACCCTTAACCTTGGTTAAGCTCCATTTTTTTTTAAAACGATCTCTATTCCAAATTGGAATATGTAGGTATATACCTATCGCCCCTCGTGTGACGGTCAACTCTATTCCTTTTCTTGTTTACATAGTAGGATTATGTTTTAGAAAGTGTAGGTAAACATTGTATGTTCTGGATCACTTTGTACTGCGTGAGGACTGAATCGAGTTTTTGAATAGTACCTTAGTGTTCAACATATCTGTACACTGCAGATTCTGAAATACGGGATTACAGTTCTTAGGCTTAGTGATAGCCATGCCGAGTACCCAACAACCAGCATCTTGCATTAGATGTTGTATTACATGGTCTGCTTTAAGTCCATCACCCAATACATTTTGTTCTCTATAATTAGTATTAAGTCAAGCTTCGAGTAAAGCATATCGTGTTCCTTTTTTTTTTTAATGTTTGCTTGTTTTATTTATTTTTGTTCGGTCGCTCACGGCCCCAATTAAAGTGGGATACTTATCATGTCAAACCGATTAAGCAAGTGTTCCGAATGTATTACACAGAAATTTGAAATTTAATAATTGATGGCAACCCTACAATTACCTATTCTCTAAAGCACCTACAGAAAAGATTGTGTTATGATAAGTACACAATATTCTGAATTACTTTTTAAAAACTTTTACAGTCAAAGTTAACGATAAACTCTGTAAAACACCTTAGGTATAAGTAAGTATAAGGTACTGACCATTGCCTTGGCAAAACCAAGGAAAAAGTTTTGCACAAGGTATATCGCGTTTACTTAAAGACGATATACATACAATAGTAAGGCATTTGAAATATATGCAAAGCCATGATTGCACTTATGTACTGTACATATTGCAGGTGTGTGGATCGTCTATTCACAGAAACGCTTTAAAGCAAGATGGAGCTGTGATGTTCAAGCATAAATTCAAAATTTGGTAATAATAAAGTAACCTAAACCTAAAACGGATAATATAAATAAAGTGGAGAATTTGTACGTATTCATTTTAATTGATTCCTAGTTTATGTCGTCAATATTTCAGGAAGCCAGTTGGATAAATTTCCATTTTATCATATATTACATTTTACACATAAAAATACCTACATAATATATTATGCCATACGTGTTGAGAGGCGTTTACCCGAAATGGTAAGAATTACCACTTTAGCACTTACCGATTTAAGGATGTCAACATTTGGCATAATGCGCTTTCAATTTTTTACGTTAATAATACTTTAGCCACGCAAGAATGATATTTAAATAGGTTGGTTGGCTCATCACATATCGCAATATGTAATGTACCTACTTACTATATCCATTAAATAGGCAGTTTGCGTATACTGGATGAAAATGGATATTATATATGAACCTTTGTTGAAATATAGCTACGACATATATATATATATATATCTTAGGTATATCTATATGCTTGTACCTACATACAATATATAGACATAGGTATACATCTATAAATAATGTTAAGGACGGAGTCGTATCCAAGAAATTGCTCTTCTTCTCCACTTGCTTCATCTGGCAAAGTATGAATTGATTTTGTCCACTCCACTCCGCATTTGCAGGATACTGTTGCTGCTGCTATGGTCCTTGAGAGGAAACGAGAAAGAGAAACGCCGGCAGAATACATATACCTCCACCCTCTTATAAAGTTAGAACTTTGCAAAGCATACCGACGAAATGCTGCCCTATGTGTGGATCCTTGAAACAGAGTCACATTTACGTACATGGACGTACACATGGAGGTCGGGATAGAACTATATCCACAGGCATGTGCTCATTTATTATTTTATCCCTTTGCATTGGTTGTTTTTGTCTACTTACTCCATGCTGAAAGGATGTTTATTTCGGCCAGTCTCCATGTTACTGATATTATATAGTTGCGTGTGTACGTAGGTATAGGTATATTTATACCTAGATAGTCAACAGCAGCAAGCAGTAATGGTAAACAGTATGGCTGCTTCTGATGCTCGTGGTCAATGTAAAAAAAATGGAAAAGTAGAAATTAAGTGGGTAGTGGTGGGAGGCAGTATCATGCTCTTAGGTAGTATTTTTTCCTAATCTTCGAATAGGTGCACTTAACATACAACCTATCTATAAGGCGGTAGCAACAATGGTCTTATTTTCGTAAATCGCAGTATAGGCCGCACAAAATGTATCTTGTTGTGTTTGTTTAACAACTGCTTCCATACCTATTAATGATAGTCTGGATAAATAAAATTCAATCATTAAATATTTCAACAAAATTTCTAATTTTCTAATAGTATAGGCATCAGGCCCGTAGGGACCGCAGGCCTAGCTTCTTGCAACCATCCTTTTTGTATGAGTTTTTCATTTATGGGAAGAATGGAAGGGTTCTTCAATTTTATGCCGGAAAAACCTTAACACGAATTTGTTTTTTTTTCTTCGGAAATCGAAGCCACTGCGCCTAAATTTATAATATATGTCTACTTATAAAAATGCCGGTCCATTTAATATACCCAAACCCACATTTTATATGCAAATTAATAAAAATTGCACATTTACGTCTAACTAGAGATTATACAACATTTCTAAGTTTGATTGATTTATTTACCTAAGGAGATAGAAACTTATTTAACTATCTAGCACCTAATCTCATTAATATGCAAATTGTCAGACGTTGTTTCAACATTTGCGTGGTTACAAGAAATAACAAATAAGCTGTGTACTTACTGCATACGGCATACCTAACCACAGGGTGCAGACAAAATGCTCTGTCTAACCTACCTACTTCTCAAGCAATGTTTTGTAAATGATGATCACCATTCAAATCGACTTTAAGACTACGTGCAAAATTATAACAGTTTGAATCACATATACCTATATGCAATAATCTACTATTCAGTTAATTTAAATTTAAAACCTTTTATATGAATTTGGCCATATTATATAGGAGATTATATACATCTATCAGCTGATTGCCATGCCTCTATAACATATTTACAACATAATATCTATACATCTACGTTACAGGCGGTGCTATTACAAAAAGCAGATATAGCCGGACAGCGAAATCTTTTCGAAATTATATAACTCGCATTGCCAGTTCTAAATAGATTTACTTTGGGTAAAACATGATTAAGCAGGTATAGCATGTAGCGTTGCGTGGGACCACTAACATTACTTGTGATTTAACACCGTTTGTCGAATGTTGATTTCACACGCGATCGTAAATGGTATGGTATATCTACTTACCTATAAAACCAAACCAATTTTCTTAGCAGAGGATAGAGATTAAAAGGCTAAAAAGGAAAGTTCTTATGCGTATAATGGGTCATATCCTGAACTACATATTATGATCCCTAACATATTTCACAGCTATTTGCAGTACTATAAGACTCTAAGATTTATGGGCACGAACGGTGTACCGTTTTTAGGAGCGGTATGGATAGTTATATCCTGATGGTGTCAATTTACGACGCTCTCTTGTAATGCATATCTTTTTTTTCTTGATATAAAAAATAATATACTCTTCATAAGTATTTTATTACTTCAATAATTACATTCTTTAAATCAAAGATTTTGATATTTGGGTTAATTTTAACCAACGATAATTGTTGGCATAACAATTTTTTTTCACAGTGGTGGCCCCGAGCTGTAAGCCCACAAGCTCCAAACCCGAAGTTTGAAACAAATTCGTCCAGACGTTTAGGATGTAAACCTCAGGAGCCGACGGAGAGACGGACAGAATTGTCAGATCCACTTTTTGAGTTCCCCTATCATCGTAATATCAGAACTGATTAGAATCTCGAGTTCGAAATTTTGACCGAATACAATACGAAACGATATGCATTGTGCTGTGCATACATATTTCTAAGTATCACCTCAAGTTTACATTACGAAGTATATAGGTAGGTATATAGTATAGGTATATATAAAATATAGAAAATGGTGCAATAGACATTGAACTTGTTAAACTTAATGGCGCTAACGGTTGGGTATGCATTTAAAATAAGTTGATAACGTAAGTATTATGACAGTTTATTTAAGAGCAGATACCTACGTCTATTTAAAAATATTTCGAAGTAAGAAAATCAATCCAGTGCGCAGGTTATAATACATTATTCCACAGCCAAGGTTAATATTATTTTTGCTATTATATACAGTTGCTACATACATACATCAGTCGTACGATATAAAAGTTGTTTTGCTGCAAACATTAAACGACGTAACGAGCGGTCAGCTGCTGTATTTAGCACAGAATTAATGTCATTCCATAATTTTTGGTTTGTTTCTATAATAGAAGTAAAATGTACAGTATTGCTGAATACGCATCAACGTTCTGAAAAAAAAACCCTATTACTCAAAACGACTTAACCAAAAAGAAACGAATAAAAACAACAGGTAGGTATATATTTTAACCTTTTTTCCACAAAGAATAGCTATTTTTCAAAAGTACCCATACCTACCTTTGTCCTTTTTTATATGAATGGGAAGGTCATTTTCTGCATTGATTGATCCCGGCTTGCTACATTTTTCATACCGATCCGTTTTCCGTTTACTATAGCCAGGTGTGCGGTGTTAAAACTGAGCAGGTGATGGATATAACTTATAGCCTATATGCAAACTCAACGAAAATAGGTGGATATGGGTTCGTTGCTTCAATTTTAATTTTTATGGTTCAAAATTTTCGGTCTAATTTCAGTATATTTGCGGTCAGCTGAATCATAAAATACTAATCATTGAAACTACAATACGTGTTTTAATATATGCATGTAGCAATACCCCATAATGCATTTATTCTTTAATATATGTATATAGAAAAAGTTAATTGACTGGACTGCAAGTAAATATTTACCCAAGTATTTGATTTAATATTCTGAAGAAAATTGTTTAAATCGTGCGGCAAAACGCGTTTTTGCCTTCTGGTATATAAGTACACATTGCGAACCCCCTTTGCAAACACAGATTCTGATTCCCGTGCTGCCGCCTGCGTCATAATATTTTCTCTGATAATATTTAATGAATAATGAAGAGCGTGGGATGTCAGGAAAAGGTTTCACAATTTGTCGATTCTTCGATCCCCAGGCGAAAGCAAATGAAGGGATACAAAACCTCTCCACAGGATTGTTGGTGTTGGTGGTAAATTATATTTGCACACGGTTGCGATAAAAAATTCACAACATGTTCCATTGAGCGCGGTTATTGGCAAACTTTCAAAATCCAACACAGAGTGAAATTAATAAAAAATGCATTAGCAGGAGTACCAACGCTCAGCACTTTCAAAAGCAATGTTTAAATTGCTCCAGGCAGGCTGAAGCTCCAACAAAATATTTCGTGTTATGATTTTTTTTTTTTGGAAAAGAGGACATATTTACAGTAGATGTATGAGTGAGTTACACTTTACCATCAACTCATTTATTTCAGTAGATTGTTTGACTTTCGCATGTGTTAGCGGAAATATGAAATCAAATTAGACAAAATACCAATTAGCATCAGATGACGGCTCTCTTGTAAGTTGGTAAATGTAAATATCTACATATAAAATCGAAGCAACACGCTTTACGCGCATGTTTTTTTATTAACCTAGATAATATTTTTGTGCAAACTCCAACTTATATCAATCACTTTTTCTTAATAGGGCTTTGGCCAAGCTTCGCACAGCCAATATTTATTTTTTATTTTTCGTACGTATTTTTTTTATGCCGATTCCGAACGGCTAAATTGATAAGCTGGGATGTTTGTCAGATGTTTGCGAGAGTTAAACATACATACATAATACTTACACTACTTATAAGCATTACCAACAAATAATATCGGTCCTACATATTTATTTAAAGAAGAAAGTCATTGGTAACCCTACGAATAACTTCCGTTTGATTTCCGTTCTCAAACAATTAGTTGCACACATAATCGTCCTTATTTCTAAATCACCACAGGGCTCTGCCACAACAGCTTTACAAATTTCTTCCGGCAAACTTGTAGAAGCAGCAAAAAGAACCACACTCTGTGAGCTTAAGAAGGTATAAGACGCTAGTGGGAGAAGTCTATGGGATACGACAACCAACACGAGCACAATCATTTTCTTAAGTAGCTATTTATTTGTTCTTTGTGGGAGTTCCCCTGTTATGATTGTTTTATGGGTATGATAGATATATATGAAGGACATTATTTGGCTGCCAATGGTATACTTACTATACATAAATATATAGTGAAATATGTACAAATCGGACGCTTTTGTTTGTATTCGCCAAACTTTAGTTTTGAAATATTGTAAGGACTATGAGATGAATATATTTACATATACCCTGTCGTTATTCTTAAGGAATTAAGAAATTAAGGAAAACTTTTAATTTATGACCTAAGCCACAAACAATTTGTAATTTAAACATATATTATATTATATTGAGTTATATAACAGTATAGGTATGTATGTCTATACCAAGTGCTGTGTCTAACATTCATATTATTGGTCTATCATATAAGCCTTTATTTATCATACACTACACAAAATGTATAGTATTTGATTTTCGATCTAGGATGGTTCTTTATGCGATCATATATGTACATAATCAGTTCAAGTTTCAAACATTCAAAGCTCGGACCTATTTCAAACAATTTAATTCCAATAACAGAATATTACCAATCCAACGGTTTCTTATAAAGCATTTTCTAAAGGGTAGAAGTTTTAATAAAAATGTACCCTTATTTGTTTGCAGTTGTCCAATTAATTTGAGCGCAGAACTAGCACATTATGTGGAATAATTGATGAGTTGCTCAAATAAAGTAGAGCCGAGAAGTAAACAACTCATAGTAGTATAGTGTTGTCTCAATGTTTTGAATTTGTACACCAATAAAGAAAAACAATACGAAAAGAAAAGAAAAGTATTCAGGTATTAATGTAAGATGTAATGTAAGAAAAGAAAAAGAGTCAGTCGATTAGCAGCTAGGTATAGAGCTAAGTAGCCCCGCTAAGTTTCCCTCAAATTATTTCCTAACCCATTTTTGTTAATACACTGAATTAATTGAAATTAAACAAAAACTAAAGTGTTTTCTTTAATTAATCTACCAGAAAGACTACATATATATCTGCAAGGATCTCTGTTCAATCGTAATGGGTTCACCTTTCCCTAGGGAACTATCTAAAAAAAATTTACAAGAACCGAGTACTAACAATGACAAGCACTATACATGTATAAGTCACATGATCATAAGTTTGGGTTTTGCAATTAGAAATATCGAAACATATAGATTTTACGTAGAAGGTAGTTTCCTGAGTGATGTACATTTTAGGTGAAAAAAAGTCGGTCTTAAACGCGCGTTCAAAACAACACTAACAACTGTAGGCCTTAAAAACTGAATACTTTTTTCTTATCTTATATAGGTATAAATCAATATATAAAATATAATAATTTGTTCAATATTAAACGAATACTTTTTAAAACTCGTTACTACGTTTACCTATCACAAAAAATAATATTTTATTATAGTAGAAAGAAATCGTGCTTTCTTTTGCATGTTTATTTAACTTTTGTTTATAAAAAACATGATTCCATGTATCTAAAATTGACAGTCATTGGGGTATTAAAGCTCATCCTGTCATCCTTCATGTTATGAACCCTCAAGCAAGTTCAGTGAATAATAACCCTAATACTGAAGGCTATGAATTTTAATTTTTACACAAGCAATTTTGCTAACAGGCTATCAATCATTTCCAAAAAAAAGAAGGGACGGTATCTATGTATGTTCGCGAAACTTTTATTTATTAGTTACATTACAATTCGTTGCAAAACTGTTTAAGTTCAATATTGCGGTTGGTATATTTGAATTATAAATAGAATGTTTATAGCTAATGAGGGAAATGCTTACTATCCACTTTGCATTTATATTTAGGTATACATGTGTCCATATGCCCAATACTAAAAAGTAAAATATGCAAGTGAATTATATTAATAACAATATGTAGTTGTAGGTAATTGTATGTTAAAAACCGTTGAATATATAATATTTTTATATCTATAGGTATAAGTATACAAATTTAGATACCAAGTATGGGAAGGAAAATCTGACCAGAAAAATAAGTAAAAGTACGAGTTCTGTCATGACACGTGCGGCTTGTTCAATATAATAAATAAATCCCGTTCAGACTGCTCTTGTTGTTGCTAGGGCCACGCATCCAAATCAACGTCGTCGACATCACCGCATGTCAAGGATAATTGTGGCCGTTCAATAGGTGTTCCAAAATATCCACTTTTACAGCAGACGTTGCTGAACACTTCATTTCCGACGCAATCGGCTACAGCGCGGCGAAAGTGAATTTGAATGGCAGCCCAGCCAACGTACCACAGGGTAGATTAGTGGGAGTTGTTTTTAAGAAATGAAACGTCAAGGGAGTGGGTGTAACATAATAAATGAATTAATGACCCACCCAATGCCGCATTGCATATCTAGGAATATAAGGGATGAAAATTTCAATTAATTGATGCCATATCTTTACGGTGACAGATTTTCTGCTATTAATAATCAAGAAAAGTTTGCCAGTTCACTGAGCTTCACTTCACAGGAAGCACTATCTATAGCACGTGAATATACCACTACAATGATACCATATTGTAATCGGAAAGTAGCTTCCTGGTATGTATAGACAATTTTGTAAGGATCCAATAAAACCTAGATAATGTATATGAAAACTGACAAGCTTATAACTAGTTTGATACAGAAATTGTTTTTCATATGCATCGAACCAATCTAAAAAGCGCTTGAAATTAAAGTAAAATGTTAAATTAATATATTTTAAAAGAATATGACGCGCTTTTGTACCTGCATAGGTGTATATACCTATTGCCATTTTGTGGCGCAGGATATGTCTATTTAGTTGTTGAATTTAAATCCATTTTCAACTCTTCTTTCTTTTGCGAATAAATTTGTATGAGTACTGTAGCCACCATTTTGTTCTAGATTGATTGAGATATTCGTCGCTAGTCCACATTTTCCTTTTTTTGCTATCTATGGAACTGGTATAGCTACCATACCGATCCAATGAGGTTATAATAACGAATATACCTATAGCAATAGCTATAACCGTTCCATGCCAAGTGGTGTACGAAGTTTGATAAAGGGATTAAAACCGACCAACCAATAACTTTCGAGTGTCACTTACTGTGTTCCAAGACTGAAGGTATAGTGTCAGTGGAGCTTTTATAAATGAACATCGAATATGACCAGACCATTCTAAGTCGTTGAGAGGGTACATTTAAGGCATATAAAAAGGGTTAATTTTTTTTTTTTATAACGCCGCCGCACCCGATGTACCTACTCATAACGGAGACAAATGAATTAGCTACACACTTTCAGTGCCTTGAATTTAATTCTTTTTTTCTTGTATTCCGCGCTCGCCACTTAAAGTTTGTTATAAGTGTTTTAGAATAGGCAGCTCTAGTGCTACTTGAGAACTACGTGTAACAGTACATGTGCATATAACTGTGTATGTAAATTCGAACTTCTCTATACATTATATGGCATAAGGTGTATATCTTTTGTATAAATCGAAACTTCTCACCCACTTTCCAGACAATGGACGCCATAAGAGCTTCGAAAGAGTCTACAAGCACTTTGTCGGATACTTATGCTTACTCTGTGAATTAAATTTATAAAATCTAGTGTGTAGGGTTGCAAGCCAGACCATCACTCTTTTCCATGCAACACACTCCTAACACATATACACACCATCATCTATGATGACATTTTAGAGCAATATCTTTTACAAAATTTAAGTTTTTCTGTAGTATATTGTTCTGGCACCTCAAATTAAAATATTAAAGAGCTGAAGTGTTAGACACATCAAAACGCTTTAAGCTACTTACTTACATTATTGTGTTATATCCAGCAGTAACAACTTTTATTTATTTATTTTTTAAAACCATATGTTAATGAGGCGTATGTTCTGAATTTCAATGCTTGCCGCCGGGGGTCAAATAATGTTCAATTCAAACCATGTTGAGGGTGAAGAAGATGGTACAAAAAATAAATGCACCGAATTACATTAGGGCATGGATGGTAGTGCAATGGTAAAGCCGAAAGAGGTGGTTTAGATCTGTTTAACAATCCCAGCAGTCCATGTGTACCCACCAGACAAAGGGAGGAAATTTATCCTGCTGGAAGATAATTTAATTTGGATATACGAGTAGCATATTGACGCAATCATCTAATCTTCGCGCTTCCTTACGTATAAAGAGATTTACAGAGAATATGAAGGGGACTTAGTTTTAGGCAAGGGATGATGACAACGATCATGATTTCATTTACTCAACATAGTGTGTCTCAGACCAGTCCCTTAGATTTAGATTGATTGAATCGGCTATATACGCATACCGCATACGCATACTATGTATGTTTAGTAAATATTTTGTATCCCATGAAGCGTCGAAAAAGTACCTATCCCTTTCTTCGTTGCAGAGAATAATCACATCATCGCAAGTCGAAGCGTTGTCATATTTCAAGATAGTATGCAACTTTCGCTCATAAATTTTAGTGATAAGATGTTTAAGATACTCATAAGATACTCAAAAGTATCTTAAATTTAAGCTCGTAGATATTTCTATTTCGATCTTATTTTAGAAAAATATATCTTTTTTCAATTTTAATCCCTATCACATGCGTTAAAATATTTTTAAGTTTTTATATGTATTATATAAAAATGAAAGGAAAATTTCTAAATTTCCTGTGACAAAATTTGTTTATAGTGGTATGATGATGCGTTTGGCAGCACTGCACCAGTCGTGCTATTTTATGGTGATTGTGTGAAATCTTTTAAATCACAGATCAAATAGGAGACTGAAAATATTTTGTCTTTGTGATCTTTTGGTATTTATATCCTATCAGTCTTACTTTCAAGCAATCGCCAAAGGAAACATACAAAACAAAATTTTTTACAAACAAGAAAGTTAAAACTTGCACTATACTTCTTGGTGAAACTGTTGATGAACAAAACTGTTCAATGAGCAAACATTTGCGTATTTGTTACCATTTTGTTTGCAAAAACTGTAGTTACAATTTTAATTGAAATAAGTAGAGAGCATCTTTTGATTTCAGGGTGCGTCATTCAATCAGTTCATCATTCAATGAGACCAAAATAATTTATTTAGTTCGGATTTAGTGTTGGATGATATGCTGGTCGAATGTTCTCCTAGAACGTTTCATATGTTGCAAAAAGGTAAGTTATAAATTTATTCGTGATATGGTTTAGATTTCAAAGATGTAAGTGGCACAAAGGAGCTCGAAGTGTATCCACGTACTTTGGAGTATATTTTCAGCTTTCTGAGAGACTTTCGCTCAATTTTTCAAGTTTGACAGATTTTTAGTGCTTGGCTCGTAAAAGTACGCGAATGGACCTAATAAATAAACTGCCAAATATTTTTAAATTTTTAGGGACACAATTGAATAGTCCATTTTAAATATTTTAGATTCCTTTCTTTAAATGCCTACTTTTCATAACTTGGTATTTTTGAATTTATAATCAGCTGCGGCCGTATATACCTATACTCACTTACAAAATGCACTTAGTTTACAAGTCATTAAATGTAAACACTAACTCATATGCCAGTCTCTTTTTGGTTGTAGTATTATGTACATTCTCCTATTCAATACTCTTCTATAGCGTAGTACTCATTTAAGTATTCACTTTAAGAACTCGACTCAGTATCTCACTCCCATCAAGCTACTTGTAATTAATTGAGGTTTTACCCTTCAGTAAAAAAGATGACATCCCGGCGAAAAATTGCCTGGCACAGATCTTTGTAAAAAAGTATAAAATGTAAACAGCGTTTTGCATCTACAACAACGTAAAGCAAAGCGAGAAATCAAAAACAAACAAGTACCTATATACAATGTTGTCATTCTGGACATGGAAGTTACTCGGCTCTTATAGCTGAATTTATTGCATGTTGACCAAAATGCAAATTTACACAGTTCGTATGCAAAAAGCAATGCATATAGCTAGCCATATTACAGCGGATCCAATTTTTGTGCTGCTATGAATACTCAGTAAGCTCCGTTAGCTTTTATTTGAATCTGTTTACAGCAGTTTGTAAGAATTTTGTTATTTTCTTCGTAAAAGAAGATTTTATCAAAGGCATAAAAAGCTGAAGCCAAGAGATTTATAATTAAGTAAATAGTGACTTATTAATATTAAAACTCTGTATTACTATCGCAAAATTAATTTACAATGTTTAAGGTTTGTTTTGTTTAAATAAGGTTACTATAGATGCATGCACCTGTACTTACATTTTAAAGTGATATGCCAAAATTGTATTAGTTCTCAGAATGCAATAGGCGCAATTATTGGTGTGCTTAGTGTACTAGATTACTGATTGAGGGGTCTCAGGTTCGATCACCGTAAAACTTGCAAATTACATCATGCAGTTTTTCCCACTGCACCACATCTCGCAAACGTCTGAAACACACCTGAGAGTATATCTGTCCTGGAAATGTTTCTCAATTCAGCCTTATGAACGACCTCGTTATAAAACTGTAGGTCCATTAAAAAAACAGAAAAACGCACACAAACGAATGGTTGCAATTCGCAAGGCCTAAGGTGCATTATACGGACCTGTTGCGACAATTATTTTTTTTGACTTCGAAAGGATATTAATACTATTTAAGCTATTTAAGCATCATATTCACAATATCTGCTTTAAAATCGTGATTTATAAATGCTCCCTTTGCACTCGTTATTGCTGCAGCATTCTGACCCTATTTGAAATGCCTATTTAACTTTGTAATCAGCCAACACTACGTAAGTACGTATGACACATATATAAACTCCAGAACACAACAAGAAATGCGCAACAAAAAAAACAGTCACTTGGCTACTTTGCAGTTAACTTTGTTTACACCAAGAGTAAGGCAATAGACGTAGCAAGTTCTGATAAATCTCTATTTTTAGGTATTTGCATTGGTCGATTTGCGCAAAAATTCATTTTTATCGTCAAAGGATTGATTGAATCGTTCTAAAATAAAACGTGCTAGAACAAGAAAAGAACCACTCGACTAATTGGACTTTATAATAGGCGCGTGTCTCGTCGTAAAAAAATCGTTCAACGGAAAAAAAATACATTTTTCAGTTTTTTGTGATTTTAATCGTTTGACTCCGGCTAACTGTCTAAAGGCGATAAGGAGAAAAGTTTCCATTTATTTCAAACAAAAGCGAGATATGAACCTACCAGTTTTTACGGAAAAACTTGCATAATACAGCACAGTGCACATGAAGTTTGTTTGTAACTTTCAGGAAAGAGGAACTATGCGCAATATGTGCGAAAACCAAGTACTTGGTCCTCTTGACAAAAAATTCTCTCGTGCATGGAAAAATGTCAGGTAAAATCTCTTTGTTTTCAAATAACAATATTTTGCTTTTAAACGCTTATTCTCTAGGGAAATTTTTCTTCGAAAAGTGGTTCCTAGAGCAAGGCAATCTGCCAGCCACCCCATCATATGTTTCATGTATCACTGAGTGAGAAATATTCAAGTGTGTTACACGTTTTCACTTATTTAAAATAAACAAATAAGCAAAGATCTTTTGATTTCTGAGAAAACAACAAAATAACGCGAACACGTTTTAATTACTCGTCTTAATCCTTTTGAAGAGAATAATGCGGCAAACAACACTGCATAATGAATCACTGGCAAAAGATATTATGATGAAGCCAGCGCGTGCAACAGAATTCTACACCTAGAGATGACTCACAGAGATCCTTTGAAATATGAAAAGTTTTCATATCTTTTAGGAGAATTATGTTTTTGTTAGAGTTCCTTTCTGCGTTATTGTCATAATATGAGTGACGCGTTAATGAGGACTAGGTCTTGTAGATTTACCTATGCTTGCATTGCATAATTTAAAAACATACTCCAAACAAAACAATAGACAATAAAAAGTTATTCTACGTGCATAGGTTTTTTTGCTTCCTCCTGCGCATTGCTAAAAGCAATTATTTTAATTTGCATACAATTAGAGCTACACAAATTTTTACTTCATAATAGGTCCTATAAACTAATCAGTGGTTAACATAGTAATCTACATTTATATAATAAAGGGTGTTTATTAAAACAGCTATAAAGCTGTATTTTCCTTAAATAACAACGACAGACATAAAAATTGAATCAAAAATTGTTTTCTGAGCTCTTTTTTACTAAGCATATTCTATCGGTTCAATTAATGCCTGAAGAGTTTGCAGGGGAAGGTGATGTCACCATCATACAGATGCAGACTTTATACCAGAAGACCAAACGGTACAATTTTGCAGAAATGGCTACTTTAATAAAATTTGCCTTTACAATGTCGATACCTACCTATGCGCATCTATATTACATATTAGATCGTATGCACAAAAATGGTTGGAGCAAAGTAAAAGCAAGTAAAAGTAAATACCTATGATTTTTGTTTGCCAAATAGCTTTGTTGATGTGTCATTTCTTCTTCAGGTACCGAGAACGGTATCCGATCATGGGCTTGTGGAAATATTTGTTAACCCACTAGCCAAATAATTAAAGGCGAACTACCGAGAATTTTTTGAACTGTCAACCTAAAAGCCCGGATCTCATATATACCTTTGAAATGATTCTGTCTAAACATTTCCACCCGAAAAAAAATATTAGCCAAAGAGTCCACTGTCCATACTTCGCGTGACAATTGCTGTTTTTTATATAGGTATTTTTTTGGTTTTCCTCTACAAACACAAATTAATTTAACTATTTACATAGGTATATGTATAAACAAAACATCGAAAATTCACAATGCTTAGATTGTTTTAAGTTAAACGAATTATTTAGCAAAAGTCCTAAATGCCGCACTACAAATTAATGACACAAAATGCACTCTGATTAGAATTGGTATTTGATCAGTTGTTTAACCCTCATTACGTTTTCTGCAAAGAATGTATCCCCGTCCGACTTTAAAAAACTTAGGGAACATTGTACTTTATTTGAAATAGGGAATTGAATTGAAATTATCAACCATGCTTGCTTGATTTGATTGGATTTTGGGCGTGACACAACACCCTCTTGTTCAGTTGAACACCCTTATTTAGTCACTATGGAAACTCTCGATTTGTAGCATACACCGCATTTCAACGTACGCCGTGGATCTCTTGATAATCAAACCCTGACAATACATAGTCACATATGTGTTTTAGTAAGACCTGGGGAGTACTTTTTCGCGTAGTAAAATTAATAAAATAAGATTAATAAATGCACTGACGTGGAAAAAATATAAGGAACCTAAAGCAAATCAGAACATTTCTACCTTTTATTTATATGAAAATGTTGAAGGTGCCTAAAAAAAACAATATATATAAGGAGTACTTTATTGACGATTGCTTTAAAAGCCATTTTCAATTGCTTAGCTAAGAGAACAAATGTATATCAGCATATAGGTTACTAGCGTTAATAATTTGTTTTTAAATAGCTTAAAAAGGTAGGTATATTTGCGGTATCAAGGATATGCAATTTTTTAATTTTGTATTATGAAATATTTATCAATTTGTTTAAATATTTTATTTTTAAAAGCGGAGATAAATCGATAGATAAGATTAACAATCCAGAAACATGAAACCTTAGTCTTTAAGTAATAAATAAAATGTTGTCTTTGAAGAAAAAGCAGGTAATTGTGAAGTTTAAGAAAATTGTTTGTAGCAAGTTTTTCTTAGCTTATTAATTTTGTTATTCTTACATAAAATAAGAGATTGATAATAAGCATTTTTAACCTTCACACTTAATATTTTGTAGGACGAATGGGTAATTCCATATGGAAAATTTCGCCATTGTGAGCTCGTAAAATCTAGCCTGTACACTAAATATGATTATTATTATTACTATATCTTCCGTATGGTATTAGAAAATACTTGTACCTTATACGCTTTTTACGAAAATAAACCTTATAATCAAAGCAAGATTATCCTAGAGTTTAAACACATGTCCTTTCTCTTCAAAAGACAAAAAAAAAGAACGATTGCCCTTTATTAAAATTACTTTCACATCAAAAATTTGCTTTTGTATGATGCACCTATATACTATTTCTTTTGTTCACATACTCGTATGTTAAAACTTCTGTTGAGTTACTTCTTCCCTTACATTAAAAGCAGTGCAATACTGAAATAATTTAGTTCAACGAGTTTCGAAGAACGAAATCCTCTTTTATCTTAAGCTGTAATATTAAATAATTGTATTCCTTGGTAAATCCTTATACGGTAGCTGCATTATTATATTATTACGACACTCGATTGCGCTGCTGGCACCATGAATGAGTTTTTGGTCGTTGTAGGGGGATTATAACCTCCTGTGGTGAACTTAATAAAACGGATATATATTCCCTTAGACCCAATATAGGTTTTATCAAGAAGGTGTCATTTACTGAGGATTGAAAATGAGTTAATCAGTTGATGAATCGATGTAGTTAAACTATTTTGCTAAAAAGTGATATTTAGATTATTAACGCATAAGTTCTTAAATGCATACATAAAACCAAAAATCAATGAAGCAGACAATAATATACATCAAAGTAATAGGTATATGATTCGTACAAACAACGGCATAGCATATTTTTTCTTCATTTTACCCAATTCATTTAAATGTTTTGTAGGCGTCTCATTGGGTTTGAATTTTCCATCTTGTCTTATTTTGCATATTATCTTTATTAATTTTGAATTAAAATTACCAAACAAGACTCCCTGCTAAAAATATAGCCAATTTATTCAAAGGTTATGTAGCAGTAAATAGATAAGCATTCTAATTAATTTTTTTTAGAAAAAAATAGTAGGTATTTTTAAAAAGTTTAAAAAGCACCGATTATAAGTTGAAGATTATTTTTAGTAAAAGTGTGTTTTTTTAGATCTTTTTAAAGTCGATGCTTGATGGTGACAAATATTTCGAACTATGGATTTATATTTATAGTGTATCATTCGATGTTTTGTAGAAGCTTTGTTTTGTTGTTTAACCAAATCAAGCATCTGGGACTTGTAAATATATTCGTAAGCAAAGGGGTTGGTTTTCTTTAAGCAAAAGTCTTGGATCTTAATTTTCATATTCACGTTGTCTTTTCCTATGTTCCAAGAAAAATTGGTGCGTTTATGCAAATTATTGATGCACACGCTAACAGCGTCTAGCAGAGACTTTACCACAGCTAAGATATCATATTATTGGTCAAAGATCGGAATAATTTTAAAATGTAAGCACAGCAATCAATCGTATGTGGGCAATAAAATTGTCGTAATCCAATTTTTATATTTATTTATTTTTATGCAGATATGGGCTCTCAGATTTAGCAGTATAAGTATAGCGGAGTATTACCGAGTCTTCTACAAGGTACCTATACAATAAATTTAATTTTACGCTATTATAGAGTAGGTAAGTTTTTTTTTGATTTATTATTTATGTATTTATTAATTGTTCAATAAACTAAGGTATACAGATATGTATACGTAAATCAGCATACGATTTCTATTCTAAAACCCTTGCATCGTCCATCGCCGGCGTTGTCATCATCATTTAAGAATTATCATCGTCATCATCATTTAATATAACGAATTCCATGGATTATCCTCACTGATCCCATTCTGTCAAATATCCATCACATATTTGAAAGGCATATTCACATAAACGCGTTTCTGTTTTGCACCGTTGGCTTATCATAAAAATCCCCTAGGATTATTTTATCCGAAAAATATGCGCTATTCATGTTAAAAATATTAAACATTCCACATCGTTGTGTGAAAAGACAACCAAAACGAATTCCTTTTAGCAGGCAGGAAGCCATCAAAAGCAAAGTGTTTATTTCCAGGGAGTTTGGAAAGTTTCAGAATAAGGCGTTGGTAAAGCTTACTTAGAAAGTTATGCTGTAAGCTAAGAATGTTCGTTTGTTACTAAACGTTAATGTTCAACTAATCGGTTATTCCGGATATGATAATTCAGTCTCAACAGTTTTTTCCTAAAATCTGAAGCAATTGACTATCAGTTCTGGGCAGTCCTTAATATCTATAAACTTTGTCTGAAGTTGTTTTAGTTTTTTTTCTCTTTTGCATTTTGCTTGATTTTTAGATCACAGCGCTAACAAAGGTGTAAGAAAGTCGATCGGGGATATATTTGTATACAAAAATGTTTTCTTTTCAGTTAAAAAGTAGCTATGATTTGTTTAAATATTAATATAATCCTTTCATTGGAAGAACATAAAGTTATGCATATAATTTATTGTTGGTAAACGCCATGGTTAGGAGAGCGTTGATTGCAGCCCGGTACATTTTATTTTTATGCTCAATATATTTACTTAAGATAAGCCAAAAGTACTTTTTGGAAAAATATTCAATTCTTGTGACCAGGGTTTGTAGCGCTTTCACATCCATTCTTGTTGCTGAGAGTGGAGATGTGAAATATTGCGCGTGTATAACAATTAAGTATGGCGTAGGTATCGGTTGTTGATGTAGCCGAGAACTACGTATAGTTTTCTATATGTTTTTGTTTGGAAGCGAAGGTACCTAGATCGCGCTCATGGTATTTTGAGCCTGCGCGTAAATTCAGATATTTTTTTTCAGTTTTTTTTCTAATCAGTTATTGCAATTGCCTAATTGGCTTGAACAAAGGTTACGAATATAAGAAACAAAAGAAATATAAATGGAATATAAAATAGAAATCTGGATAATTTTTGTACAAATGGTTATACATTTGCAGCAGATCGTATTTAGATATAATTACTACGAGAATATTTAGAGAACAAAATTCTTAGAGGTATCCAAATTGCATAGTTCAAATACAAATTTTCATGCATAATTCTATACAAAACTGCAAATACTTAAGAAGTGTACAACGTTTCGTCGAAATATATCAACATGTATCTAGAAACATATCCTCTGCCGAAATCGATAGCATTTTTATATTAAGGAGCTTATATAAATATATTTATATACATATACATATACATATATATATCACTTTTCGCTTATGCATATTTTTATATACAGCACTTTAATATTAAGCAGTCATGTGTTTTCTCATAGGAAATGCTTTCAAAGCAATAGTCAGTGTGAGGAGGAGTACCGTATCATTTGCATTCTTCAGAATTAAAGCTATCCATTAGCGCAATGATGCGCTAGATTTCCTCAACAACATATTTCATGCTCACGAATTTCAATATCCACATACCTCTTGTGCATGTAAATCAGCAGACTTCTGAATGGTACACAATTTCGCTAATTGGCCATTTTTTGCGCTGGCACAATCACAATTCCCAGTGTGCACTTAAAGGCATCAGCAGCCATTAAAATCTCAAATGGTGTATGGGAAGAAAATTGGCTAACTCCAAAAGAAATGAAATCCTTAATGGATGAAAACCTGATGCGAAAGAGTATCGTTAGTCCATTTGTACTTAAGCACGAGCTGCTAGTTTCGGTGTGATTGATTTCCGTTTGCAAGATTACATGACTGAATTCTGGGGAACGCAGTATATTTCAATGATTCAGATAGGTACCCTCTTTTAAAGCAAAAATGTATTGTTGATGCTCGTCTGAAAAGATAATTTAATGTAATGGAGTATGGAGCTGCAAATAAAAGGGTTTGCATACAGCTTTGCAACTTATTCCTGTTTAAAATGTAAATTTCTTTTCTCTCTGTTTCTCGTTTTAGGAAATTTCGAATGCAGCAGGCCAGACATTTCTATACGTTTATTTGTGCATGACGGTTGTTTCAAGTTGATACAACTTCGAATGCATTATTAATACTAACACCTACTCAGTAAATCTGTTACATTGGATCTATAAAATATGATAAATATTTGTTCGTGAATATTTAAAACTGCAAAAATTTATTTTTGAGACTTAAGAATATGGAAAAAACATTAAAGTAGTAACGAAAATATATTTTTGTTAAAATTAATGAGATAGGTACATACCTTTCTGTCGGACAGTTTCATTGACAGACGAGATCCACACAATATCATTAATTATTATTATACCTTCCTCAAACCTCATGCCAACTCAACAGAGTTTTGTTTCATGAAAACCGACTTGCTTCATTCTCTTCACATTTTACATCTATGGCTGTGTATACTATTTTTGTTTAAATGTGTGCACATACCTATGCATGTGTCCCAATTTTTACAGACCTGAATTTGAACTGTCTTCTGTATATTTCAATCGTCATTAATTTGCATTAAATTATAATTAAGTCATATTTAACCACTTTGTCTTGTGGACATTTGACAGGCAAAATTGTTGGTATACCGTTATATAAATTTTTCCATTTCTTTATTGCGGAATTAACAAAATGTACTCACGCATTTCATTTAAATTGTCCATAATAAGCTAGTTTTTAAACATGTAATGTATTTTTTTTTATTAGTGGGTACCTATCTACTAAATATCTATAGCTTTAACGAATCCCTAATTATATAAAACAAAGTGAATATTTTTTTGTCGGAAGCTACACAACAAACGGGTTAACGGATTAATTTTATTTATTAGGTTTTCATGAGGAGCAAGTTCGGTCATTTAAAAATATTTGATTTTGATTGTGGAAGTCCAAGAAATTCAATAATTAGACTTTGAACACAAAAAAAGTGAACTTCATCTCCTTCATCATCTATTTGAATGGAATTAATTCCAGTTTTTAGAAATCTAAAACGCGCATCTTCTAAGTCCAAATTTAGTTTCTATTTGCTATATCAGCTGAGCAACATTAACAAATTTGCGAGATTCCTTTTTTAGCAATTTTTTTATTGACCAAGATTTTCAAAACGGTCTCAGTGGTGGATCAGTGTTGCCAGATATAAAATCTGAAAATCTTGTTTTTCCGAAACAAAAAATTTTTTTTTCAAGATTTTGTTTAAAATATAGAAAGAGCGAAATATAAAATGCAAATTTGAAGTACTTTACTGCTAATACAAGAATCACCTAAAAAAAACTTTAGTCATAAATTAATGTTAATGCTTTTTGAAAATTTGGATCAGATTTGAATTAAATTGACTTAGGATAATTGCTTACCTATATCAAGATCATAGAATTTCGGTTCATTAAACCTAAAGATACAAATTTCAACAACCGTTTCAGTACATACTAAACAATTTTTCCAAAAACACGTTACCTACATCAGTTATTTTATCAAATTCATTGAAATTCATGTGTCCTTAGAGTTGATGAAAACGTTAGTGAGACAGAAATTCTGCATGGGCTCTGTATAATAATGGAATTAATTGAAAACGTTTTTCTTCAATAGAAAAGCTTCTTTTAATGTGCTAGATTTAAAAAGTTATTGATATCAAAAATCTTGAAATTTGATGATTTCGAGGTAAAAAGTCTTGTACATATTTTGGAGCTCAAAAATCTTGAAAAAAAAAGATATATGTTGTAATCTGGCATCACCACTGGTGGTTTCATTTTAGTTTTCTTTCAAGGTATATTTGTATTTTTTGAGAGAGCATGAGGGTTTTTTTTCATATAAATAGTCGGAATCTGGAGTGGAATGGAAGTGCTCATGCGTTTAAGGTTTTGCGGAGTGATTTTTTTTTTTCAGTTGGGTAGATGTAGATTATGTATATGAATGTGTATATATATATTTCGAGAGATAATCGAATCAGACCACCATTCTCGGGTCTCTTTTCGTCTCTCTACCACTGTAAATCTTACTCAGAGAGACTCTCTGGATTTCTCCACAGTTCTTCTCTGGGCTCAATTCCTTGTGTTAACGCTAGCATCTGTTTATGGGAGATCCGTTTCATCGACTGGGTCTCGACCCATTGATGTCCCAAGATCCTCTTCTGCCAGCCAATGCCGGGCATTGACACAGTATATGTGCCGCTGTTTTAGATTCCTCCAGGCATAGTCTACAAGTATCATCCTCTATAAGGTCCATTTTCCTTAAGTGATAGCTGAAATTACCATGTCCTGTAGACAAAGTCACCACCCATTTCAATGTTCCTCGACTCATGCTTAGAACCCTTCTTTGAGTGGAGCAGGTCGGCCACTTTATTGCCATTTTAGCTTGTCTACATTGTTCCACGGTTGACCACCTTCTCAGGTGTTCTGCCGTGATCCATTTGTGGATAAGCTGTTCTACCATTCCTCGGCCAATTGAAGAGAATGGTTCTGGTCCCAGCAACTTTTCAGTTGACCCCTGTTTTGCAAGGGAGTCCGCCTTTTCATTGCCTTCGATCCCTATCCTCGTACCCAAGTCAGTGTTACTTCATTTTTAGATGAACACTTATTGAGTTTAAGTACACATTCCAGTGCCAGTGATGTTGTGATGTTTGTTTGTTCCATGCATCTGATCACCGCCTGATTGTCCAGTGCTATAAGGATATTTCTTCCTTCCACCTGACATCTCAGCCTGGTATACTGAAGTGTATTTCCCAAGGCTAATGTGACGGCCAAGTTCCAGCTCTTCTGAATAGATACCGGCCCCCGCTCCGCCATCCATCATGGATCCATCCGTGAAAATCACTATTTCACCATTTCTTTTTTCTGGAAGCAATCCGTTCTCAATACGAGTTTTGTGATTTCTTTCCATAATACGCACCCTTGTTATTCGATCCATAGGCATGTTTAGCTCCCTAATCTCGTCTTTGGCAAGTTCCAGGATCTGCCTATGTCCATAGATCGTACCACGATTGTGCCATTTCGCATCTCGATGCAAGCGAAGTGCCGTTTGGGCCGCTGTTTTCTTAATAAATAAGTCTAGCGGTAATATCCCCATTATAACTTCCAATGCGCATGTTGGGGTTGTACGTATTGCACCTGTAATTCCCATACATGCTAAACGTTGAACCCTATCCAGGTGCTTCCTCACAGTTATCTGAGAGGCTTCCGCCCACCATCCAACCGAGGCGTACGTGATAATGGGTCTAGTTATCATCGTATACATCCAGTATGCTGACCTAGGCGAGAGTCCCCACCTCTGTCCACATACACTTTTGCAGTGATGTAGTACCCTTTTTGCCTTCCGGACCTTCTCCTCAACATGGTAATTCCAAGTAAGTCCAGTATCTAGATAGACTCCCAGATACTTAACCTTCTTAGTCATTGTTAGTTCCGATCCAAAAACTGTTAAGGGCCAAAATTCCAGATTTTTCCTCTTCCTAGTGAAGACTATTACATCTGTTTTCGCCGCATTAATGGAGAGCCCTTGTTCCAGACACCACCGCTCAACCACTCTGAGTGCGTTCCTCATGATATCTGCGGTGACGTCCATGAATTTGCCTCTTTCCATTATTGCTATGTCGTCGGCATATCCCACTGTGTGAATGCCCGTCGCCTCGAGTCTGTCGAGAAGAGAGTCCACAGTGATATTCCACAGTGTAGGTGAGAGAACACCTCCTTGTGGGCAACCTCTGCTAACCCTTCCTCTGAGTTTTGAGGTTGCCGTCTGAATATTAATCGCCCTTGTATTCAACATATTGTCCACCAATCTTACCACCAGTGGGTTAACCCTACGTTTTTCCAAGGCTTGTTTCAGACTTTCAAAGCATATCTTATCGAAGGCACCTTCAATGTCCATTATAGTGGTCATCGCAATGCCCCCGGTATTTAGCTCTTCCTCCGCAACGCGTACTACTTGATGTAGCGCTGTTTCTGTAGACATGCCTACCCTGTATGCATGCTGTCTACTATTTAAAGGATACATCTTAAGCGCCAGTACTCTCCATATAGTCCACCATCACCCTTTCCATTATTATTAACAGGAAGGATGTTAGGCTGACTGGTCTGAATGACTTTGCCTCGGTGTAGTCCTTTTTTCCCGGTTTTGGAAGGAAGACCACATTTGCTTCCCTCCATGTTATCGGGATATAGCCTATTGCTAGGCATGCAACGTATATATTCCTGAGCCTTGGTGCAATTACGTCTATACCCCATTGCATTAGACCTGGGAATATACCATTCGGCCCCGCAGTTTTGAAGGGTGAGAATGTTGCTATCGCACCCTTGACCCCTTTTGGTGTCACGATCCGTTCTGCTTCCGTCCTATCCATCCTGTTCGCTCCTTGTTTCCTTGGAGCCCAGGGCTGATCTGACTTATAGCTTCCTGGAAAGTGTACCTCCATTAGGACCTCATTTGTGTGATCCAGTGTTTCTACCATCTCCCCCGCTCTATTACGAATG
Organism: Cheilosia variabilis; assembly: GCA_951230905.1. Lineage (NCBI taxonomy): Eukaryota > Metazoa > Arthropoda > Insecta > Diptera > Syrphidae > Cheilosia > Cheilosia variabilis. Next base: position 61,261,560 of record OX579679.1, read on the forward strand.
AGTCCGATCTTGGAAACTGGATCTCTCGAGACAATCTTTTGTAGTCTACTGACTTCAGATATACTCCTCATACTCGTGCAAAAGTCCCTCCATGACTCCCTTTTACGTCGTCGCAGAGTAACGTTTAGCTCTTTCTTTTTCGCCTTATATTCATCCCATGCTTCGGGTTCTCCCCTCCTCATGGCGTAATTGAAGGCCTTCCTCGCAGCCTTTTTTATCTTTTCAAGTTTCCGGCACCACCGAGGCGCAGGATCTTGTTTTTCCACTAAAGTAGGTGTACAAGCCACTCGGTACGCAACTTCAACAGCTGATTGCAGATGCTTCAGCTGTGATTCTACATGCCAAGTGTTTTTCGGTATTCCGAATGTCATTACATTCAGTTTTTCCTCCAACACTTCAAGGTATTTTATTTTATGTTCTTCGGAATTCTGATGTATTTCCGATCTTTTTTCCTTTTAGATCAATAGCGAACATCAAATGAAATGGCTCTGTGATCCGACAATGTAGCCTGATCCATTACCCTCCAATTTGATATTCTTTCAATTATCTGGCTACTGCACAGGGTAACATCGATCACTTCCACTCGTCGCACATCCACGAAGGTTGGCTCTGTTCCCCTGTTTAAGATAGCTAGATCCTTGCATGATACAAATTCGAATAAGGCTTCTCCTCTGTAAGTATCGTTGGTGCTGCCCCACACTGTATTATGTGCATTAGCATCACAACCAATTATTAGATCCTCGTTCCTGTTCCTGCATGCATTCACCAAAGACTCTAACTCTCTTGTTGGAGGAGGTTCTGGAGAATCATACGGCAGGTATGCAGATGCTATGACAAAACTTCCCGCACCTGATCCTACTCGTACTGTTACAAGGTCTGGGGCACACAGATCCAGCAATTTATATGCTTGAGCTCCGTGCCTCACCAAGATACAGGACCTAATTCTTCCGCTAGTTTGCGCATAATGCAACTCAGCCATGCTATTTGGGAGTCCTCTAATCTTTCCTCTAAATATCCAAGGCTCCTGTATCAGGACTATATCAAACGAATCCTCATCAAAACATTTAGTCATCATTGCCGATGCTGCTTTGCTGTGATGAAGGTTCAATTGAATCACCCTCAGCTTTTCCCGGTACGGGCCCACCTCCCGCCCGACTTGTGTTGATCCCATCTCCATGGTGTCTATCACTTGGTTTCTTGGTTTACGCATTTTATTGCTATAATCCCTTCCTCCAAGGTTATCTCCTTTACACCGATATCACCTGCATTTGTCGGAAGTAAGTCTAGAGCCCTCAGCAGAGCATTTTTGAAAATACTCAACTGTGAAGCTTCTATCCCCCCCCCTCTCGACTCATGTCGGCAACGCCCATTTGGAGATCGTTCGCCGCTGTTTGAGCAAAGGTTTTTACACCCTTGTCAACTTTGGATCTCTCACTCCTAGCGTAAGGCTTTGCGTCATCTGCTTGCTTTGCCCTCCTTCCCATAGCTTGATTCAGCTTTAGCTTTACCTTGCTTGGTCCAGGTTGCTCGGCCTTGCACGATTCCTGCTTTCCGGGTTGACTGATAGTCCATTGTTCATGTTGTCCATCCACATAACCACTGGAGTGTGGTACCTGTAGACTGACCCCATATTGTACAGATTGTCCGTCTTCCCTTCCGCCTTCCGTCCCCTTCTTCTCAGTTTTAGGTGGATTCATGGTCCCGGAACATTTGAACCGTTTCCTAGATCCACCGTCTTCTGGAGAGGTTTCGGTCGACGTCAAGTTGGCAACCATTTCAGTCAACTCCTCGACCGACTTATTTATGCCTTTCGCCGAGACAGATTTGGCCAAGGCCAATCTTTGCCTCCTTCTGACCCTCTTCATTTTTTGCTTCAGTTTCTGGTGCAACTTCCGCTGGGAGTCGGGACTTCTCTTCTCGTCCAATCCGGCTTCCGCAGTTCCGGCTGACCTCTTGGCGCATTTCTGCACCGCATTGTCCACCTCCACTGACGATTGGTCTGCTAACTCTCTTGGTTTCCCATCAGAGTCCACTGACCCCTCGAGCTTATTCGGGTTCATGTCAGCGCCTTCTCGACCCCTCCTAAGCCTTCCACCTCGTTTTCCGAAGGAATATTATTTTTATTATTTTTATTTTGGTCCATATACGTACCCACGAGTAGGGGAGAATTAAAACGGACCGAATAGGCAGAGATCCCGAATACCTATCCTACTCAACTAAATTACAACAGAGGATTGAGCTGCCCCTGAGGAGTCTCCATTAGCGGTTCAATTACCCCTGAACCCTGTGAACAAGTAGTTTTACCTACCATATCACAGCTCCCTCGACATTGCAGACTAGCAATCTTGGAGTTTAAGGGTTGATCGATTGATCGGATTGGGTCTTGGTTCTTCAATTCACATTCAGCTCTACCAGAGGAGTTGGGCCACTACCCTGATCCAGCATCCTGTTAATCTACTTAAGCCGCCCCACCACGACAAGGTGCCCAATCTTCGGATAAAGGTAGATGAACTTACCGGTGGTGAATGTGTGTATATACTACCTCATACTTACAAGTTACAAATTACAATTTTTGCATTCCAATATCAAATCAACCATTGGCCTGGCCACGGCCACCATGGATGGCGATGGAGTGCGAGTGTGCTGTGCGTTTGAGTGGAACGGAGGATGGGATCGAGAACCGAGTGAGATCCCTAATATAATAAATATAAAAATCAATTGCGGTGCGTATTTGTATGATTTTTTTTGTCTTGAATTAGGGATGGTTCATTGTTTAAGAAAAATGAAAATTCGGAAAACTCTCAACAGGTGGCGCTGTAGGCACATTTCGTGTTTCATCTATCTCCTTCTATATATACATATATACTCATATCAAAATAAGTCAGATTCTGTTTAAATTGATGTTCTCTTAATGCGTGAACCGATTTTGTTTCTGGGAACTTCAAATGAAAGGTGGCATCAATACGAAGCATAATGTTTGTATGCATATACGGTCTTTGTATGTGTATTGGTTAGACGAGTTATAGGCATTTTAGTGAACATACATGTGTTGTCGACCTCAGAAAGCCCTCAACCACTTTAAATGAAATTTTGTGGATATGTATGGTTGGTTGCAGCTTAAAAGATATGATAGTTTTGGTGGCCACCCGACAGGTGGCGCTGTAGTTAATCTCCGAAACCACTCAACTGATTTCAATGAAATTTTGTGGATGTGTATGGTTGGTTGCAGCTTAAAGGACAATATAGTTTTGGACCCATTAGGTCGCGCTGTTGTCCATCTCTGAAGCCAATAAACTGATTTCAAGGAAATTTTGTGGATGTATATAGTTGGCTGCGGCTTGAAAGATGCGATAGTTTTGGACCTGACCCAGATTGTCGATCTCCAAAACCGCTGTACCGATTTCAGTGAAATTTTGTGGATGGGTATGGTTAATCCGATAGTTCCGTTCTTGCTCTGCTTTGGAGTGGTGAGCGCAAATCGCAAGCATTTAAGAATATGTGATGTGGCATGCGGCATATGTGAGCGTAGGCCGTACACTCAAGTAGTCAAGGATACTAACCACTGAAACACCGTGTTCACAAGTCGCAACTACTGATATTTATTGTTCTATAGCACCTATATCAAAAGTGAAGTGAAAAAAAATTATCCCAACGGTGATACTTACTTCCCGGGCTTCTTCGATCGACCAACATGACATCAGCGCACGATTTTTCAAAGAAAAGCTAAGAGCCTTCATCGTTAAGCACAATGTTTTTGGACAATCGCGTTTCTGGATGTACTCGGTCGAATGGCAGAAGCGGGGATTGCCGATTGCCCACATTCTTCTTTGGTTGATTTGGTTGATTGAAAAATCTGACCGGACCAACTCTATTCAATCATTAGCGCGGAAAAAAAACGATCAAGAAGCCGACCCGGAAATCTATGAAGTTGTTTGCATTGAACTCAATTTAATTCCAAGGGAGTTTCATTCGTTCAATAGAGAGGTTCAACTTTCAAAAGGGATGTTAATAAATTAATCAATTTTAGGCGGTACGAAGTTCGCCGGGTCAGCTAGTAATATATTTGAATATATTTGTGTAATACGAACACCTGCCTATATTTCTTATTACAACCGAAATCCGATTTTTGGATGCGCGCTTTTAAAACCAGACGTTACTTAACTATGTAGATAATGAAAAAATCTTTTCTTTTATATATAAAATAGGTATACTCTTGACATCAGAAATTTTCATAGAAAAAATTCCGCGTAAAACTTGAGAAAAATTGTCAGTTAAAAACGCAGGGCAAGTTCACGTCTCTTATATCCTTTTATATCGAACGAATAAAAACCATAGCTGCTGGTTGGTAAGAAAGCTGAAGAATCACAAAAAACCACACGAAATGCAAAAGGGAAATACTATCGAAAGTTTTCAAACGAGCATAAAGGCGAAACTTATAACGAGAAAACTTTCCCACTCGGTGTACACGCGATAAAGGAAACATAGAAAAGCAAAAGAATCAGAAAGAGCTAAAATAATTCACGCACGAATGGTGTCATCTAATGAATACCTTCATTTTGGATACATAATGGGGTGATAAGGTATCCCATTAGCCAACACAGCATCTTACTTACACAACACCTTTAACAATTAAATTGTATTAACCTAATCTTAGGGATACTAAAGTTTTATTTTTAATTTGGAAATGTACAGATGTAGGTAATTTCGATCTTTACAAGTATATACCAAAATGCGGACAATATTTGTAGACTGTATATGTATCGTATATACATACATATTATACTGCGAGCATTTTTTAACTTGATATGTGTGCTGGTATGGTCTTAACAAATTAATAACGCCAATCTCTATTTAGAGTATATATTTATGTAAAGATAGACGCTATTAAATTTTGGGACCATGAATATAATATATTTATTTAACGAACGTGTCTCTATTCAGTTGATTTTTGAATGGAATACCTATTCTTTTTTCCCTTCTTTCGCTTTCAATTATTCATCCTCAAGGTGAGATATTTTTGTCGCTTTTCTTTGTAAATTTGATGCATTGAGATATACTGCCATAAATAATTAATGTCAATCACGTCGTCTTCGTTATAATGTGCTGTTCATGCCTTTCAAGCAAGAATTTGTATCGGACGTCAACAGTAATGCTTGAAATAAAAACAGCGAAGAAACAGAAAACAAAAATTACTCTTTTTGAGCGAAGAGGACAAACTCTCTATGATATTTCTGTTTGTAATATATAACATCATGTAAACGCAGATAGTTTTATCCGTTTTATGAATGTCTAATCAACCACGAAACATAATATTTAAAAAAGTGTCAATTTTCACCCTTTAGCTATAGTCATCACATCATCATCATCATCGTCATTTATATCAGAAGTCGATGCGTTTTACTCATATCGCAGTCAATGAAGCTCATAATAATTTCCTTGTAAATAATTTTCCAATAAAATAAATCATTTTGATTTGTAATATTTGCTTTGTTATCATGGGGCCAAAATATTCATATTTCAAATTATGAGGTCTTTTCAATTCGGAAGATAGTTTCCGGAGAGGAACCCACTCATTAAAGAAAATCATTGAATTTAACCCTCGAATAAATATTTCTATAGCTATAGATATTTCTTTTATATTATAGCCGATGTTTCTATAAGTATATATACAGCTAGGCCTGATAGTTTCGCTATATTTAGGCATCTATATATATGTTGTGCATATACTCGTACATGTATTTTAATCGATTGTGTAAATTATAAAATAAACATAAATAAGATTTTAAAGAGATGATAATGTCAAAGGTTTATAAATTTCAGTACCTGTTTTTAAAATATTAAGTTAATTCATATTTCTATTCAAAAATGTCCATACCTACGCTTAGGCATTGATAAGTATTTAATTTATTTGGTTTTCCCAATTCATGAAAACTCCTTATTTAATAATATGACTAATACCTTAATTGCGTAAGAATTTTGTAATTTTTCTGAAAAGTCTGCCGTTGAAGAAAAGTGGAATAGTGCTCTTCAAATAGCTATGTCCCGAGAAAAGTTGCGTAGAGAGAAAGATATATTTCTCAATCCCATAAGCATTTTATACTCTGTCTCTCTGAATTCCATTAAAATACTCGCAAAGGGAAAACATGCGCATAGTTATTTGAAACGCATCATAGCCGAAATTCGGTGCCTGTTTCTGTGTTTAATAGCTAAGGAAATTTAAAAAAAAAAATATGAAAAAATCTTTTAAAATACAGTTTATTTTTCTTAGCTTCTTTCTTCAAAATGAAGTCATTTATAGAACTTTAAAATTTTGATTTTTATTATAAAGTGTTATCTTTGTAAAAAGAAGTAAAAATATAATTAAACCCCTGCAGGTACCTTTAGCATTCACTTTCATTCACATTCACGGTTATTCGAAAGCAGGTAGCTAAGCATCACTTTATAGGAAATGTACCTTAAAAAGTTTCTAAAAATAAATAGGGGAAGGCAAAACGTTAATAAATTCTTTCACTTGATTTTTGTTTTTGTTGCGAAGATAGTGCAATGCTGTCTGTAATTTGTTATCCAATATGTTGCGTATAAGCCAGGTCGCTAGAATGATCGAATTTCTACCACTAGGTGAACTCTAGTTATCTAAATTCATCTTAGAGGTAAATAAATATACCAAAAAAATTCCACTATAGGAGGCATTTCCAATTTATTTTCCAATATTACATAAGAGGATTACATATAAAATAAAAAGAAACGCAAAACGAGAAGATCCTTTTATAAATCCGTTCGTCCTGTTTGACATTTTTCAATCAGTATAATACAATATATGTATGTAATAGCAAAATAAGATAGACGTTGGTTTTAACTTTCGTGCAAGTGTAGGCTTCCGCGATTCTTCTTATATATTACACACATAAATAAGAAGCCATATAAAAGGTCCATGTGAAATTTACCCTATTACATGTTCTTTGAAGTTGCTTAATCTCCAAGGATATGAAATAATAGGAATTTTTCATAGCTCCGTTGAAATAGGTAAACTTGCTGTTAAATGCAGTAAGAATCTTTTGAAAAATAAACGTGAAATAAATAAAACCAATAAGAATAGATAAGGTTTCTTTCTTTAGACCATTTCAGATAAGATTTTTTCCTCAACTCTTCACAATTTAAATACATATTGTTGTCAGCTAGAAATACATATAGCCTATAACGCTGATACTCTGACTTTCTTAAAACTTTTATTACTCACAATTATCTATGATTTAAAATCTAAAAAAAAAAACAGAAACTAACACAGTTGTCAAGTAATGTATTTTGGTTGCCATTTGTTGTAGATCTCTGTTCTGCCCCCGAGTATTCCATTCCTCAGATGTATGCTTATCAAAGGCATCTACTGTGTAAACAATGATGGTTTCCAAATGCCTACTCGTAAACATTTGGTTTAATATACATGTGAATTTGATTTGTAGCTACACAGGCCCTCATTAATGCTACTTATTATAAGCACGTACACACTAGCCTTCTTCAAGTGCACCGGCAATAGCACTTGATCACTATTGCATTGGATATGTACTTGTGACAGTCGGCTAAGGGTAGGAACAACAGCTATATTATTGAAGAAAGGGGGTTATACTGAAAGGACGTCGTCAGTGAATAAATTGACACTGTTTCGGAGTTGTCAACAAATTGTACACAAGTACTCTTCTACCACGTATCCAGTTGGTGAATAGGTATATTGTTGAATTTGAAAAAGTTACCAATAAATTTATATCTACATATGAAAAAAAAAACATTTTAGTTAACTCAATATATCGCAGTTTAATAAATGAACTCTCTTCCTGTTAATTATTTTTTAAGGGTTTCCAAATCCTAATGCACTCAAATCGGGATAAGATATTTTTTTTGTGTATTTGTGGAAAAACTCTGATTCTCTGATCTTGAACCTGCGCCGCTAGCGTCAAGCAAAGACTTTGACCCTTTTGGCTTTTAAATTAATTTGAATTACTTTTTCCATTAACTGATATACCTATACTAAACAAAATCGATTAAATATAAATCACCATTTTTTTTATTCTAGCTTACTGGATCCTAAGGAACACTCTTAACCTAACTTTGTCTTTAAAATTATTGCCTTACGACTATCAATCTATCGTTGGAATAAAATTAGTTATCTTTACTTTTCAAGAGACTTCCAGAAATTTGAATTCTTTAGTAGCTATGCATTTTATTTAAAAACTACTACCCAGGCTACTTTTACATAAAAAAAAACATTTCGTGGATTGGCCATCCTGATCACGTCTATGGGGACGGAAGACGCCTGTGTAAAACTCGGATCTTTTCCAGTGTTTTATTAAACCACCAGGACAGCCATAAGCCATCTCTTGGATTCGGTGCCATATTAGACTACTAGGACAGCCATATTAATTGTTTTCTTTCGACAATAAACATCCACCTTTTTTGTAAATTGTGCTATAAGTATGATAACGTACCCTGTTACATAGGACGACTTTAATTTGTTGTATTAATTATTCCACAATATCTAATGAGATAAGATTTAAACAAATTACCTGATGATGTTGATATCATCATCCGACTTCTGCACAAGTGTCAAGATCACTACACATTTAGTTGGTAGGTATGACTAGTTTATTCATTTATTTAAAATAGTGTAGGTAAAAAATGTCAGAATGACTAAATTTATGATCTAATAAAATAAAAGCTTGCAATAAAAATCCTACACTTAGAAGGCAACATAAAATTACAATATATATATACATATATTGTCCGGTAGGGTAATTTGAAACGGTCGCTTTTATACCAAGACTGGCCAAATATCCTTTTAGCAGTCCCCTTTTAGAAAATGAAATGATAAAGAGTGTGCCGCTTCCGCCAACGACACAGTCGATTTATGTTTTAAGTATAGTAAAACATTTCGATTGAGAACGAACAATAAAAGAGGAAATGGCTTTATTGTGCAGTTTTTATCTGCAAATATAAACAGGGTGTTTCAGGTCAATTTGAACAAAATAAAAAGCGGTAAGAGTTAGCTTGCCTATCTGCCACTATTTTGATACCCTTACTTTCAAAGATTTTGAAAAATTCGTTGACCATAAGATTCAGTAAAAGCCTGTGAATAGATCGCGTGGCTTTACAACAAAACGAAGAAGGGAGAAAAAGATAAAGCACGAAAATCACGCCATCAGAAAAAATGTCCGTCTACCCGACCAATAGGTGCTGCGCCAGTCGGCCTACCAGCTGAACTATTAAAGTGACTTTGTAAAGAGCTTACACCAACTCATCTCCAAGGGTAAGTCTGATAAAGCATCACAAATGAGTTCATCCAAACTGTGACAATTACAGGGGCATCAGTCTCCTCAATATCGTCTGAAACCATTTGTCGACCAACCGATTTACCCCTACCGGTGAGATTATAGACCTGGTTGGTCTATAACAAAAAATTCACACTACGACAGTTCCCGAAAAAAACCAAGTAGTCCCGATCAATACACACTATTTTTTATCGGTTTTAACTCCGTTTATATGAGTATTTATAGAGGCGAACTTTATAGAGCCATGTTCAATTTTGGCGTCTTTGTAAGACTCGTCAGGTTGTGCAAAATGACGATGGAGAGCACTCAGTGCTTCATTAAGGTCGAAAACAATCTTACCGAGACTTTAGATGTTAAAAACGGACTTTGACCAAGTGATTGAACATCATACTTGTATAAAACTCACAAGCCAGCACCAGAGCCATCATTTGTTACTAGTTAGGTACAATTACTTGTATACGCAAGTCACTTGTATGTTTGTGACTTAACGATTAAAGAGGGCAAAACCCATGCAAGTATAACTATGCTGTCAAGAAAAATCCACGAATCGTATACAGAACGTTAAAAACGACACATATAGCTTTGGGGTATTAACAGACTTTGTTTATATCGACTCTACTATAAACTCTGATTACAAAACCAATAATCGCTGTTTCTTGGGACTGAAACAACTAAATATAGATTCTGCATAACCCTTGATGATCCCTGTCCTGCTTTATGGAGTTCAAGCTTGGACTCTATTTAAAGCGTATGAAGATATCGTCGGTCGCTTCAATAGAAAGATTCTTCGTAAAATTTGTTATTCAAGATATACAGCGACATCGCACTACAATCAAAAAATTATGCATCAGTAGCCTACAATTTTTAAACATGGAAAGTTTGTACTGCGCAACTAGAATAAGTTTGCGAAAGACCGAGCTGGAATGACACAGGTCAGGTCAGGCCCAGGTCCACCCCGGACTGAGGCGCCAGATAAGTATGTAGATAAGTTTATCAAGCAATTCGATTAACAATTAATCCATAGATATACAGGGTGTTTCAGTGTAAGCCACTAACACTGAAACACCCTGTATATCTTAAATACTAGTGGCTTGTTCTGCAAAATATTTTTTTAATAAAAAAACATAACTGTGGAGTGCGCATAGTTTTAAAATATCGAAGAACAATATAACGAGAGCTTAATAATATTTGCATACATAGATACACAAATATACTAATTATTTGGGTACGGTATTCTTCAAATAAGCATTTTGAAACATTATATAAATAAGCTACTTTTAAAACGCACAGTACCTTTCACATACTTGTATTAAATAGTCACAATACCTTAACGCATTCACCCTATTTTACGTTTTAATCGCTATAATTTATTACTTCCGAATATTCCGATTTTGCGATAAATCACATGTAGTGCTGGTGCAATATAAGATTGTGGCAGGGCAGGCAAGTCCATAAGGGATGTAATTTATAATTAATAGTCAGACAATCATATGTGTCATAATCATGAGCATACATTTTCACTCAAACTATATGAAATTAGTATAATTTGTGGTTAGGTTTATCTCCTGTTTCGTACGTGTGTGGGAATATAGCAAAATATATCAAACAGTGGGATGAGACTTTATCGGTATGCGAGGACAAATATTGATTTGGCAATCAGTTATAATTGCACACTTGACTATTATTCAGGATGTCATTCCAATTAACAATTTCGAAGCTACAAGAGTTCGAGTTACTATTCATATGTAAAGGTATACCTAGCGTATTATATATGCATATGCAATACATTGAATACGATTAAAATAATAATTTAAGGAATTATGTTACATAGGATTGTATTATATTTAGTTGTATATTTTCATAATCAGCTTTATTGAAGTTATCACACTAGACTACTGTCATCACTGCTATTGATTTTCATTAGTGGAGTTGATTTTTATTTTGAGGTACCTAGATAAGATTCTTTAACTGAACTGTTTTACAAAATTTTCGTGTTTCTTTTTTAGCTCAGATACATCAGAGCTCAGAATTTGTGTTTTTTTTTTTTCGTTTCGAGCACCATCAGAGCGCGCTCTATGAGCTCAGGATATATTGACTGAGCATCCTGAGTAAAAAACTGATTACACGCTTCCAGTCACATTTGACAGAAAAACAGGATAAACAAAATTGTTGAAGCGGCGGACGAACCTTGTTGTTCTGGAAGTGAATATTTACCAATTTAATAAATAACAATTAATAAATATTCAATTTATACATACATTTACAACAAATGACAGCTATGTGCTCAAGTGTGTTTCATAAATACCACAGAACAATCTGAGCACGCTCGCTTCAAAGCGGAAAAACGCCTATTAGGTCTTGTTCGAGGATATTATACCAAATAATCCACCAAAAGGTGCAAATTACGCGCATGTAGCATATATTTGTTTTGTATTTTCACAAATACCATGACAATACAAAAATAGAAATGCATTTATTTCCCAAGACATGAGTTTTTTCTCATCTAAAATTGCCAATTGGACGGACGAATATCATTGTACCGCTATATAAAACAGACGAGTCTGCTGATGCAGGCGCCCCTCATTACACATGTTTTCTCTCATTTATCATAAAATGGAAAATACATATCTCGAGAAGGTCTCCCCTATGATTTAGTTTCCCCATATAATTGTTAATTTACTAATTAATTCACAAATTTGGACCACTATCGAGTAACTATACATCTTTGCGTTTATATTTATTCGAATATTATTTATGTTTCATTGAATTCGTGTTAATCCCGCGCTTATAATGTGGAACAAAACAAATTGCTCAAGGATTTTAAGAACTACATATTAGGTACCTAGTTTTAAAACGCAGGGACTGGAATATAAAATCGCATTATTTACGTATACAAAAATAAGTTTGCTCTTCCTAAATTCTTTGAACGTCATTGCAGTATTTCCTGCATTGTGGTTGACTGACAAAACTATAAAAGATAGTTCATGCAGACGTTGCCTTTTAAACTTTTTGATTTTATGTGGAATATGTGGTTGCCTTTATTTTTTTAATCGGTCGTAATAAAACTAATAATTAAATCGCTTACAATGTCAGTATTTAATATAAATCAAGAAAATTAAAGGGGAGTGCACGTTAATGCAGGTTTTGATTGCTTTCTATTCAGAAAAAACGATTTTTGGACGCTAAAATTAAAAAGTGCAAATAAATATGTCTTTACTTGTCACCCTCGCTTTTTGGAATTTGACTTTTTTTTTTTGATGAATGGAGCATTAGCATTGTTTGCCCGATCCACAAAAAAAGGCGACCCTTTAAACTGGGCCAACTATAGAGGCATCAGTCTTCTTAGCGACGCATATAAGTTCCTGTCTGCCGTACTGTAAAACCATTGCCCGGTAAATCCACAACCGACCAAATATTCACACTACGGCAGATCCTGGATAAAACACAAAAAGTCCAAGTCGATACCCACCTCCTGTTTATTGATTTTAAGGCCGCATATGACACCATTTATAGAGACGATCTATACAGAGCCAATGTCTAGTTTTGGCATACCTGCCAAACTTATCAGAACGGTCGCTGCTCTATAAAGGTCGGAAACAATCTCACCGAGACCTTTAATGTCAAAAAAGGATTTAGACAAGGTGACGAGCTGTCATGTGACTTTTTCAAAATCATTCTTGAAAAAAATGTGCGAAACTCGCAAGCCAACACTAGAGGCACAGTTTTCCAAAAGTATGTGCAACTACGACATCGACATCATTAACAGAACACAGCGAGCTGTCACTGGTGCGTTTGCAAGTATCAGTACAGAAGCGGCAAAAATGGGTTAAGTAGTGAATGAGGGCAAAAAAAACTAAATATACATGTCATCGACGAATCGGGCAGAGCGTCACAATAGACAGCTACAACTTTGGGGTAGTTGGGACTTTGTCTACCTCGGCTCCACTATTAACTTTGAAAGTGACATCACCTCAGACATCAAGCGAAGAAGTACACTTGCCAACCGCTGTAACTTCGGCTTTGGTGAAAGGGCCTTTTTATGTGTTATTCCCAGAAGCCAACCATAATATCCTCGTTCAGTTGTCCGACGTAGATACTTACCACTTATTTAGAAATACTGAAATCAGATGACCAATAAAATTGTAAGCTCGGTGACGAATTTTTCAGTTTTCATACCTCTGAGTTAAGTCCGGACAACAGACCGTGAAAACACAATGTGTTTCATAAAGCTTGTACCTACAAGCTGACTTTTTAGGTATGTATAACATTTCAGAGACTGTTTAGCTTCTACAGCCATATTCACGACGGAGATTTTTACCCAACAAACGGAGCACATTCTACAAACAAAATATTTTGTACCTATCGCAAAACATCTCCAGAGGCCGACGCACTTGAACACCTGGCCGATCCCCTGGAGAGGGTAGCAATTTCGTTTACGACTTACACATTTATGAACGAAGTTTGTACCAGTCAATGCCGTCGAGCCAGTTTTGCGCCTTAACTCTCTAGCTATCTACCACTCACACAATGAAAATCACGGTATCCACTACCAATGAAGGACTGTACTTATTCTATCAAGTCTCTTAAGAATTTATTGTACCTACCTAGAATAAATCCAACGTAAAAAATGCTTAAGACGAAAAAGCAACAACATGTAGCTTGCAACCCTCTTTTTTCTCGGAATTCGTAAAAAAAATTAAGAGGGAAGAAAGGTCTTCACCACAAAAAAAAACCCTCAAAAAATCTTATGCTGAATATTCTTTAAGCAGTACAACGCATGCTCCACAAACCTCATATTGCGAGCGTGTTGTAATTTTAACAATTGTTAAGGGTTGTCGCCTTGTGGGATTTTTTTTTCTTCTTTTTTTTTGATTGCCTATCCTAAACTGTAACTCACGTTCAGAATATAGTTACCGAAACGAACAAAAAATCATTCTCACAGATCTCCCATAATCCACAGGTTAATGTGGATATATGTGTTGGAGTGGAGTTTACTAATACAGTTCGGTGAAAAGGGCGAGAGATTTTGCGCAGGTGATATGGAAGACACATTTTGCCTCACACCAATAAAAGGGAGGTAATGTTCTATTTTGCAAGTTTACTATTCGACTGTTTCAGTCAACAGCTCTATGAATATGGGAGCTAAATATGGGGGTTGAGTTTGAGTGTGGCTGATTGGGGTTGATCTTCAATGTGTCGGTAAACATGCATTTTCTCGGTATGAGTAATGAAGGTGAGTAAGATTGCCCCAATGTTGAGTTATAAAGTAAATGGATTTTTGCTGTTGCTGCTTGTGATAGCGTTTTTCTTTCTTTGTTTAATTTTAGTAGCCATTTTCTTCATGATTAATTTTGGGCGTCCCTTATTCGAGAATCCATTGGTATATCCAGATTTTAAATTTAAATGGAACTGATTAGTTATTTAACGCCTTTTAAATGATTTTGATTTAAGGTGTAACAAGGCTTATACTTAATACGAACATATACATATACATTTTAAGTATTGTGACTTACAAAACCCCTACGTCCGGAGATTTGTATAAATTAAAAGTACCTACTGATATACATAAATACGTATAAATATATTCGGTAATACATATTGTACCTTTTTGTATATCTATAACAATCGACCATGATATTAAACCCATTAAAAATTCTAAAGTGGATGTTTGACCTTTTTGTATGGTAAAATGAAGGCACAGTACAGAAACAAATCCGCGAAAATTATATTAGGGGAGGCCTTCCGGATCCGCACTCTACCATTCACATATGTCTGTAAGATATATGGTATAACAACTTAAACAGAAATAAACAAAGCGCCACACATACTCCATATTGTATGTCATCATTTTCAAATTTTCCCTTTGCTATATGGTTTCAAAAGGACAACTTTTTCCTACACCATAAGGATGTCGGTTGTTCCAGACCTTTTCAAATTTACGTACGAAAGTGATATAATGGGCAAACAACAACAATAACTAGGATCCATTTACAAATTCAAATAAAACATTCAGATCCTTTTTGTGGGTTTTCAACTTGTTGGAATTTTGATATTTTTATCCTCTTACGTATGGTAAGTTCGGTACTTTTTTTATCGGTACATATATTTTCTTCCCAGAACGATATAGAGTTTAATGATAATCAAATAATTAAAGTACCTACCTATTTAACTTATTGTAATTGATATATAGATGACATGCATAATATTTATCAACAAAATGTCAATAATAATATTGAATACAACTGTCATTCTTTTTGTATTGCAAACGAAATCAATCAGATTCTTGAGTGGGAAGCTTCATTATATATTTAAAGAAGTGGGCGATGTTGCGTCAACTTTAAAGTGGTAGGTAGTTAATACTAATTTGTTGATTTGTTTGCTTTGAATAGTTTTAGCTTTTGATTTAAAAATTTAGGTATAGGCACTTAAATACATATTATATTACATAACTGTACATATACCTCTGCCTATTCAATAGTTTTGGAAAAGAAATAAAGCGATTATAAGCGATTGTTGTGGTTATTAAACACAAATATTTGTTTGTTTACAATTTATGTATAAATAACGTCAATATCATATCTGTATTTGACGAGGGGTTAAAAGTAGCTGTATATAATAAGGTATGTGCCTATATGAACTATTATAAAATTAAAAATTTTCAACTTTTCATGTAAATGTAAATGCATAAATAGTAAAAATGAGGATTTTCATCCTGTATCGCGTAAATATTGAAAAACAGGAAGACATTTCTTATTACTACTTTATTAAATTTTATGTACGCGGTCATAAGGCATGATTTTGATTAATACATTTAGATTTTCTTCATACTATGTATTTATTTAATAGTACTTCTTACATTGCCATAACCTGAATAACTTCGCCACACTACCAATATAATCAATGGGCCTTACTAATAATCATTTTTATCCTTCATACTAAATATTCTGTAGGTCACAATATGCAATTTTGTATGGAAAATATCGCCTTTTTCGAAAAATTAAGCCTGTACACTAAAAATGATTATTAGTGTCGGGCAATAAATAACAAATGCTGCTTTCATGCCCCTTGTAGTAAGAGAAAGATATTGTATTCGTACAAAATTTCGAACTCGTAAACTCGAGATGTTCATTAATTCTGAAATGACGATAATAGAGGAGCTCAAAAAAGTGGGTCTGTCTGTTCGTATGCTTCTGAAGCCTACAGGATAAACCGCTGGCCGGATTTTGTTAAAACTTCGGATTTGGTGTTTGTGGGCCTACAGTTCGGGGGCCGTTTTTTTTGCACGGCAACCTCAATATTAATGGTACAAACTTCCTATATTAAATTTTCTAACGATTTCAACTAAAATTGATATTTGAGCTTAAGTAGGTGGCTAGCATGGGTTTTCGCTAAAAAAATCGAAAATAAAATCTAAAAGCAAATTATGTTTTTTTAGTGCAGTTTTCCAAAGCGAAATTAAACCAAATTTTTAAATTGTCTTTATTTCGTCACTGGCAACGAAACAAGACCAATTTGGCATTATTTTGTTTTCGTTTTTAAATATGTGAAACATTAATATAAACAACTTTGTATACACCAACCTTTAACCGTGAATCCAAGCATAATGGGGCAGAATGCCCTTCCATACATATTTCATACTGTTCATGCATTGTGGTTTGGTGTTATTTCCATTAGCTTTTGGCATTATTTCCATATTGGCCAAATTGGCCTTATTTCACTTTTGAAGGCGAAATATTACCAAATTCGTTTGGCTTTATTTCACGTCACCCTCACCGTACGTCACCATGAAAAAATCGATGTTACTATAAATATTAGTCTTGCTTGTGGGCGAAAATCGACCATAACTTTTATAAGTATGTAGTACTAAAAAACGTATCACAATATACGATATTTATTTTGTTTTTTTATAAACGGAAAAAGCGACATGTAGATATAAAAAAGCCCCTTTGAAAATAAGTTTTACTCATTATTCACATAATATACATATTTACAATACGTACGTCAGCATGCAAATTTAGTGCAAAAAATGTATGTCGAAAAATATTTTCCATAGTATCATTGAAAGATAAATATACAGTTGCTTAATTTTAGGGGTAGTTAAATTGCATTCCTTCGAAAATAGGTTCTAATCTAAGATGACTTTAATTCACATACCTACGTTAGGTACTATGATAATATGGCGGCGATATATTGAATGTCACAATATGCAATTTTGTATGGAAAATATCGCCTTGTTCGAAAAATTAAGGCTGGACACTAAAAATGATTATTAGTGTCGCGCAATAAATAACAAATGCTGCTTTCATAACATTTTTTTTTAAAAACTCATACGAGGTTAGTCATGACGTATACGTTAGTATATGCGTTTATGTCTATCGGTATATAGTTCGGCTACTATATAGGTGAAGCGTCTTTCGTTTCATCGGAGTTCGGAATTACTACAAATCGAGCCATGCATTCTGTTCACATTCATGCCCCTTGAACTCGTTATCTCGAGATGTTCATTAATTCTGAAATGACGATAATAGAGGAGCTCAAAAAAGTGGGTCTGCCGGTTCGTATGCTTCTGAAGCCTACAGGATAAACCGCTGGCCGGATTTTGTTAGAACTTCGGATTTGGTGTTTGTGGGCCTACAGTTCGGGGGCCGTTTTTTTTGCACGGCAACCTCAATATTAATGGTACAAACTTCCTATATTAAATTTTCTAACGATTTCAACTAAAATTTATATTTGAGCTTAAGTAGGTGACTAGGCATGGGTTTTCACTAAAAAATGTATGTCGAAAAATATTTTCCATAGTATCATTGAAAGATAATTATACAGTTGCTTAATTTTAGGGGTAGTTAAATTGCATTCCTTCGAAAATAGGTTCTAATCTCAGATGACTTTAATTCACATACCTACGTTAGGTACTATGATAATATGGCGGGGATATATTATATGGGGAATTGTTACCATATACCCACAATTTTTTGTTTGTGCGCATCTGTGGCACTGTACCTTTCTCCTCATTTCATAACAAATACTTAAAAAGTATACGGAAACTTTTGATGTGAACGTATTAATATTTATAATGATGAAGATGATTATATACACAATTATTTACCTGCATTCAATTTGAACGTTCAAAGGATCTCGTAGGACAATAATAACAGATAAATAAACTATGATAAAAAGATAATAAGCTATGTACTTCTTAAAAAAACGGAATGCGTTAGCACAACTTCAAAATAAGTGTTTCAATTGGTAAACTAACGCAATAAATAATTTTAAAGCAATTGTTTGCAATTTATTTTTTTCAATATTCCAATACATGGAGGGAGAAAATAATCATCCTATATTCTCTATTGCGTGATATAAACGTAGAATTAAAGAAACTCCCAAAGGATATGAAACTTCTGCGTTAGTGAAAAACAAACGGGAACAACACAACCGGAAGAAGTCAAAATGAAATCAGCAGAAAATGCTATTACATCCCCACGATAATGGTTGTGATGACGAGAAGGATGATAATGGGGGAATCTCGTATAATTTTCGCCCTTCTTATGAGGGTGTGTTTGTGGTGACTGACAAAAAAAAAAAAGATATAGAAGGGGTTGAATAGAGGTTTTCGAATTTGAAAGCGAAAATATTACAGCATAGTAAATATATTTCTCCCTGGGGGAATTTTGTGTCCTTCGGCTGATTCTTAGTAGTACTGATGTGACAGACCCATTCACACACCTCTGAACAGAAGATAAACATATATGTTGACAGGTTCACTTATGACTGAGCTTGTTTACATCAGATTAATGCACCCTCAAAAGTAGCATAGATAATTACGCTTAAAAAACGACAAAAAGATGTCGAAAGAACCTTGTTCCAGAAAACAATATACCTACTTCGAAAGTTAAAACACATTGTAATATGAGTATGCAGAAATGTCTACCTAATTCCTAACTAACACAGTATTGTAACAAAAAACACCTCATATCTGTCACACTTTAAAATTCCAAGGACAGTTTCGATGGACTTATTTTAGAAACGTATATAAATTACAATAAACATTTTATTACTTTCATTATTTGCTTTACCACTAGATAGTGTTTTTTTGTCCATTGTCACCGAAAAATATTGTTTTTTTTTATTATTAGTCTAAATCTAAACTACCTTCCCCTGGTGGGGCCAGGCATTCATTATATAAATATTCTGTCATTAAAGACGTTATCGCAAATTTTATTAGAAGAACGAGCTCTCATGGAACTATAGAAATTATTTTATTCTGCCCTTAGGGCGTTTGTCGCGTTTTTTGAAGCAAGTACTTATTTGATATAATTACCAACAGGGGCTAAAAAATCGAGAGTTGAATTGTCAGACAGCGGCATTTTTGGAACTACAATTTTAAATAATACCCCTCTTTAGCTTGAAATTTAAATCAAATTTTTACTCGCCCCTTATTTTAATGCAAATACAACACTGAAACGCAAGAAGTTTATATGCTTCTTTTCTTGTTTAAAAGCATCCCGCTGGGGTGGTAATATACAGTAACCGGATACAAGCGTTTTCTCTGTGATTCTGACATATGTTTTTCAAACGATTTGCTAACACATTACGACACTTATTGCCCTAAGGTCTCGTCATAAATCGCGAGTCACACAACACATCATTATTATATTTTTATTGTATAACACTGCCTTATATTCTGATGGAACTATACTGGCGCCAGGTACTTTCAAAAATCAGATACATGGGGTTGAGCGTATTTGTTCACCTCCGGGCAGTAAAGTAAAGTTTACTTCAAGATAACTGCCACATAACAACACATTTGCGAAAAGATTCTGGCATAAGAGGATACACGTGATACTTCCGGACATACGCTTTATATAAATGTGTGTTTTTGTACCATCGCTTTATCGAGTGTATCATTTAAGGGACCGTGATTTTGGGGAAATTACATGAAGTTATCTATCTAGGTTGCATCCTTTATTTTCAAAGCTATCGGTTCAAAAAATGCTTTGTATTTAGATATATGTATATAAAAGACAAAGTAATATCTAGTGATTCCATGCATACAATAAAAATGATAACAGTGGTAGGTAGGGTTGATTCCGATTCACAAAAAAAAATATTTTGTGAAGTAAACATTGAACTAAAATGAGAAGGAATTTCTGGCGCCATAAAATGCAACCGTCTGAAAGTATATTCCCTTTTATTTAAAGAGAAAAATAAATAAATGATCTAATTTCCTTTCAACTCCTTTGATGTAAGTTATGTTTTTCTCTCGACTCAGATTTCGTTACAAATAAACTCACATTTTAGCTTTAGTTAACTGCAAAATTTGGTTTTACATAAACAACATATTCTAAACCAAATATCCTTAGCATAGATGTTCAAATTGTTTGTAGGTGTACGTGTGTACGTTGCTAACGTCTGAAATGATTCGAATATTTAAATAAATTATTCATTTTTACTTTTGCTTCAATGTTATCGGATATTTCTTGAATTAGGTATAGCTTAAAAAGTGAGTAGGAAGTTTTTTATTCCAATGACGACCAATAAGAAAAAGTTTCGATACTATACACTCGTTTGTTTTAATCATGCATTCTTTTTATATGATTGTCCATTTGGTACATACTCGTTTAGTTAGTGAATTTAATCAAACAATCACTTGAATAGGTAAATATGCCTTGGTGTTTAAATCAATTTTGAAAGTCATCATATGTTCTAAAACAGTCCAAAATTAAAACAAGTAACAGTGTTATCATCGGCCTGGCCGATGCTTTGATACCATCTACTGCATAGAAGTCATGCAAAATTGTAGGCATGTGAGGTACGTAATGTATGTAATTACATTGAACAACACACAGAGAGACACATGGGCCTTATGTTGATTTTGTATGGGAGGTACCAGAACTACTTGACCGACCTAGCCCATTTTTAATACCAACTTGATGACAATAAAAATAAGTCCTCTCATTCGAGTATTATGCTCAGATTGTTTTGAGGTATTTATGAAACACACTTGAGCACATAGTTGTCAATTGAATATTTATTAATTATTATTTATTAAATTGGTTAATTTTCAGTTCCAAAACAACAAGATTCGTAAGTGTGTAATTAACTCACCCTGCTCGGACATTGACACTTATATTGTTTTATAATATAACTAGCTAAGCTGGCGAACTTCGTACCGCCTAAAATGAAATTAATTATTGACATCCCTTTTAATAGTTGAACCTCTCTATTGAACGATTGAAACTCCCTTGGAATTAAATTGAGTCAGCTTCTTTTTAGTTTTTTTTCCGCTCTAATGATTGAATTGAGTTGGTCCAGTCAGGTTTTTTCAATCATCCAAATCAACCAAAGCAGGTGGGCAATCGGCAATCCTCTCTTCTGCCATTCGACACAGTACATCCAGAAACGCGATTGTCCAAAAACATTCTTTCGAATAATTTGTTTTCCACTTCACATTAGATAAAGCTGTTATAGAACATTAAAACATTATTATTATATCATTAATAAAATAGTTGCGATTTGTGAAGTCGGTAACTCAGGGGTTAGTATGCTGGAATACTTGGTCGAGTGGTGAATTTGTAAAAATGATAGTATTCGAATAACGAATACAATATACCTCCCCTTCTTTCTACCAAACGATATGCGCCGTACACGGCCTACGCACATATAGGCCTTATGCCACATCACCTATTTTTTTAATGCTTGCGATTTGCACCCACCACCCCAAAGCAGAGCAAGACCAAAACTATCGGGTCAACCATACGCACCCACAAATTTCATTGAAATTGGTTGAGTGATTTTGGACATCGACAACAGCACCTAATGGGTCCAAAACTATCCTACCTTCCTAGGTGGAACCAAACATACCCACCCATCCACAAAATTCCATTGAAATCAGTTGAGTGGTTTCGGAGATTGACTACAGCTCCACCTGTCGGGTGGCCACCAAAACTATCCTGCCCTTTAAGCTGATACCAACCCTACACATTCACAAAATTTCAATTAAATTTGTTGAGGGGTTTCGGAGGTCGACAACACAGGTATGCTCACATAAATCATAAATGCCTATAACTCGTATAACCAATACACTTACAAACACCGTATATACATATAAACCTTGGTATTGACGTCTAATTTTATTTGTAATTTCAAGAGACACAATCTGTCCACGCATTAAGAGAACATCAATTCAAACACAATGCGAATTTTTAATAAAAAAAAAAAGGAGATAGATGACAAACAAAATGTGCCTGGCGCCACCTTGTGAGAGTTTTCCGAATTTTCCCTGATTCAAGACAATTAAAATAAAAATAAATAATTCAAATCCGTCGAGTCGTTTTTGAGTTTTTACTCGACCAACGCACCGAAATTGTTTTTTTATATAAATATATGTATACCTAGATGTTAATGTGTGGAAAAAACACAAAATGTACTGAAATTCATGTATTTTTTTCCACACGCACAACATACAAATACGTTTTCCGATTTCAACCAAACTTCACAAAAACCTTATATAGACCAATACCAAAGATGTGTAAAAGTTTGGTTAAAATCGGAAAATGCGTTAAGGCGTGAATCGGCGACAAACGCACACAATTTCAAGGCTCAATTTTATATATAAAATGGTTTACTTTGGATGGTTTGGATGGTTTACTTATTAAAAATGTGAAATACAGCCGGCTTTCTTTGTACCTATCAAGTGTTCTTTACAAATACAAGTAGAAAAAAACAACTGTAATTTAACTTGTAATTTAATTTGAATGAGTTTGTATCGCAAATGTTCGAGCATGCAACTGACTAAAGGAACACTGCGGATATTTGCGAAGCGATGCATTTTGACATCAGGAGTTCTTTTAAATTGCTCGGTACATTGAAATTGTTAGAAAATAATACAAAATATTTTTACGGTTCCTTGAGCGTTGCAGTAAGTTGTTTAATTATGTGCATGACTTTTCCCTCAGAAAGCATATTATTCAACAATCGGCCATGACTAACCAGAATTAAATATATAAATTTCCTTAGATTAGAAGCTTATATAATAATATTCCCGGATCAATTCTGGAAAAAAATCCAGAATAGATATGGCAGGCAGAGAAAAGATGAAATCTCCTTAATACTTTACATATAGGTATACTTCAAATCACGGGTTCGATTTCCGAAGAAACCCAAAATCAATCTTAAGATTTTTTCCCGATGTACGAAACAACATCATCAGGGATGCCAGCTTACGCACTTATTTCACAAGTGGGAATACACTGGTTATGCTAAAGAGAAATTTAAATGCGAACAAAATGTGGACCTTTGAGATATAAATATTTCAAACATGGGAAACTTCTAGTTAGTACTTTCAATAAGTCAAAGATAAAGTACCTTAGTATAACGTTAGGGTCGGGTCACTGTCACGTAGATATTCAAACTGTTTAATTCCAGCTTTTTGGTGCATGAGACTGGAGAATGTATTTGTCTACATTACAGGAAAAGTTGTCACCTAACATACGCATACAAGCACCAAAGTCCATCTTGCTGCCAGCTACCGCCACAACTAACTTTCAAGGCCTGCCAACATAGACTATAAAACTGAATCGATAAATACTTGTCTTGTTATAAGCCTCAAAATAAATTGGAACGTAACTGATTGACACGTTACCATCAAGAAAAGAACATTTCGCTATCAACCGCTGTTTAATGAACATAGAAATGCACATTACCATCACTATTTTACGATTGCGACTGTCCGACTGCGCTCTGCGTTTTTAAAAGGCAGTGTTCTGTCGTGTTCCTGATCCTCTGTGTGATTTTTAGTTTTCTTAGCCCAGTCTTATTTTCAACAGTCGAAAAAATAAAAATGCACTCTCGTTAATCCCAAACATACATTCGGAAGTTAACTGTTTTATGAAAGCTAGTCGAATAAGTCATAAAATTGCCCCAAAAATAAAAACCCAAACATCGCACAACCGAATGGTTGTAAGAGGCTAGGGCTAGAGTTCTGTATGGGCTTTTTATTTTATTTCTTTATATTACTTACGTACTTGTATATGAATGCCATGACTTTGCATTATATACTATAAACAGACACTGAATAGATCGATGTAGTAAAGTTGAATGCATAATATACCTAGTAAATAAAAGTATTTTTTGTAAGTAACTTTTTTAATGACACAGAACATTTCTTAGAATTCGAACAGCTGGAGCGTGTTGAAGAAATAAAAGTGAGGCGCAAATTAAATTGTTTACATTACTTTATTTAAATTCGCACTTAAGTAAATCCATTAGCTAGAAACGTGCATAACTTCAACAGTGTTTTTTTTTCTCTTTCGTTGGGCTGAATATACACACACAAACATTGTATTATTTCCTGCGTGACGTACAGTAGCTGGCGTAAATCCCAGCAAATTCAATGTATCAATCAAGGTTGTAATTCTTTTTTATAGACGCCCATTGGGAATAAAAAGGGGGTGCATTTTGAATTCACCAGAGTTCGACAAGTTGTCACAACACATGTCAAATGTGCGCAAAGGGCGGGTGGTTTGGCATACCAAAATTAAGAGCCTAACTTTACATGGAAATTTCAATACGGCTTTATTTGTTGGGAGGTTATCAGGACGATGAAGCAAGTTTACCATATTCGCCACGTGTCGGTCGCGTGCTCTTCTTGTGAAAGCGCTACAGTGCGAATTGTTAATAAAAGCTAGCTGAAGGCAGCTCTTCCCATCGAATATACTAATCCAACTTGTGGTTTTGGCAGACTTCGGGTTTGAGAAAAAAACAGTCGGTGCCCGCCCAACCCTTAGTGATAATTATAATTGAACCGCTCGCCTCACTACGTCTAAATGAGTGTGTTTGAAAATGTCCATGCATGGCACGCACATTGAGACTTCTAATTTTTGTTGCGCATATTAAATTTATTTGACCTTAGGATTTTGGGCACTAGAAGATATACGAGCATATCGGCCTATTAAAGCATTATATACATACATAAATCCTACAAGATCCACCCTTGGGAGTACCGAAGCGTAGGAATCGATTCTGATGAAGCGTCAGATAGACTTCTAATTTACACAGAGGGTGTCCGATAGCTGCCGTCGTTACAGCATGCATTATTAATTTACGCCAAAACCAGACCTGACATTTTACACTCAATTATCGGCACTCGATTGCATACACGTGACTTTAAAATGTTTTATTAAAGTCACGGAAAAAATATTCCTGTCAAGATGACAGTTATATTTCTCATTGCTATAGATGGATATGTAAACTATTATTCGTGCAGCTTAAACTGTTATACAAAGCTTGTATCTGAGGCGAAATATTAGTTCGTCAATTTCAAGTTGGGATTTCGCTAAAAGTTTTTATGTTGCCTCTTTCCGGACATATAATGTCAAGATAAGACCATCTTATATTGAACCGACGGTTAGTAGTCGCGTCATATAAAACAATTTTAAGATTAACTTTCACACGGCAAGTGGAGTCCATACGAAGGTCGCTAGTTGCATTGTAAGACAAGCTTTAATGGAAAAGTTAAAACTTATATCAATACGAGTGTACCTACATCTTCATATGAGTGGATACTCAAAGGAAAAGCATTATATAAATCAAATTAGCCGTTTTTCCTCATATGGTAGCTGAGATTAGGCAAACCAATTAGGATAACATTATTTACTGACTATCCCCTCTGGCTATATGGCTAAAATACCTTTTACACATGCAATTTAATCTTTGGCTTCACTGATTTAATGGACCCAATTTCGTCTTTCAAAATCTACCATGCGAAATAGTTTATAAATTTGCCGTAATTCTCTTGTTTTATATTATTTGATTTAAATTTTAATTTATTAGGGGTAATATTTGAATTAACTTCGTTGTGTAAGCATACGTTTGTACAGCCTTCGCCAAAAGCGTTGGTTTTCACAGCCTGTTTTATTTTGGCACACTTGAAACATGAACAGCAGGTACACATAATTTGTACAAATGGAGTAAGCACTTTCTGTTTCTGTTACACAAACCTTTTCCAAGATTATACGAACAAAATTATTATTACAAAAATATCTTTCCCCGATCAAAAAGTGTTTGATCATATTTATTATCAAAGTTTAATTCATTTTAAAAAATGTTGTTTTTAAAGAAACGGTATATATTATTTAATACCTTAATATAATTTAAATATAGGCGTGCGAGCTTAAAGAGACGACCAGTAGGAGATCCTGTGACACAAGTCTACTGCTGCTGCTGCGCACATCATTTTCTCGAAACTCGAAATATAAGCGTATTACAGTGAATTTCCAGTCATAAAGGACTGATGCGCAATTTTGTAATGAGTCCGTTGTCGCTGTACGTGTATGTACACTTCGCATTGTTCGTTTTTCGTCAGTAAATCATCTTCTTCAAAGCCAGTCAATGCAAATAGGACAGACAGATTCACTAAGGATCCTCATAGAAGCAGCGATTGGCAAGAGTGATTTTTTTTCTAATTTCGGCTGAGATGTTGTTCTAAGAATTTTATAGCAGAGTCAAGATAGACAAAGTCCCTTACTACATCAAAGTCATAGCTGTGGATTGTGACGTTCTATCCGATTCATCAATGTTGGGTGTCCCCCCTTGGTGACAGCATAGACTTGGTTTTAAACCTTTTGCAATGAAAATCTTCACCTTCGCACATACTTAACTTGTAATTGATCCTAAGATGTTAACACATCTATAAACAAGCTAAGAAGCTTAATGGCATTCTTCGAAAAGTCCGCCCGAGTTCTTCAATTCTTGAAGAATCCATATACACTTTGAAACACGGGTTTTATTTGACTTTTTTTTTTCATTACACACATGATGGTACAAATGTCGCTAATTGGGTCCTTAAAATCAGATCCTGTTCATATATGAACACCTTCGTTGTACGCTGCGTTGTAAAGAAGAGGCACCCCAACATATTTCGCAATCCTTTCATCACTCATCGTCACCATCATCATCATAATTGGAATCTCAAGTTGGTAGTGGTGGTTAGCATCCATCTTTCTTTGAATGTCATCTGCAATACACGCAACTACTTCATAGAAGGGGATATACCAGGCGGTTGGCCTGCTTGTTTTATGAACCCATATTTGGTATATTTAGTTAATGCACCATGTAGAGGTGCTTAAGTTATAATTAAAATGCTATTCTTATCATTTTGCAACGCGTCCTCCACTTAGCAAGACTGAATAATTTGTTATTAAGCGAAAGTCCTGGTCGTGTATAAGTGCCATAAGGACTACATCTACATCACATTTCTTCTCAAAACATATTTTATACTTCGTTAAGACAATTATTCTTGAACATAATTTCAGGATGTGAGTATTCATGTTCTTATGCCAGGGGCTCACCTTACAAACAAGCAAAGTGAATCTTTTGTCTAAGACGACTTCATTAAGGTCTTGAAAAATTTTCAGTGTTTTGAAGATCTTGCATTACGTGCGATGGTAAGTAATTATAGGTAGATGAGAATGCTAAAACACTGCACAATTAGCACATAAGTAATTATGACTGCGGCAAAGGTGTAAGGTAAGAATATAGATAGGCATAAGTAAAAATAAAAATTGAGCTCACATGTTAGTACATGTATGTATAATATATCTATATTCAATATCCCACTAGAATTAACCAAAGCGTCTACACTCAGAAAAATACAGAGCTACGATAGCCCTGGTAAATGCGCCACCTCTGTTTTATGTTGCACATCAACTGCTAACTTTGTGAAGTGTGATGCCTTCAGCATATTAACAGAGCTGCGATAATCAACAATGCGAGCGCATTGGAGACTGCCACAGCCTCTCAACAGATTTGTGGTATCCATATACAGAGATACTCAGAACCTCATGAAAGGTTGTCACCACCTCTTAAAAGATTTGTAGTAGCCACATACAGAACTGTTAGAACCTCATTAAGAGGTTCTGAGCCCAAATGGGAAGCTGAGGTAGCCTTGTAAAAGTATTCTAATACCCTCATAAAAAGAGCCCATCTTGGTGGATGTTTTAGTCTCTTCGAAGCCTTATAAGCCCCTTATGCTTAGCCTGACTTCCTTAGAAATTTGGAAAGCTCACATTGATATTGGAAAGAGTTTGACACAATAAACCCACGGGGCTAAAAAATGAGAAGATGAAAACGAAGTTCATACACTGGTCGGTAACAAAAGACTGATTTAAACATTTGACGAAAAAAAGAAAAAGCCTAAATCAAAATGTTTAAGGTTTAAACACATTTAGTTTAGATGCATGATTATATATCTCATTCTCAATAGTCATACCTTCTTTCTTTAAATACGTACCTTTTCTCTTCTCGGAAAACGCCAAATTCGCTTCGACGGGGCCGGCGGTTCGTTGACGTGCTTGCAAATAGGAATTTGCTCTATTTTTTCCGCAAATATACCCCTTCCATCAATCCGTTGCTCGATTTTCCTTGTCCGTAAATGGGTCACCTATGCGAAGTCCATATTGCCTATTGTTTATTAATCAGTAATTTATTATTTTCACATTTATTTTTTATTTATTTACAGCCAATGAAATCTGTGGCATGTTCAAATATTTAAGAGACTGACTTTTCCGCGGAGGCTATAACTGAAATAGTTTAACTGTGGGTACCTATGGAATCTTATCCCTCAATGCGCCAAATAATAAGCTCAAGCAAACCCTGTTCAACAGTGAAAAACAAGGCTTTCAATGAATGGCAGCCATTACTCTTCGAGACAAAAAATGTATAATTTTGTAGGTCTTTGAAATAAGCAAAGAGGTAATTAAGTCAGGAGCAACTCAACCTTTCCTTTAAGGCACAGGTTAGACCAGGTCTCGGTGACCAGGCTATTGGTGATCAAATTTAATGTGCTATTATTTTTTGAATATACATTTTTATGGATACATACACAAATAAAATAAATAGACTAATTGCGCAACAAGCACTATATGCCAATATTTCCACAACGATGTGACCTACAAGTTCAATTTGAACTGAGAAACGTTCTCAGGGCTGTTCGCGAAGTATGGGTAGTCCACTACCAACTGAGCCACCACTTCCAACTTAGCCACCAATGCTCACTATTTTTGTCACTATTACTTTACAAAATGTTAAATAGAAAACTGCATATGAAGTGCAACATACATGCATTCTCTGGAGAAAGTTAAAAACAAAAAACATATATGTACACGAAACCAACTTCTGGAAAAAGTTTTACAGATATATTTAAAGGTGAATTATGCGCATTGCCTTTATTCCTTATTTTCTTGTAGCACACTTATTATAAAAAAAGCGATTTGCAAAATAAAGGCATTCCCATGAGATATCATGCGACCCATCTAGGTAATTACAGATGCATATACAAACCCCAGTGGATGTATTTGAGTTGATTGGAACCATTATGCAGAAGGTATTTAGTGTCCCCCCTTTCTACTATCCTTGTTTAACTTTTGAAGGCTTGGATTTATTTGAAAAAGAACAGTTACAGGGTGGTTTAGCTCCACATAGACAGATTTTTTTTTTAAGTGGTCTACAAAGCGTTTTTTTTTCAAGTAGTTTGCCAGCCAATTTTTGTACGGCGGCCAGTAAACGACTTGAATGGTTTTTTAACGTACAACATATATACCTAAATTCACTTCTTAATGTGATCTCTAAGGTCATCCGTAAGATAGCTGGCTAGAATAAGTGCACCCTATAGTCGATATACATAAAAACAAAAGTGGGCGCAAAATGTTTAAAACACAAGGTAAATCAAAATTCTTAAAAAAAATTGTTTCATTCCAAAGCTAAGATTGATTTAAATCCACGTTTCTGGGCTACATTGTTACGTACTTGCATTTATCCATTACATATACTTATCTATAAATATTTATTTCTTTACTTTTTTGTTCGATCGTAGACTTGAATTAAAGTTAGACAAATTGCTCGCCTGCTCATTGTTTATATTCGTTCGGTCACGGCATTAAACTGTGCATGGCTTTCATTTGTCCGAAAATCAAAACTAGCATATTAACACTAAGCACTCACTAATGAATATTTTTTCATTCTAGTAAGAATTAAAAATGAATGATTTTGTTATAGAAATCCACCTTATTTTAAGAAGATATTAACTTAAAACGTGCGTATTTGTGTAAGAAATCTGTCATTGTAGTATTTAGGTACATTTTTTTTCAATCTAATAAGATACATTTATATCAAAATATTATTAACGGAAACCAATACCGAACGAAATGAGAGATAACTACAAACTCAGAGTACTGAATATTATGTTTGCTTCCCTTACTCTTTCCGTCTTCTTCAAACGTTTTACATTTTCAAATCGTTGGTTGATCCTTTTCCGGTTGATACACCCGGAGCGGAAACGCAGCATCCCAGTGATTCTCTGTATACATTGTATCATTTAGACACCCAAGTGGATGCTTAGTCCCCTATACAAGAGATATTTATTGCTAAGATTTGTTGGTACATTTCATTTATATACATACGTGGGTGCTCACAGAATTTGTAAAAATGTGTGTGTAAATGAATTTGTATAATTAATATAATGTTACCAAACGGAGTTGCTTTTTAGTCAGTAACTATACGAATAAGTTCATAAGCAGTCCACCAACTATACGAATAAGCCATAAGGCGATGTTTTGATTGGATACATTTTTTATGATGTGCGTATGCATACACTCTAACGAAAAGTCGTTTCCGGAATTTTAATCTGATGCATTTTATATTATTTTCGTATTATTTAATATAATGTTATAACTTAAAATTCCTAAAAAATATGAATATTGGTACTCTTCGGATGTCCATAGACACTTAATAAAATCATATATCTCAGATATAAATGGAATATCTCCGCGCAATACCTATACATGCAAATGTGGTCGAAAGAGGCAAAAATTTCGAAAATAATATGTAAAAGGCGTGTAATCAGCCATTTTCGGAGCTGTGTTTAATGCTGCTTGACTTTTTTTTTGGGGATGATGACAATCCGCACACTGTTAAAGGTAACACAATTTTTATATGTTCGCATATGCGTTTGAATGGGAATCACTAATAATCATTTAAAACTCACGCCTTTAATATGGTGTAGCTTAGAATAAACGTAAAATCTTTAATATCGAACATTTCTCAAAAAAAAAAAAATATTAATATGAATGCTATTCGCACCAAACCGAATATATTTCCTTGGTTGAGCAACATTTTATTCCCTGGCAAATGCATCCGATGAGTTGCAATGAAAATGAGAACTGTATAGACAGAATTGTAATTATCCCTAAACGTGTAAATACGTTCCCTCATTTCATTTCATAAAATTCCTTCGAAAAAACACAATCTACCCTTGCTTTGATATAATGTATAAGCGTTGCGATGTGTTTTTTTTTTAGATGTACCGACTTGTTTTTGGAAAATATCTTGCTCATTTCCATTTTAACGCGAAATCAAGACATGGTAAAGAAAAATATTATCTGTCCAAAGCAGGGAGTTAAAAAACAAAAAAAAGTTTTTTTCCTTTTAAGCGATCAAATAATAGATAAGATTTGTGTTTACCTATTTAAACGAGAGTAATAAAAGTAAAAATCATTTATTAGACTACATTCATTGCGTGAAAAAATACCAAAAGTAATTCATTTAGATTGAACAAATGGAACATCGATCCAAATTGAATAAATTAGGGAAACTTTCATGTTCATTTACTGCTATATATGAATATTAGCTAAACAAAAATTAAAATAATAAAAAAAAAAAAATTAGCTATTAACAAAGGTTTTGACTGATGCGTCCAATACCGAAACAGCCGTATAGACTATAGTAACCAAGTTCACTGCTGCTCCCTGTAGAAAAGGTGTGTAAGATATTAATTCGGAAGTTAAAAAGTGCATCCTAAGCAATTTTTGCAAAAAGATAGAATCCTTGAGTGCCACCAGTTCCATAATATTAAAAATCTGATCGAACTTTCGGACATACACGTGTGCGAACTGGGTTATATTCTAATACTGACCCCCTGACGATTGAAGCTTATTATTATATTTGTTTCCTTCTCTACATCTACCTCAAGACAACGTGAGTACAAAAAATTTAGTTTTATGATTGCCCCTTAATTTTGTAAAAACTTCAATTGTCATAGTAATAAAGCGCTTAAGAGGTTGTCATATTGTAGTGCATATATGCTGTATCTGGTCGCGATTTTAAATATAAACAATAACAGTTCTTATAACAAACACGCGATAAAGAGTTTGTCATAATATTGTGTATTGTGTATAGTGTTATCTATGGAAATTGGATATACATAAAAGAAAAGGAATAACAAAGGTATATATATTTTTAATTTTTTGTGATTTCTAATAAGGAAGGGAACATAAAGTTTGTTATATAGTAGGTATCTAATTCAACAGGTCACTTCTGTCTTGACAAGTGTTGGGTTGTAGTTTTTGGAGACGGGCGGAATGCAGCTTTTGAGCTCTTCTTGTTAATACAGCAAACAATGAAACGGTGTAAACGAATTTGTAGCATTTTCTTTATTTGCTCCAGTTAGTAGTTAAACCAGTGTTTAGATAGCAAGACTGCACTTTAGTAAAATAATGATGGGTGTTAGCAAATGCCCGTAATGCATACCTACCACAAATTAATCAGACATACATTTTTGCACACTAAATTGTTTTGCAGCTGGCTTTTGTCGGGTCCTTTATTTGCAAGTGAAATAAAAAAATCAATAAATAAGTTAATAATGTAGTTAGCGTAACTGGTCCGTATAGGAACTCAGGTCTAGCTTGTTCTCCAAGCATTCATTTGCGTGAGTTTTTATTTTTGGGCCGAATAGAAAAGTTTAAGCTGCCGAAAAATATTTTTCGGTCTTCGTTTAGTCGTTACCGGAGTTGATGGAGCAGCGAGCTTTCTTCTTCGTCATCCTACTCAGATGGATGCATTTGACAGGGATGTCAGACGAAAGACATGGCTCCATATATATGCATTTAATTCGGCTTTATATATGTGCTCACACTATACACCATACTATTTAACCTTAAATCACATTTATAGGAACTAATCAGGTTATTGACAATATGGCAGATTGCAGATAGAACCTTGTACGTTATGTTAATAATAAATGTAGTTAGTGCAATTAAAAGGATGCTGAGACTCCATTCTGACCAAATCCTGCGACTTCCAGGCAATCATCATCATAACTATATTAATTAACGGATTATTAAGTCCATTAATACGAGAACATCCAATGTTTCCGTACACTTTTTTAGTATTTATTACGAAACGAGGAGAATGAAACTCATGTCATTCAAAAGGTACTGTGTCATAGATGTGCACAAACAACAAAATCGTTCGTATATACCTCCATTAAGGCTTGAAGCTTGTAAAATAAATTTAAGAATTCTCCATACAAAATGCTTATCATAGTAACTCATTCAAATATATAATTCATCTTAGATTAGAACATGTTTTCGATCAAGCGAATCATTCACCCATAAAGGAATGCAATTTACGTTCCCCTAAAAGTAAGCATTTGTAATAATTTTAATACAGGGTCATATAGACATAGAGTAACTATCTGCGAGGTCTTGGCCAACCACTTTCGATCTAATGATTTTACTATAGAAACGATAATTTTTTGAACATCCAATGTTTCTGCACACTTTTTTATTACTTATTGTAAAAGAAAGGGAGTGAAACCATATTTAATAATAAAGTATTACAAGCTTGTAAAAGGAAGGGTTTATTTTCGACCACAAGCGAAACTAGTTTGTATTAATTCACCCTTTCTTGGCTTTTTTACTCGCCTGAAAAATCCATAATAATTTGTTTTCTTAGTCTCACACTCTTTCCCAGACTTTTCTCTCCGACGCACAAAACCAAACTGTTTTATATAGTCCGTATGACTTCTCTGATTTTAGATTTATAATTATATTGCGTTGCCTCGAAATCTGTATTTTAATAATAATTTTTCTGCTAAGCGTTAAGATTTGTTTTATTAATTTTGGTATATACTTCAACTATTCTTCTGAATATGGTGTTAATAACTTTACTCACACCTTTAAAAATGTTTAGTGCTTGCATATACCTTAATACTAAAGCTCGACCCTCTTGCGGTATAACTACACTCAGGAATTTATCGGGACGATTCTTCAACTCAACCAGTGCTCTTCCTATGGAAAATAAACCACAGGATTAAAACGTAAGCCTCTTTGATTGCTGGCAATACACAAGTGTATCACAAGGGACTCTGCAACATCTGTTCAATTTTACAAGTTCAAAGATGTGCGCTATGATTGTATTAGTAAGCATAGTACATAAATATATACGAGTATTAGATTTTATATATTTATTAACGTGTACTTTGAGCGTCGAAGATGTTAAGTAAAACAATATTCTTTTCGCAAAAAATGCATAAGTACCAACAAAACAAAAAAAAATATTGTTTCACCAGATACATATTTGTACATTCTTTTAACAGGTACACATTTTCTCAGTGAAATGTAAGTCCTGTTAATATTTATGTAGAGATATGTTTTAGCCATACAGTTACTACCTACCAATATTGCTTCCTTTCAGATTCCATAAACATAATTACTCGATTCATGTATTGTTGGTATCCAAATTAGATAATTATAGATAAAACATTTCTATATGCATTTAAGGTGCATTTTCATCCACATAGTATCCAGGGCTAATACTGGTGAGAAACTACCAGTAAGAACTCACAAGCTGACTGAGTTTTGAGGAAAAGAAGTTGTGTTATTATTAAATATTATATGATCATGAGTTTTAATACGTGAACATCCAATGTTTCTTGTGCATATATGTTGCCGTTAAGGAAGGTAAAATGCAGTAAACATTCCCTCACAAAAAATGCCAGGCAACCAATTAAAAAAAAATAAAGCGTTTAAAACACTTGCGAATTTTTACTCGAGTGAAATTTGACTGTAATCTCTCTTCGATCAAAAAAGTCCAATGAAAACAGGACAAAAATGCATCTTTATCAAAGTCAAAAAAAAAAAAAACAAAAAACTTAGCAAATAAAGTACTAAAAAAAGTTTAATTTAAAAAAAAACCCGACTGACTGTAAAAAAAAACGAATTAAAAATGTATGAACAAGACACATTCAAGTACCTATTACCTAACTAATTGACAATCGAAGACTATACACCTACACAGCCTAACAAAAACGTAATAAAAAAAATTATTTAAAAAACCAAAAAACCCGACTAGACACTAAATATGATTATAAGAAAGGGCCTATTGTTTCAGATCGAAATAAAAATTTAAAAAATGAATAGTTGGCGCAACTGGTCCGTAGGGACCATAGGTCTAGCTTCCCACAAACACTCGTTTTGTGTAAGTTTTTCATATTTGAGACGAATCGAAGGGATCTACAATTTTATAGCGAGTCCAAACGGTCAATGAGACGTTCTTTCATAACAGCATGTTTCTCAGGCGTTCGCTAGAGGGGCGCAGTGGAAATCAGAGACAATACTGAGACCCCCAACTGCGGCCGATTTCCCGTTACTTAGCCTACGAGCTATAATTTTACGGAGTGATTTGGTGCGCTAGGATTGTTACATAGAAATTCGTATTGACAAATGTCAATGTCAAAAATTTCGGCTCACCAACACACTCCCAAAAAATATGAGCCACTTCCGCTGTAGGCAAAGTTTGGGGCAGTGTTCATAGAATTGTGTCCGTTAAATTTGAAATTATTCGTTACATGTGAATAGTATTTTTTTAGGAATAAGTGTACATTTGCTTAAAATATTCATGAAAAATTTACAATGTAGATTAGTTAAGGAAAAATAAAAACATTTTGAGGTGGCCAGCGGCAAGAGGATTGTGAGTTGGGGGTCCCAGTATGGTTTGTCTATGGTGGAAATAACGTAAGATGGAGTTTCTGTTTTTTCGGGGATCGAACCTAGCTTAGTAGTCCAACACACTAGCCACTAAGCCACTGCGTCTAAATGATCAGTAAAATCGCCGGTTTAAAACTTGATTTGAATGAAATAAGCTCCCGTGTCCCGTATGAACGTTTGTACGTACCTAAGGTGGCTTTCGATTAATATTTCTAGATTATGTATGGAATTTTTCGGTCTAATTTTATATTAAATTAACAGCAACCGATTTCAAAGACATGTTGTTATTAAACAGGTGAATGTTATTTTAGCCAGATTTTTTTACAAACAAAGTGGAAAAAGGAAAGTGCGAAATCGAGATCTTTAAAAATATGTGCGCCGTAATCTTGTTGTTTATTTTTGCTACCACCAAGTAAATTGTAAACTTAAGCATCGCTGTGGTCAGTGGTTAGAATGATACAGCGCTTAATCGCTTAATATAAGTACATAAATTAAGTAAAAATTTAGTTTTTTATAAACGTGCCAAGTTTCAAGTTAAAAAGATGAGCGGTTAAGGAAAACCTAATGAAAAAATAACCTAAAAAGGCCAGGGATTCAAACCAAAAATTCCTTTCTAGGTTTGGAATGTACGTTGTTTTTCAGTCACGGAACGGTTTTATATAAATAGTGATTGATCAAAACGTGTGCCGAAATTAGTAACTCATAAACATTCATTATTTACCATAAAATA
Source organism: Cheilosia variabilis (assembly GCA_951230905.1). Classification (NCBI taxonomy): domain Eukaryota; kingdom Metazoa; phylum Arthropoda; class Insecta; order Diptera; family Syrphidae; genus Cheilosia; species Cheilosia variabilis. The sequence goes on from OX579679.1 coordinate 61,298,426, forward strand.
GTTTATCCAAATGGAAAATATTTTAATGTAGGTACCCAGTTGATAAGTTTCAAAAAGTTAAACGCAAGATTCCATAAAATATAAACTATGCAGCACACCTCTTTTATTTTTTTAGCCTCCACTGTTTATGACTATAACGAAATGTACTAGAAACTTGTCGACTTTAACGATAACGTGAGTAGGTAATAGAAGAAAGTGTGAAAAAGAGAAGACATTCCTGTTTTAGCTTGTTGTTCCATTTCTTCGTGTTAAATCGACGCAAGAGCAAACGACAGCTATAATATTGCATTTTTTAACTATGCGGTAGTAGTAGTATGTTTGTGATGTACTTGAATTACTCTTCCCTTCGAAAATAGTGACCGAGTTTCGCGAATAAACGCCAAAAAAATTAATTCTACATAGAGGGAACTCATATTGTATTAAACAAAATATTATATTGAATCAGTTTGTCTTTCTTAACAAACCAGTTTCGTGAAATATTTAATTACGATGTGTTAACGGTTGTTAAGCGTAAGTGAAAATTAAGGCTATGTATGTATAAATTGAATTTTTTTCGTCACAAGTTTTATATTTGTTCAAAGGAATAATCTTAATAATGTTATTAAAAATGGAATAAAGTTGTTCCTAAATATACAACACCACCAACAATTTAAAGTTCGTAACTATTGTACCTAACTATATTTTTTTATAAACTTTCAGTTTAGAAGAAGACATTAATATTACAAATTTTCTTAAACGAGGCGCAGTTTTTTTTTAAGTGGTTGCAATCCTTGCGGGGAAAATATCGGAAAACTGCCAGAAAAAAGCAATTGATAGCTTTTTAGACTCAAAGGTAAATAAAATATTTTATAAACAAACTATACCTGCCTTCCTATTAACTTTTGTCGTCCATATTGTCTGAAGTAAATGGATATGATATGATTTGACCACAGGCGTAGCTAACTGACAATCATTTTTTTAGATATGTTAGGTATGTTCTGTCGTAATAAAAATAAATAATTGGGTTGTGCTTCCGAGTGAGATAAAAAGCATTTTTTTTATATTAAAAATAGGTAAATTGTGGGGGGGTAACACCGTATTAAAAAATGTTTAAGGAGTTCATACGATACGAATTGCATTTCATATTTCTACAAAATATATTAAATTGATGAATTAAGGAGTTTTCACTTCGTACTCGAAGAGAGATAAGCAAATGTGTATTTAATAGGCGAGTTCCAAGTTGTTTATTGCTTACTAACTTCTTAGACTTTGTATTTTGTATGTCCAATCGAACATAAAAAAAACTCGAATAGCTTTCATAATTGCTGGTATTCCTGTGATTGAAATATGTAGGTATACACTTCGTGTTATCTATTCTTTGCTTAAATTTTGTATTGAATTATTCGAAATGTGAACCCTAATTCATCAGTTCCTAATGAACTATTTATTAAGTGTAATTTTTTAATAGACAAAATGGCTTTAAACATAGCTGTACCGTTGTCCGGTGTTGGCGATTTATCACCAATTTCACCAATTAGAGTGGACTGCTGGGAGAACATTAAAATGTTGGTGTCACCAATAGGAAGCGAGTCAAGCGGTGTTAGCTCTTTAGATTCTGAAGAAGCTAAGGTATGTATGCACTCATAATTTGAAATTGTTATTAATGCTGTTATGTAATTACACCTTTAATATGAGTTTTGATCCGAGCAGCATAATACTCTGGATTTGCAAAATTATAGCGACGGTGTCATACAAAAAAAAACTGTTCATTGTAACAAAAACTATTTTTTAACCTGTTTTCGTACTTTAGTCGCCAAACCACACATTTACAACAAATTGTTCAATTTTCCCAGTTTATTTTTTGTCAATTCGATACATTTTTTTGTTGGATACTTTTTTCGGTAAATACCTACCTACATAGTTTGTTTATGAGTCAATCCATAAACATCTCTTAAAACTTCAACGAAACGGATTCTATGGATTGGTAACCATACTTTATTCTGTGTTGCAATTTGTATATGTTTTTATTTATTTTCGCTAATACCTTCTGAAAAATACCTAAAGTTCTCAAGTTTTGCAAAATAAGCGATAGTCGACAGGTGAGCAAGTTGATGACTAGGTATCTTTTATTGGTACAATCGCTTTGAAGGCAATCGTCATAAAAGTTTCAAAATATGTAGGTAGCCGGAATCCCATAAGTGAAGCGAAATTGAAAGAATATTTTGCAGTTACACGATTTTAGTAAATACAAATTTGAAAATGTTCTTAAAATCTGATTTTGACAGTTTAAAACTCATATTAGGAAATTACATCTATTTAAAACATTAAAATTATAAAGGTATTTTAAATAAAATTAAAATGTTGTGTATGTATACATATATATTTAAATTATCAATGCCAGCAGCAGTTGAAACCAATGCCATCAAGAAAGCCTGAAGCAATAAAGCAGGAGCTACGAATCTATTATAACGGTCGAAACATTCTCGACCTGTACACGAATTTGGAAACAAACTCAACATCGTGGAAATTTCAGTACTCCCATTTGCCGGAGAGAAATAATATCTCCATGTTTTGGGCGAATCGATCCCTTTATAATCGACTGGGACCAAACGGTCTGACTCCTGTTTACACAATAAACAAATGCGAATGCTGTGATTTTCAATATACAAGTGATTGCCCTAATAGCTACCTAAGTAAAACATCTCTAAACGTGTCTTCAACTACAACATCGCCAATGATATTTACCACCGCTTCCAATAAAAAACAGGAATATCAAACTACAAAAGTTACAACCGCCTCGAAATTGACAACAAATGCAGCACCAGTTTTTAATGAACAATCTTTTGTAGGTTATAAAAACAATTTGGAACATTTTTGTAGTCAAAATCATGTTGACAAACTTAAGATCAATGATATATTTCTTAAAAAGCCAAATACTCTAACAAATAACAACTCTTATTATAACAGCATAAACAAGATAAACAATCTTCTTGATACTGCTAAATCAACAAGTGATACAATACAAATAACCTCAGCTTTGGTTGGCGCAAATTCAAATAATACATCATCTAATACACCGCCTCCCAACATGGTTATAAATTACAACAACACAATGCAGCAATGCAATGAACAAAATCCAAATGTTAACGCAAAATCAAATACACCACAGAATATATTTAAATCGTCATTATTGTTGCCGAATCCAAAGAGTGTAAGTCAAAACTTTCATGTTCATACCAGCAACAACTTTCTTCCTAGTCAAACTAGTATTGACAATAAATCTCAAATAACCTCATCAAATAATTTCTACTCTCTATTTAATTCGAGCAACACAAATAATTCTGCCATTTATACGTTCAATACAAACGGCAATAGCAATGGTAATACCTACATAAATTCTTTTAATACAATGTCTAATACTAATAATAATAACAACGCCAACCCTTTTACAGTAAATTCTCAGCATTATGGCCGAATGTACAAATATTTCTAAGGAGAAGTTGTAGCGTGTATAAAACACATATGTCCACAATTTGACATAGATTTGCGTTTAATAGCAATAATGACTGTTTGTCATTCGCTGTCAACTTTACTGCAACTTACTTTAAATGATGTTAAGATTTAATATATTTCATTTGGTTGATTTATGTTTTGTGTTTTATATTAAGTTTTTATACATAGTCCTTTGTACAAAATGTACAAAATTGAATACTTTAACTTCGAAAATGTGTCCGTCACTACCTTAGTTATTTAATAGCTTTGCCTTGATAATGATTCTCTTTTGTCAGTTAATAATTTATAAAATGTTAAATACGACAATTCCTAAGTTGTCGAATGTTAATAGATGTGATAGTTTTTTAATGCCAAAAAAAATATATTGTGTAATATTGAACGACAAACTATGTATTTTTATAAAATTTAGATTGCAATCACAAATAACCTTATTAATTTAAAATTGTATAAACACAATTTAAGAGCTCCATTTCCAGTTACCGTCCTGAATCATAGCTAGTTCTTTATTATTGTAAAGTCCCACCATGTGATCGATATTGTTTCCTTTAAATCCAATAACATAGATATCTCATATACGATATACCACAAATATATGCTGCAACTCAAATCAAAGGGTTATTTAAAGTATCTCTTACGAAACTTAGGGATACGTAATCGTTTTTGTGATCAATTTCTTGTCTAGCTAGTTTGTAAGTTTAATATAATTTTTTTATAGTAGGTATATATTTGATATCAAAACGTTCATTTAATATAACGAGGAAAAGATTGTTAGCAGGAAAATTGTAAATCAGGCTTCATCGACGAAGTAATAATAGATTATATATATCAAATCACGAAACACATTTCGTTTATATGCATACATATTTATATGGATTATGAAATACATCAGCAATGCTTGTCCATTAGGATAACACTTCCCAAAGTAAACTGTACGGATTTATAAAAAGAATACATAAAGCAATAAATAAATAATAATTATGTGCTTATGTGTTATATTAATGTATATGTGATTTATTTCAAATAATTTCAATGCGTTGCTTTGTTTAGTTAGTACCTCAGATTTGATTTGTCTTCGATAATTTAGAATTTGCTCTTTTTACATTGTATGTTCTTGTTCTTATGAATAATGGTAGAACTACGATCAATTTATAAATACCGAATGAGAAGATCTGTTAAACTCCAAATGTGAAACCAAAACATTTAAAATAGTTGAATCCCGTTATTTATGACGAATCGGTTACAATAGGAAAAATATTTGCAAAAACGCCGAAGAAAATTACAAATTTATAAAAGTGGTCTCAAACCTTGAAACCTTTATGTGCTGATTGCCGAACGAAAATTTTTTACCGAAAAGCGAAAGATAGATTTTCCTTCCTTTTTGCAAATCGCTTGTTCTTTTGGGTAGTCTTTGTTGGCGTATTGTTTTATTTTCTAAAGCTTATTTTCGTAACGGAAGCTCTGAAACAGAGTGAACAAATTTGTTCAAGGGTGTAGTGTGTGCACATGGTCTGCGAAAAATGTACCCTTACGCTTGTGGAATGGGAATTTATATTTTGCACATATATCTTGGGTTTAAATAAAACTAACTCTTGCGACATAGGGCATAGGGCTTAGATCTGTTAATTGAATTGTAGTACATATAATATCCAAAATTCCTGAATGTGTTTAGTACTACTTTACAAACAGATTTATTTATATTCTCATGTCCGTCCGTCCGCGAGCATTTGTTAGGCTTAAATTTAGTATATATATAGTTAAAATTTGGTATACACATCTTGTAATGTCCAAGAAAAGTACACATAATTATGTTAATCATCATTTTTTAAAAAGTGCAAATTGTATGTCAAATAGCATATTATTTTAAACATTCGTACTATATAAAGAAAACTTATTTGGTTGTATGTATAAAGACAAACCCCAAGTGCTTATTAAAAAAAAAAAAGTCACAAATACGATTATAAATTGATTAGTATTGTAGTCGAAACTAAAATAAGATAAATAAAAATGTGTTCATGTATGCACACGTTTCCTTCATTGGGTTGATATTTGCAAAACTACACTCACTCTTATTCGTTGGTTAAACAAAAGATTATCTAGTCCAATAAAATTAAAAACCATTTATTAATTTATTTGTTAATAAACAATTTTTTTAGTTGAGGAGAAGTCTGGTAAAATCCGTTTTTTTTTTCTCAAAATTGTAAGTTCAAACGTATGTGGACTTTGATGTACCTGTTATACATTTCCAATTTTGTAATGTATACATATCTTTTTGAAAACACATGTATTAATTATCAATTATATAAAATTGAATATTAAATGATTATTTATTAGAATTTCACTTCTTTAATTACACTCGTGGTTCATATTTTAAAATATTGTTGCAATCAAAAAGCTTTGAAGGTAACCAAATAAAATACGCAATACTTGAAACGCAAGGTAAACATTTAGGCTGAGTGATAATTGTTGATCAATGGATGACACCCAATATGTAAATAGATTATTATTTTCAAATCAGTGTTAGATTCTAGTATCAAAGGAACGGATAGATATGAATGGAACATTGACTTTAAAAGCAGGATCTCTATTGAAGTAATCAAATAGCTATTTGTAATCGCTAAAAAACTATGACTTTTTAACAGCACGACTTAAAAACTGTTAACAATTTTATTATTAAACGTTGCTATTAGTTTTCAACAGCTTAAATGCACCCATTCACGTAAACATTAGTTCAATTCTTTTTAAGATTGCGCTGCTTAGCGTACGGAATACCTATCTGGAGTTATAATCTAGAAGTCATAAAATTAAAGAACTTATTGAAATTATTTAATACAGGTTGAAATGTTTGTATAGCTTTGCGTGTATAATGCAAATCATCGAACTGCTGGTGTCCCCAATTCGCACTAAAAACGAAACTGCAGAATACTTAATATGTAGTATACAAGAGCTTAACAGATATCAAAAATTGCTTGCATTTATTAAAGAAGTTTCACTTAATTTGCTGTTACTTTCCCGTTTCTACAAAATATAATAATTTAACGACAATCAACAAATTTATATTGTAATATGTCTTCAGTCTTATATTGCAAATATATGTAACGCTGAAGACATGAATTTAATAGTAGCATTTTTCAAAAACATAAAATACGGGAAATATCTTTTTCATATAGTACAAATTTGTGCCTTATTTGTTCAGATGACATACAAAATGTATTTGAAATGGATTGCATTGTATATATACTTCTATTACAGCACAAAATGGTATCCATAATATGTGTTGGCAAACGTTATGTGCCTGCATGTATTATCAAGGAACTTAAAGCGTCCATGATTGTAGTTATCCATCCATCTTAAATATAATATAGTCAATTAATATCCTCTGCAACAATGAATTATTATATTATTTTTTTTATAAATACAATACAATACAGATGTATAACAGATATGAATCACGTTTATGTCAACATATTACTAACTGTCTTTTGTTATAATACAGTACTTTAAAGATTTGTATACATAGTAATTAGTATTTACAATCGTCATAACGGCAATTAACAATGTAAGTTCAATGCAAAATTGTGGGACGTGGTCATTTTAGACAAAGTCTAGGATATTTTTTTGTTTTGTGTGTTACAATCTAGTTACATCCATATTTTATTTTCGCAATTGCTTTTCTTTTCAATTTGCGATACATACCCACCTATGTACAGCGTGGATTTAAAATGTTCGACAAACTTGCATATGCTTACACATTTGCATATATGTGTTTTCAAACTGTAGCATAATTTACCTATGTTTGGATGTTTAGCCTATATTTGTGTTAAGAAGTAGGTATATTTAAATGTAAGATAATTCACCACTATTAATAAGTAAACTAAAAATGTAAACAAGAATGATTCTGAGACTGTTTTTTCCATGTGATAATGTTAAAACACTGTAAACCAATTACAATACTTATGTAGTGTCATGTAAAATATATGTATTCGTTATTAATAAAAAAAACGTGTTTCTCAATCCTAGTCAAATTTTCTTGTTGTTAAAAATGAGAGCAGTGCCAACAAAGATAAGATGAAATTCTTTTTCTCCTGTCCCTAAAAATCCAGATGAGATCCAAATTAACTTTAACAAAATAAAAATATAGCAACAGAATTGGCTCAACACGAAACTAGCAAATTTATTTATTTAAATCTATCGAATTAAATAACAAAAAAATTCAGTTCAAATATATACGACTCTTCATGTAAACCGGTGTTGCAAAGCAGATGTAGTGAGTTTTCAGAAAAGAACTGCAATATAAAAAAAATGAATTTATGTAGGGGTTAATAGATAAGTCAAGTATTCTTATCATTTTAATTCAGTATTGTTTCCTTTAGATAACTATGCAACTTTAACATGAAAATTGGGGCTAAGATGTTGCTGCTTATGTACAATCCAGACAAGATGGATAATATAAGTTCGATGGATACAATAAGTTATTTGCTTTTGTGCTTTTATTATGCCGATGATGGTGCAACTTTGATTTGCATTATAATTGGTTGACTACGATGATCGACTATGTACATTGAAGCTGTTTAATTGAAGTTATTATGTATGATAATATTATGCATTTATAATCATAACTGAAGATAACATCGTTGAGGATTTTTTTATATGGAAAGCTAGGTTCATTGGTGGCTTCAAGACTGGAAAAGGTGGATCTTTGGTGAGCAAGTAAAGACTTCGAAAGGATGTTGCTTTGTGAAAGTATGGGGAAGTTAGCTTGATTAAATATTTCGGTATTTGAAAGTAAGTAAGAGGTTCGGAAGATAATGAACAAATGATTGTTAAATGTATAGGTATAGGTATATGAAGGAAGAAGGACCCGTGGATATGAATGACCGGTGACAATTCATATTTTCATCTGAAATGAGTACGACGGACAGATAAGATGTTGATTAAAGGATCGAGAAATCAATGATAGGTTACGTTTGAAGAAATTAATGGATGTATGTTACTTTTCAATGACAATAGTTAGGTTACATCGTTTCAAGAGAATGATAATGAATGGTGCATAGAGGTTACGGAAGGGTGATAATGGATCGATACGCTTGCAGGATCAATGTAAGTAACAGTAAGCTGTTGGTTAGGTTTGTAGGATTATAGGGGATTGACAGACAGGTTGTTGGTTAGGTTTGTAGTATGATAGTGGTTATATAGGTAGGTTATTGGTTAGGAATGTAGAATTATACGGGCTATATAGGTAGGTTATTGGTAAAGTTTGTAGGGTGATAGTGGATATGTAGGTAGGTTTGTGGGGTCATAATGGATAGAGAGGCAGGCTGTTGGTTACGTTAGTAGGATCATAGAAGATAGCTAGGCAGGCTGATGGACAGGTTTTTAGGATGATAGTGGATATATAGGAAGCTTATTAGTTAGGTTTGTAGGATGATAGTGGAAATATAGGTAGGTCATTGGTTAGATTTCTAGGATCATAATGGATGGACAGGCAGGCAGGAAATCACAAACCTACTTATATATTCACTATTATCCTAAAAACATAACCAAAAACCTGCTTGTCTATTCATTGTGACCTCACAAACCTAACCAATAACTTACTTATTTATTCACTATCATCCTAAAAACCTAACCAACATCCTGCCTCTCCATCCATTATGATCCTACAAACCTAACCAATAATCTACTTATATACCCACTATCATCCAACAAACCCCTACCAACAACCTACCTATATATCCACTATCACCCTAAAAACCTAACCAACAACCTTCCTCTCCATCCATTATGATCCTACAAAACTAGCCAATAATCTACTTATATACCCACTACCATCCTACAAACCTAACCAATAACCTACCTATATATCCACTATCATCCTAAAAACCTAACCAACAACCTGCCTGTCCATCAATTATGATCCTACAAACCTAACCAATAATCTACTTATATACCCACTACCATCCCACAAACCTCACGAACAACCTGCCTCTCCATCCATTATGATCCTACAAACCTAACTTATAATCTACTTATATACCCACTACCATCCTACAAACCTAACCAATAACCTACCTATATATCCACTATCATCCTAAAAACCTAACCAACAACCTGCCTGTCCATCCAGTATGATCCTACAAACCTAGCCAATAATCTACCTATATACCCACTACCATCCCACAAACCTAACGAACAACCTGCCTCTCCATCCATTATGATCCTACAAAACTAATCAATAATCTACAAACCTAACCAATATCCTATTTATGCTGGCACCTAACGAAAAAACTCTTACGAAATCGTAATCGAATAAAACTTATTAATTCTTGTCATAAGGATTTTGTATAACGATTCTGGACAACAAAATCAGTCAAGTGATTCGGCTCAGTGTGTCATACCACAGGACGACAAAGTAAACGACCCGAGGCAGAATCCCTCCATTATTTAGCTTACCTAGCTGTCTGCCACCGTCCATTCTATCATTATCCATTCTAGACATATTAACTTACCTTGCATTATTCGAAAACAACTGAAATATACAAAAATCTTCCCCCTAATCAATGGATGCGGCGATGATTAAAACACCACATACCTACATAAAAGTTCAACAATAATAACTTCTTTTATTTTATAATTGTTATTTAACTATTACATTATACGCCTTATGCCATTCTGAAATACAAAAACATATAAAACACATTAAAATATCACATATCCAGATAGCATAAATACAAATACAAATACATCTTAAGTATTCCATCCGGTCGGGGATAGTAAATTGTGAACAACATTTTCCGTTTTCCTCGTTAGTCTCCTAAAGAAAACAAAGGTAAATTAAAATAACAAAAGTACTTCATTTACCTACTTATCAAACCGTAACACATAACACACCACCCCTGCAGTTCTTCATGTCACTTATTTTGTCCTTATGTGCAATCCAGTCAGACTCTGAAATTAAAAATATTTTACAATAAAATGAATTGTACTTACCTGAACCATAATAAACACCGGCCGAAACGTAAAAGTCTGATTAAATTCACAAAAAAAAACTTGAAATGACATATCCAAACGTCAAACCAACTTAACGAAAAACTGTCAACTTAACGAAAAACAGCCAAATGGTTGAATTCAGTAGATTACCGATGTACCTCGTTAAAATCTTGAGTGGGAACAAAATTATAGCAATTTTTGATTTCATTATTCGTTTAATATCTGATTCAATAAATTCACAATTTGTTGGCTTCGTGTTGTATTTATTTCAGGATAATCGTACAAAATTTTCTGAAGACTTAATAACTTTCCTCCACATTATATATGGACCTAAGTCTATCACCCATAATCATCATAAAAACTTGAAGACCCACCCGCCTTTGGAATTTTCCTGAATGCATCCATTCGGCGGTCAGAATCTGACATTCCAATCGTCGTATATTTTTAGTGAAAATATAAATAATTTCTTCTGAGTTTCGATACCTTATCAAAGATTTTATTATATGAGGATATATATTTAGAAACACTGCGTGTTATGACAAAGGTAATTAGATAAATCAAGCATTTTTGTTATTTCAATTCATCATTGTTTTCTTTAGATAATTTCAAGAAGGAAAATAGTAGAATGCCGCCGGATTTTTTTGTTCAAGATGTATCTACAAAGTACAACCGCGGACAGGATGGCGCAATGGAGATAGATAATGCTAATTATATGTGTCGTGTACTTAGTTCTCATTTGTTTTAGTTATTCATTTCAGATGCTGTAACACCTATCAGGAATATTATATTAAATCAAGACAGCGGTGACGGGACACGAAGAGTTCCAGTACAGAATAACATTTATATTTACTAAGAAGGATGCAACTTGTTTTTATTTTAACTACTTAGATATGTAATGAAGTATAGTAGTTAGAATCAATAAAGATATAAAACAAGAATTTATTGAGGAATCTTTTATGTGTGTGGTCAAATCATCGCTACATCTATATTTGCTGATTGAAAAGGGAAGTTTTGTATATTTCAGATCGATTTTCAGGTAATGAAAGGTAAGTAAAGATGGCTAGAGGATGTGATAGGTATTGCTTTAGTGGACAATGGCAGGCAGCCAGGTGAGCTAAATTAATTAAAATGATGGACTAAGATGCATCTGGAGTGAACAGAGAGGAAGGTCTTGAAGGAATTTAATGGAAACATAAGAGAAGCTATTATTATTTAATACTTATTGTATTATTGTTTGAATGAGTTGACGAATTAAAAAAAAAAAATGTTGCCCCGAACAGGATTCGTCATCAGGTACTTTAGTTTGTCGTCCTGTGGTATGACACACTGTGCCAAATCACTTAATTGGTTTTGTGTTCCAGAATCGTTTTATAAAATCCTTATGCGAAGAGTTAATAAGTTTTATTCGATTACGATTCGTAAGAGTTTTTTCGTTAGGTGTCAGCATAAGTAGCAAATCCGAAGAAGAGAATTAGGCCCCCATCACCATATGTAATGTGCATGATTCACGTACATACTGTCTCATGTGCATAGGCGTAAATTGGGCGCGAGGTAAGTATGTTTGTTGTGCCTGTTCCGGGCACGACAAACATAGTCGTGTAAAGTGGGGGTATTTTTTCAATGTTGTATAAAAATATGTACAATATGAATGATAATAATGCAGCCGAAGGATAATGGATGGAGAGGCATGTTGTTGGTTAGGTTTTTATTATGATAGTGGATATATAGGTAGGGTATAGGTTAGGTTTGTAGGATGGTAGTGGACATATAACTAGATTATTGGTTAGGTTTTTATGATCATAATGGATTGAGAGGCAGGTTGTTGGTTAGGTTGATAGTGGATATATAGGTAGGTTATTGGTTAGGTTTGTGGGATGATAGTGGATATATAGGTAGGTTATTGGTTAGGTTTGTAGGATGGTAGTGGACATATAAGTAGATTATTGGTTAGGTTTTTATGATCATAATGGATTGAGAGGCAGGTTGTTGGTTAGGTTTTTATGATGATAGTGGATATATAGGTAGGTTATTGGTTAGGTTTGTAGGATGGTAGTGGGTATGTAAGTAGTAGATTATTGGTTAGGTTTGTAGGATCATAATGGATGGACAGGCAGGCTTTGGGTTAGGTTTTTAGTATATGATAGTGGATATATAAGTAGGTTATTGTATAAGTTTGTAGGACGATAGTGAGTATATAAGTAGATTATTGGTTAGGTTTGTAGGGTGGTAGTGGACATATAAGTAGATTATTGGTTAGGTTTTTATTATCATAATGGATGGAGAGGCAGGTTGTTGGTTAGGTTTTTATGATGATAGTGGATATATAGGTAGGGTATAGGTTAGGTTTGTAGGATGGTAGTGGACATATAAGTAGATTATTGGTTAGGTTTTTATGATCATAATGGATTGAGAGGCAGGTTGTTGGTTAGGTTGATAGTGGATATATAGGTAGGTTATTGGTTAGATTTGTAGGATGGTAGTGGATATATAGGTAGGTTATTGGTTAGGTTTGTAGGATGGTAGTGGACATATAAGTAGATTATTGGTTAGGGTTTTATGATCATAATGGATGGAGAGGCAGTTTGTTGGTTAGGTTTTTACGATGATAGTGGATATATAGGTAGGTCATTGGTTAGGTTTGTAGGATGGTAGTGGATATATAGGTAGTTTATTGGATTGGTTAGGTTTGTGGGATGATAGTGGATATTTAGGTAGGTTATTGGTCAGGTTTGTAGGATGGTAGTGGACATATAAGTAGATTATTGGTTAGGTTTTTATGATCATACTGGATGGAGAGGCAGGTTGTTGGTTAGGTTTTTACGATGATAGTGGATATATAGGTAGGTTATTGGTTAGGTTTGCAGGATGCTAGTGGATATATAGGTAGTTTATTGGTTAGGTTTTTATGATCATAATGGATGGAGAGGCAGTTTGTTGGTTAGGTTTTTACGATGATAGTGGATATAAAGGTAGGTTATTGGTTAGGTTTGTAGGATGGTAGTGGATATATAGGTAGTTTATTGGTTAGGTTTGTGGGATGATAGTGGATATTTAGGTAGGTTATTGGTTAGGTTTGTAGGATGATAGTGGATATATAGGTAGGAATGTGGGATGATAGTGGATAATATAACTAGTTAAAATAAAAACAACAACAAATATAAATCTAAGTCTGTATTGGATTTAATATTCCTGATACGTGTTACAGCATCCAGCATCTGTAATGAATAATTAAAACTAAGTACACAACACATAATAATTCGCATTATCTCCATTGTGCCATCCTGTCTGCAGTTGTACTTTGTAGATACGCATTCTACTATTTTCTTTCTTGAAGATATTAAAAGAATAATGCAATCAAAAATATATAATTGGTATAATTTTTTTTCCCACTCCAGATGTTAACAAGGTACATCGGTTAGTCTACTGAATGCAACCATTTGGCGGTTTTTCGTTAAGTTGGTTTGAAGATGTCAAGATGACATTTAAAGTTTTTTGTGAATTTAATTGAATTCTTACGTTTCGTTGCCGATATTTATTGTGGTTCAGGTAAGTATAATTAATTTTATTGTTTTATATTTTCAGAGACATAAAGGACAAGATAAATTACATGATTAACAGCATGGCGAAGCAGGCAGGGGTGTGCTACGGTTTGATAGGTAGGTAAATGAAGTACTTTTTTGATATTTTAATTTACATTTGTTTTTTTTTATGAGACTAATGAGGAAGATGTTCCCAAATTAATACCCCCGAATGGATGGAATACTGGCGATGTATTTTTTTATATTTATACTGACTGACTTGTATGTGATATTTTAATGTGTTTTATTTGTCTTTTTATTTCAGAATGGCGCATGAGATGGCATGAGGCGAATTCTTAAAATAATGAAGGAAGTTGCTGTTTATTTTATGTATAATTATATTTATACGAATATACAATGTAGTTCATTGACAATTATATTAGTTATATTAAGTAGATATATTTACACAATGTAATATGTATTTGAATAAAAATTATTAAATAAAAGAACTTATTGTTGAACTTTTATATATGTGGTGTTTTAATCATCGCCGCATCCATTGATTAGGGGGAAGATTTTCGTATTTTTCAGGTGTTTTGGAAGAATGCAAGGTAAGTTAATATGTCTTTAATGGATAAGATAGATGATATGATGGACGGTGGCAGACAATAGGTAAGCTATATGATGGACTAAGACGCAATTGGAATGAGCCAACAGGCATGTCATCATTAGGTGCCAGCATCAATGGGATATTGTAGGATGGTAGTGGGTAAATAGTAGATTATTGGTTAGGTATGTAGGATGATAATGGATGGACAGGCAGGTTGTGGTTGTTGGTTAGGTTCATAGGATGATAGTGAGTATATAAGTAGATTATTGGTTAGGTTTTTATGATCATAATGGATGGAGAGGCAGGTTGTTGGTTAGGTTTTTACGATGATAGTGGATATATAGATAGGTTATTGGTTAGGTTTGTAGGATGGTAATGGATATATAGGTAGTTTATTGGTTAGGTTTGTGGGATGATAGTGGATATATAGGTAGGTTATTGGTTAGGTTTGTAGGATGGTAGTGGACATATAAGTAGATTATTGGTTAGGTTTTTATGATCATAATGGATGGAGAGGCAGGTTGTTGGTTAGGTTTTTATGATGATAGTGGATATATAGGTAGGTTATTGGTTAGGTTTGTAGGATGATAGTGGATATATAGGTAGTTTATTGGTTAGGTTTGTGGGATGATAGTGGATATATAGGTAGGTTATTGGTTAGGTTTGTAGGATGGTAGTGGACATATAAGTAGATTATTGGTTAGGTTTTTATGATCATAATGGATGGAGAGGCAGGTTGTTGGTTAGGTTTTTACGATGATAGTGGATATATAGGTAGGTTTATTAGTAGATTATTGGTTAGGTTTTTATGATCATAATGGATGGAGAGGCAGGTTGTTGGTTAGGTTTTTACGATGATAGTGGATATATAGGTAGGTTTATTAGTAGATTATTGGTTAGGTTTTTATGATCATAATGGATGGAGAGGCAGGTTGTTGGTTAGGTTTTTACGATGATAGTGGATATATAGGTAGGTTATTGGTTAGGTTTGTAGGATGATAGTGGATATATAGGTAGGTTATTGGTTAGGTTTGTGGGATGATAGTGGATATATAAGCAGGTTATTGGTTAGGTTTGTAGGATGATAGTGGATATATAGGTAGGTTTGTGGGATGATAGTGGATAATATAACTAGTTAAAATAAAAACAACAACAAATATAAATCTAAGTCTGTATTGGATTTAATATTCCTGATACGTGTTACAGCATCCAGCATCTGTAATGAATAATTAAAACTAAGTACACAACACATAATAATTCGCATTATCTCCATTGTGCCATCCTGTCTGCAGTTGTACTTTGTAGATACGCATTCTACTATTTTCTTTCTTGAAGATATTAAAAGAATAAAGCAAGCAATCAAAAATATATTTGCTATAATTTTTTTTTCCCACTCCAGATGGTAACAAGGTACATCGGTTAGTCTACTGAATGCAACCATTTGGCGGTTTTTCGTTAAGTTGGTTTGACGTTTGAAGATGTCAAGATGACATTTAAAGTTTTTTGTGAATTTAATTAAATTCTTACGTTTCGTTGCCGATATTTATTGTGGTTCAGGTAAGTATAATTAATTTTATTGTTTTATATTTTCAGAGACATAAAGGACAAGATAAATTACATGATTAACAGCATGGCGAAGCAGGCAGGGGTGTGCTACGGTTTGATAGGTAGGTAAATGAAGTACTTTTTTGATATTTTAATTTACATTTGTTTTTTTTTATGAGACTAATGAGGAAGATGTTCCCAAATTAATACCCCCGAATGGATGGAATACTGGCGATGTATTTTTTTATATTTATACTGACTGACTTGTATGTGATATTTTAATGTGTTTTATTTGTCTTTTTATTTCAGAATGGCGCATGAGATGGCATGAGGCGAATTCTTAAAATAATGAAGGAAGTTGCTGTTTATTTTATGTATAATTATATTTATACGAATATACAATGTAGTTCATTGACAATTATATTAGTTATATTAAGTAGATATATTTACACAATGTAATATGTATTTGAATAAAAATTATTAAATAAAAGAACTTATTGTTGAACTTTTATATATGTGGTGTTTTAATCATCGCCGCATCCATTGATTAGGGGGAAGATTTTCGTATTTTTCAGGTGTTTTGGAAGAATGCAAGGTAAGTTAATATGTCTTTAATGGATAAGATAGATGATATGATGGACGGTGGCAGACAATAGGTAAGCTATATGATGGACTAAGACGCAATTGGAATGAGCCAACAGGCATGTCATCATTAGGTGCCAGCATCAATGGGATATTGTAGGATGGTAGTGGGTAAATAGTAGATTATTGGTTAGGTATGTAGGATGATAATGGATGGACAGGCAGGTTGTGGTTGTTGGTTAGGTTCATAGGATGATAGTGAGTATATAAGTAGATTATTGGTTAGGTTTTTATGATCATAATGGATGGAGAGGCAGGTTGTTGGTTAGGTTTTTACGATGATAGTGGATATATAGATAGGTTATTGGTTAGGTTTGTAGGATGGTAATGGATATATAGGTAGTTTATTGGTTAGGTTTGTGGGATGATAGTGGATATATAGGTAGGTTATTGGTTAGGTTTGTAGGATGGTAGTGGACATATAAGTAGATTATTGGTTAGGTTTTTATGATCATAATGGATGGAGAGGCAGGTTGTTGGTTAGGTTTTTATGATGATAGTGGATATATAGGTAGGTTATTGGTTAGGTTTGTAGGATGATAGTGGATATATAGGTAGTTTATTGGTTAGGTTTGTGGGATGATAGTGGATATATAGGTAGGTTATTGGTTAGGTTTGTAGGATGGTAGTGGACATATAAGTAGATTATTGGTTAGGTTTTTATGATCATAATGGATGGAGAGGCAGGTTGTTGGTTAGGTTTTTACGATGATAGTGGATATATAGGTAGGTTTATTAGTAGATTATTGGTTAGGTTTTTATGATCATAATGGATGGAGAGGCAGGTTGTTGGTTAGGTTTTTACGATGATAGTGGATATATAGGTAGGTTTATTAGTAGATTATTGGTTAGGTTTTTATGATCATAATGGATGGAGAGGCAGGTTGTTGGTTAGGTTTTTACGATGATAGTGGATATATAGGTAGGTTATTGGTTAGGTTTGTAGGATGATAGTGGATATATAGGTAGGTTATTGGTTAGGTTTGTGGGATGATAGTGGATATATAAGCAGGTTATTGGTTAGGTTTGTAGGATGATAGTGGATATATAGGTAGGTTTGTGGGATGATAGTGGATAATATAACTAGTTAAAATAAAAACAACAACAAATATAAATCTAAGTCTGTATTGGATTTAATATTCCTGATACGTGTTACAGCATCCAGCATCTGTAATGAATAATTAAAACTAAGTACACAACACATAATAATTCGCATTATCTCCATTGTGCCATCCTGTCTGCAGTTGTACTTTGTAGATACGCATTCTACTATTTTCTTTCTTGAAGATATTAAAAGAATAAAGCAAGCAATCAAAAATATATTTGCTATAATTTTTTTTTCCCACTCCAGATGGTAACAAGGTACATCGGTTAGTCTACTGAATGCAACCATTTGGCGGTTTTTCGTTAAGTTGGTTTGACGTTTGAAGATGTCAAGATGACATTTAAAGTTTTTTGTGAATTTAATTAAATTCTTACGTTTCGTTGCCGATATTTATTGTGGTTCAGGTAAGTATAATTAATTTTATTGTTTTATATTTTCAGAGACATAAAGGACAAGATAAATTACATGATTAACAGCATGGCGAAGCAGGCAGGGGTGTGCTACGGTTTGATAGGTAGGTAAATGAAGTACTTTTTTGATATTTTAATTTACATTTGTTTTTTTTTATGAGACTAATGAGGAAGATGTTCCCAAATTAATACCCCCGAATGGATGGAATACTGGCGATGTATTTTTTTATATTTATACTGACTGACTTGTATGTGATATTTTAATGTGTTTTATTTGTCTTTTTATTTCAGAATGGCGCATGAGATGGCATGAGGCGAATTCTTAAAATAATGAAGGAAGTTGCTGTTTATTTTATGTATAATTATATTTATACGAATATACAATGTAGTTCATTGACAATTATATTAGTTATATTAAGTAGATATATTTACACAATGTAATATGTATTTGAATAAAAATTATTAAATAAAAGAACTTATTGTTGAACTTTTATATATGTGGTGTTTTAATCATCGCCGCATCCATTGATTAGGGGGAAGATTTTCGTATTTTTCAGGTGTTTTGGAAGAATGCAAGGTAAGTTAATATGTCTTTAATGGATAAGATAGATGATATGATGGACGGTGGCAGACAATAGGTAAGCTATATGATGGACTAAGACGCAATTGGAATGAGCCAACAGGCATGTCATCATTAGGTGCCAGCATCAATGGGATATTGTAGGATGGTAGTGGGTAAATAGTAGATTATTGGTTAGGTATGTAGGATGATAATGGATGGACAGGCAGGTTGTGGTTGTTGGTTAGGTTCATAGGATGATAGTGAGTATATAAGTAGATTATTGGTTAGGTTTTTATGATCATAATGGATGGAGAGGCAGGTTGTTGGTTAGGTTTTTACGATGATAGTGGATATATAGATAGGTTATTGGTTAGGTTTGTAGGATGGTAATGGATATATAGGTAGTTTATTGGTTAGGTTTGTGGGATGATAGTGGATATATAGGTAGGTTATTGGTTAGGTTTGTAGGATGGTAGTGGACATATAAGTAGATTATTGGTTAGGTTTTTATGATCATAATGGATGGAGAGGCAGGTTGTTGGTTAGGTTTTTATGATGATAGTGGATATATAGGTAGGTTATTGGTTAGGTTTGTAGGATGATAGTGGATATATAGGTAGTTTATTGGTTAGGTTTGTGGGATGATAGTGGATATATAGGTAGGTTATTGGTTAGGTTTGTAGGATGGTAGTGGACATATAAGTAGATTATTGGTTAGGTTTTTATGATCATAATGGATGGAGAGGCAGGTTGTTGGTTAGGTTTTTACGATGATAGTGGATATATAGGTAGGTTTATTAGTAGATTATTGGTTAGGTTTTTATGATCATAATGGATGGAGAGGCAGGTTGTTGGTTAGGTTTTTACGATGATAGTGGATATATAGGTAGGTTTATTAGTAGATTATTGGTTAGGTTTTTATGATCATAATGGATGGAGAGGCAGGTTGTTGGTTAGGTTTTTACGATGATAGTGGATATATAGGTAGGTTATTGGTTAGGTTTGTAGGATGATAGTGGATATATAGGTAGGTTATTGGTTAGGTTTGTGGGATGATAGTGGATATATAAGCAGGTTATTGGTTAGGTTTGTAGGATGATAGTGGATATATAGGTAGGTTTGTGGGATGATAGTGGATAATATAACTAGTTAAAATAAAAACAACAACAAATATAAATCTAAGTCTGTATTGGATTTAATATTCCTGATACGTGTTACAGCATCCAGCATCTGTAATGAATAATTAAAACTAAGTACACAACACATAATAATTCGCATTATCTCCATTGTGCCATCCTGTCTGCAGTTGTACTTTGTAGATACGCATTCTACTATTTTCTTTCTTGAAGATATTAAAAGAATAAAGCAAGCAATCAAAAATATATTTGCTATAATTTTTTTTTCCCACTCCAGATGGTAACAAGGTACATCGGTTAGTCTACTGAATGCAACCATTTGGCGGTTTTTCGTTAAGTTGGTTTGACGTTTGAAGATGTCAAGATGACATTTAAAGTTTTTTGTGAATTTAATTAAATTCTTACGTTTCGTTGCCGATATTTATTGTGGTTCAGGTAAGTATAATTAATTTTATTGTTTTATATTTTCAGAGACATAAAGGACAAGATAAATTACATGATTAACAGCATGGCGAAGCAGGCAGGGGTGTGCTACGGTTTGATAGGTAGGTAAATGAAGTACTTTTTTGATATTTTAATTTACATTTGTTTTTTTTTATGAGACTAATGAGGAAGATGTTCCCAAATTAATACCCCCGAATGGATGGAATACTGGCGATGTATTTTTTTATATTTATACTGACTGACTTGTATGTGATATTTTAATGTGTTTTATTTGTCTTTTTATTTCAGAATGGCGCATGAGATGGCATGAGGCGAATTCTTAAAATAATGAAGGAAGTTGCTGTTTATTTTATGTATAATTATATTTATACGAATATACAATGTAGTTCATTGACAATTATATTAGTTATATTAAGTAGATATATTTACACAATGTAATATGTATTTGAATAAAAATTATTAAATAAAAGAACTTATTGTTGAACTTTTATATATGTGGTGTTTTAATCATCGCCGCATCCATTGATTAGGGGGAAGATTTTCGTATTTTTCAGGTGTTTTGGAAGAATGCAAGGTAAGTTAATATGTCTTTAATGGATAAGATAGATGATATGATGGACGGTGGCAGACAATAGGTAAGCTATATGATGGACTAAGACGCAATTGGAATGAGCCAACAGGCATGTCATCATTAGGTGCCAGCATCAATGGGATATTGTAGGATGGTAGTGGGTAAATAGTAGATTATTGGTTAGGTATGTAGGATGATAATGGATGGACAGGCAGGTTGTGGTTGTTGGTTAGGTTCATAGGATGATAGTGAGTATATAAGTAGATTATTGGTTAGGTTTTTATGATCATAATGGATGGAGAGGCAGGTTGTTGGTTAGGTTTTTACGATGATAGTGGATATATAGATAGGTTATTGGTTAGGTTTGTAGGATGGTAATGGATATATAGGTAGTTTATTGGTTAGGTTTGTGGGATGATAGTGGATATATAGGTAGGTTATTGGTTAGGTTTGTAGGATGGTAGTGGACATATAAGTAGATTATTGGTTAGGTTTTTATGATCATAATGGATGGAGAGGCAGGTTGTTGGTTAGGTTTTTATGATGATAGTGGATATATAGGTAGGTTATTGGTTAGGTTTGTAGGATGATAGTGGATATATAGGTAGTTTATTGGTTAGGTTTGTGGGATGATAGTGGATATATAGGTAGGTTATTGGTTAGGTTTGTAGGATGGTAGTGGACATATAAGTAGATTATTGGTTAGGTTTTTATGATCATAATGGATGGAGAGGCAGGTTGTTGGTTAGGTTTTTACGATGATAGTGGATATATAGGTAGGTTTATTAGTAGATTATTGGTTAGGTTTTTATGATCATAATGGATGGAGAGGCAGGTTGTTGGTTAGGTTTTTACGATGATAGTGGATATATAGGTAGGTTTATTAGTAGATTATTGGTTAGGTTTTTATGATCATAATGGATGGAGAGGCAGGTTGTTGGTTAGGTTTTTACGATGATAGTGGATATATAGGTAGGTTATTGGTTAGGTTTGTAGGATGATAGTGGATATATAGGTAGGTTATTGGTTAGGTTTGTGGGATGATAGTGGATATATAAGCAGGTTATTGGTTAGGTTTGTAGGATGATAGTGGATATATAGGTAGGTTTGTGGGATGATAGTGGATAATATAACTAGTTAAAATAAAAACAACAACAAATATAAATCTAAGTCTGTATTGGATTTAATATTCCTGATACGTGTTACAGCATCCAGCATCTGTAATGAATAATTAAAACTAAGTACACAACACATAATAATTCGCATTATCTCCATTGTGCCATCCTGTCTGCAGTTGTACTTTGTAGATACGCATTCTACTATTTTCTTTCTTGAAGATATTAAAAGAATAAAGCAAGCAATCAAAAATATATTTGCTATAATTTTTTTTTCCCACTCCAGATGGTAACAAGGTACATCGGTTAGTCTACTGAATGCAACCATTTGGCGGTTTTTCGTTAAGTTGGTTTGACGTTTGAAGATGTCAAGATGACATTTAAAGTTTTTTGTGAATTTAATTAAATTCTTACGTTTCGTTGCCGATATTTATTGTGGTTCAGGTAAGTATAATTAATTTTATTGTTTTATATTTTCAGAGACATAAAGGACAAGATAAATTACATGATTAACAGCATGGCGAAGCAGGCAGGGGTGTGCTACGGTTTGATAGGTAGGTAAATGAAGTACTTTTTTGATATTTTAATTTACATTTGTTTTTTTTTATGAGACTAATGAGGAAGATGTTCCCAAATTAATACCCCCGAATGGATGGAATACTGGCGATGTATTTTTTTATATTTATACTGACTGACTTGTATGTGATATTTTAATGTGTTTTATTTGTCTTTTTATTTCAGAATGGCGCATGAGATGGCATGAGGCGAATTCTTAAAATAATGAAGGAAGTTGCTGTTTATTTTATGTATAATTATATTTATACGAATATACAATGTAGTTCATTGACAATTATATTAGTTATATTAAGTAGATATATTTACACAATGTAATATGTATTTGAATAAAAATTATTAAATAAAAGAACTTATTGTTGAACTTTTATATATGTGGTGTTTTAATCATCGCCGCATCCATTGATTAGGGGGAAGATTTTCGTATTTTTCAGGTGTTTTGGAAGAATGCAAGGTAAGTTAATATGTCTTTAATGGATAAGATAGATGATATGATGGACGGTGGCAGACAATAGGTAAGCTATATGATGGACTAAGACGCAATTGGAATGAGCCAACAGGCATGTCATCATTAGGTGCCAGCATCAATGGGATATTGTAGGATGGTAGTGGGTAAATAGTAGATTATTGGTTAGGTATGTAGGATGATAATGGATGGACAGGCAGGTTGTGGTTGTTGGTTAGGTTCATAGGATGATAGTGAGTATATAAGTAGATTATTGGTTAGGTTTTTATGATCATAATGGATGGAGAGGCAGGTTGTTGGTTAGGTTTTTACGATGATAGTGGATATATAGATAGGTTATTGGTTAGGTTTGTAGGATGGTAATGGATATATAGGTAGTTTATTGGTTAGGTTTGTGGGATGATAGTGGATATATAGGTAGGTTATTGGTTAGGTTTGTAGGATGGTAGTGGACATATAAGTAGATTATTGGTTAGGTTTTTATGATCATAATGGATGGAGAGGCAGGTTGTTGGTTAGGTTTTTATGATGATAGTGGATATATAGGTAGGTTATTGGTTAGGTTTGTAGGATGATAGTGGATATATAGGTAGTTTATTGGTTAGGTTTGTGGGATGATAGTGGATATATAGGTAGGTTATTGGTTAGGTTTGTAGGATGGTAGTGGACATATAAGTAGATTATTGGTTAGGTTTTTATGATCATAATGGATGGAGAGGCAGGTTGTTGGTTAGGTTTTTACGATGATAGTGGATATATAGGTAGGTTTATTAGTAGATTATTGGTTAGGTTTTTATGATCATAATGGATGGAGAGGCAGGTTGTTGGTTAGGTTTTTACGATGATAGTGGATATATAGGTAGGTTATTGGTTAGGTTTGTAGGATGATAGTGGATATATAGGTAGGTTATTGGTTAGGTTTGTGGGATGATAGTGGATATATAAGCAGGTTATTGGTTAGGTTTGTAGGATGATAGTGGATATATAGGTAGGTTTGTGGGATGATAGTGGATAATATAACTAGTTAAAATAAAAACAACAACAAATATAAATCTAAGTCTGTATTGGATTTAATATTCCTGATACGTGTTACAGCATCCAGCATCTGTAATGAATAATTAAAACTAAGTACACAACACATAATAATTCGCATTATCTCCATTGTGCCATCCTGTCTGCAGTTGTACTTTGTAGATACGCATTCTACTATTTTCTTTCTTGAAGATATTAAAAGAATAAAGCAAGCAATCAAAAATATATTTGCTATAATTTTTTTTTCCCACTCCAGATGGTAACAAGGTACATCGGTTAGTCTACTGAATGCAACCATTTGGCGGTTTTTCGTTAAGTTGGTTTGACGTTTGAAGATGTCAAGATGACATTTAAAGTTTTTTGTGAATTTAATTGAATTCTTACGTTTCGTTGCCGATATTTATTGTGGTTCAGGTAAGTATAATTAATTTTATTGTTTTATATTTTCAGAGACATAAAGGACAAGATAAATTACATGATTAACAGCATGGCGAAGCAGGCAGGGGTATGCTACGGTTTGATAGGTAGGTAAATGAAGTACTTTTTTGATATTTTAATTTACATTTGTTTTTTTTTATGAGACTAATGAGGAAGATGTTCCCAAATTAATACCCCCGAATGGATGGAATACTGGCGATGTATTTTTTTATATTTATACTGACTGACTTGTATGTGATATTTTAATGTGTTTTATTTGTCTTTTTATTTCAGAATGGCGCATGAGATGGCATGAGGCGAATTCTTAAAATAATGAAGGAAGTTGCTGTTTATTTTATGTATAATTATATTTATACGAATATACAATGTAGTTCATTGACAATTATATTAGTTATATTAAGTAGATATATTTACACAATGTAATATGTATTTGAATAAAAATTATTAAATAAAAGAACTTATTGTTGAACTTTTATATATGTGGTGTTTTAATCATCGCCGCATCCATTGATTAGGGGGAAGATTTTCGTATTTTTCAGGTGTTTTGGAAGAATGCAAGGTAAGTTAATATGTCTTTAATGGATAAGATAGATGATATGATGGACGGTGGCAGACAATAGGTAAGCTATATGATGGACTAAGACGCAATTGGAATGAGCCAACAGGCATGTCATCATTAGGTGCCAGCATCAATGGGATATTGTAGGATGGTAGTGGGTAAATAGTAGATTATTGGTTAGGTATGTAGGATGATAATGGATGGACAGGCAGGTTGTGGTTGTTGGTTAGGTTCATAGGATGATAGTGAGTATATAAGTAGATTATTGGTTAGGTTTTTATGATCATAATGGATGGAGAGGCAGGTTGTTGGTTAGGTTTTTACGATGATAGTGGATATATAGATAGGTTATTGGTTAGGTTTGTAGGATGGTAATGGATATATAGGTAGTTTATTGGTTAGGTTTGTGGGATGATAGTGGATATATAGGTAGGTTATTGGTTAGGTTTGTAGGATGGTAGTGGACATATAAGTAGATTATTGGTTAGGTTTTTATGATCATAATGGATGGAGAGGCAGGTTGTTGGTTAGGTTTTTATGATGATAGTGGATATATAGGTAGGTTATTGGTTAGGTTTGTAGGATGATAGTGGATATATAGGTAGTTTATTGGTTAGGTTTGTGGGATGATAGTGGATATATAGGTAGGTTATTGGTTAGGTTTGTAGGATGGTAGTGGACATATAAGTAGATTATTGGTTAGGTTTTTATGATCATAATGGATGGAGAGGCAGGTTGTTGGTTAGGTTTTTACGATGATAGTGGATATATAGGTAGGTTTATTAGTAGATTATTGGTTAGGTTTTTATGATCATAATGGATGGAGAGGCAGGTTGTTGGTTAGGTTTTTACGATGATAGTGGATATATAGGTAGGTTATTGGTTAGGTTTGTAGGATGATAGTGGATATATAGGTAGGTTATTGGTTAGGTTTGTGGGATGATAGTGGATATATAAGCAGGTTATTGGTTAGGTTTGTAGGATGATAGTGGATATATAGGTAGGTTTGTGGGATGATAGTGGATAATATAACTAGTTAAAATAAAAACAACAACAAATATAAATCTAAGTCTGTATTGGATTTAATATTCCTGATACGTGTTACAGCATCCAGCATCTGTAATGAATAATTAAAACTAAGTACACAACACATAATAATTCGCATTATCTCCATTGTGCCATCCTGTCTGCAGTTGTACTTTGTAGATACGCATTCTACTATTTTCTTTCTTGAAGATATTAAAAGAATAAAGCAAGCAATCAAAAATATATTTGCTATAATTTTTTTTTCCCACTCCAGATGGTAACAAGGTACATCGGTTAGTCTACTGAATGCAACCATTTGGCGGTTTTTCGTTAAGTTGGTTTGACGTTTGAAGATGTCAAGATGACATTTAAAGTTTTTTGTGAATTTAATTGAATTCTTACGTTTCGTTGCCGATATTTATTGTGGTTCAGGTAAGTATAATTAATTTTATTGTTTTATATTTTCAGAGACATAAAGGACAAGATAAATTACATGATTAACAGCATGGCGAAGCAGGCAGGGGTATGCTACGGTTTGATAGGTAGGTAAATGAAGTACTTTTTTGATATTTTAATTTACATTTGTTTTTTTTTATGAGACTAATGAGGAAGATGTTCCCAAATTAATACCCCCGAATGGATGGAATACTGGCGATGTATTTTTTTATATTTATACTGACTGACTTGTATGTGATATTTTAATGTGTTTTATTTGTCTTTTTATTTCAGAATGGCGCATGAGATGGCATGAGGCGAATTCTTAAAATAATGAAGGAAGTTGCTGTTTATTTTATGTATAATTATATTTATACGAATATACAATGTAGTTCATTGACAATTATATTAGTTATATTAAGTAGATATATTTACACAATGTAATATGTATTTGAATAAAAATTATTAAATAAAAGAACTTATTGTTGAACTTTTATATATGTGGTGTTTTAATCATCGCCGCATCCATTGATTAGGGGGAAGATTTTCGTATTTTTCAGGTGTTTTGGAAGAATGCAAGGTAAGTTAATATGTCTTTAATGGATAAGATAGATGATATGATGGACGGTGGCAGACAATAGGTAAGCTATATGATGGACTAAGACGCAATTGGAATGAGCCAACAGGCATGTCATCATTAGGTGCCAGCATCAATGGGATATTGTAGGATGGTAGTGGGTAAATAGTAGATTATTGGTTAGGTATGTAGGATGATAATGGATGGACAGGCAGGTTGTGGTTGTTGGTTAGGTTCATAGGATGATAGTGAGTATATAAGTAGATTATTGGTTAGGTTTTTATGATCATAATGGATGGAGAGGCAGGTTGTTGGTTAGGTTTTTACGATG
Organism: Cheilosia variabilis; assembly: GCA_951230905.1. Taxonomy (NCBI): domain Eukaryota; kingdom Metazoa; phylum Arthropoda; class Insecta; order Diptera; family Syrphidae; genus Cheilosia; species Cheilosia variabilis. Next base: position 61,325,997 of record OX579679.1, read on the forward strand.
ATAGTGGATATATAGATAGGTTATTGGTTAGGTTTGTAGGATGGTAATGGATATATAGGTAGTTTATTGGTTAGGTTTGTGGGATGATAGTGGATATATAGGTAGGTTATTGGTTAGGTTTGTAGGATGGTAGTGGACATATAAGTAGATTATTGGTTAGGTTTTTATGATCATAATGGATGGAGAGGCAGGTTGTTGGTTAGGTTTTTATGATGATAGTGGATATATAGGTAGGTTATTGGTTAGGTTTGTAGGATGATAGTGGATATATAGGTAGTTTATTGGTTAGGTTTGTGGGATGATAGTGGATATATAGGTAGGTTATTGGTTAGGTTTGTAGGATGGTAGTGGACATATAAGTAGATTATTGGTTAGGTTTTTATGATCATAATGGATGGAGAGGCAGGTTGTTGGTTAGGTTTTTACGATGATAGTGGATATATAGGTAGGTTTATTAGTAGATTATTGGTTAGGTTTTTATGATCATAATGGATGGAGAGGCAGGTTGTTGGTTAGGTTTTTACGATGATAGTGGATATATAGGTAGGTTATTGGTTAGGTTTGTAGGATGATAGTGGATATATAGGTAGGTTATTGGTTAGGTTTGTGGGATGATAGTGGATATATAAGCAGGTTATTGGTTAGGTTTGTAGGATGATAGTGGATATATAGGTAGGTTTGTGGGATGATAGTGGATAATATAACTAGTTAAAATAAAAACAACAACAAATATAAATCTAAGTCTGTATTGGATTTAATATTCCTGATACGTGTTACAGCATCCAGCATCTGTAATGAATAATTAAAACTAAGTACACAACACATAATAATTCGCATTATCTCCATTGTGCCATCCTGTCTGCAGTTGTACTTTGTAGATACGCATTCTACTATTTTCTTTCTTGAAGATATTAAAAGAATAAAGCAAGCAATCAAAAATATATTTGCTATAATTTTTTTTTCCCACTCCAGATGGTAACAAGGTACATCGGTTAGTCTACTGAATGCAACCATTTGGCGGTTTTTCGTTAAGTTGGTTTGACGTTTGAAGATGTCAAGATGACATTTAAAGTTTTTTGTGAATTTAATTGAATTCTTACGTTTCGTTGCCGATATTTATTGTGGTTCAGGTAAGTATAATTAATTTTATTGTTTTATATTTTCAGAGACATAAAGGACAAGATAAATTACATGATTAACAGCATGGCGAAGCAGGCAGGGGTATGCTACGGTTTGATAGGTAGGTAAATGAAGTACTTTTTTGATATTTTAATTTACATTTGTTTTTTTTTATGAGACTAATGAGGAAGATGTTCCCAAATTAATACCCCCGAATGGATGGAATACTGGCGATGTATTTTTTTATATTTATACTGACTGACTTGTATGTGATATTTTAATGTGTTTTATTTGTCTTTTTATTTCAGAATGGCGCATGAGATGGCATGAGGCGAATTCTTAAAATAATGAAGGAAGTTGCTGTTTATTTTATGTATAATTATATTTATACGAATATACAATGTAGTTCATTGACAATTATATTAGTTATATTAAGTAGATATATTTACACAATGTAATATGTATTTGAATAAAAATTATTAAATAAAAGAACTTATTGTTGAACTTTTATATATGTGGTGTTTTAATCATCGCCGCATCCATTGATTAGGGGGAAGATTTTCGTATTTTTCAGGTGTTTTGGAAGAATGCAAGGTAAGTTAATATGTCTTTAATGGATAAGATAGATGATATGATGGACGGTGGCAGACAATAGGTAAGCTATATGATGGACTAAGACGCAATTGGAATGAGCCAACAGGCATGTCATCATTAGGTGCCAGCATCAATGGGATATTGTAGGATGGTAGTGGGTAAATAGTAGATTATTGGTTAGGTATGTAGGATGATAATGGATGGACAGGCAGGTTGTGGTTGTTGGTTAGGTTCATAGGATGATAGTGAGTATATAAGTAGATTATTGGTTAGGTTTTTATGATCATAATGGATGGAGAGGCAGGTTGTTGGTTAGGTTTTTACGATGATAGTGGATATATAGATAGGTTATTGGTTAGGTTTGTAGGATGGTAATGGATATATAGGTAGTTTATTGGTTAGGTTTGTGGGATGATAGTGGATATATAGGTAGGTTATTGGTTAGGTTTGTAGGATGGTAGTGGACATATAAGTAGATTATTGGTTAGGTTTTTATGATCATAATGGATGGAGAGGCAGGTTGTTGGTTAGGTTTTTATGATGATAGTGGATATATAGGTAGGTTATTGGTTAGGTTTGTAGGATGATAGTGGATATATAGGTAGTTTATTGGTTAGGTTTGTGGGATGATAGTGGATATATAGGTAGGTTATTGGTTAGGTTTGTAGGATGGTAGTGGACATATAAGTAGATTATTGGTTAGGTTTTTATGATCATAATGGATGGAGAGGCAGGTTGTTGGTTAGGTTTTTACGATGATAGTGGATATATAGGTAGGTTTATTAGTAGATTATTGGTTAGGTTTTTATGATCATAATGGATGGAGAGGCAGGTTGTTGGTTAGGTTTTTACGATGATAGTGGATATATAGGTAGGTTATTGGTTAGGTTTGTAGGATGATAGTGGATATATAGGTAGGTTATTGGTTAGGTTTGTGGGATGATAGTGGATATATAAGCAGGTTATTGGTTAGGTTTGTAGGATGATAGTGGATATATAGGTAGGTTTGTGGGATGATAGTGGATAATATAACTAGTTAAAATAAAAACAACAACAAATATAAATCTAAGTCTGTATTGGATTTAATATTCCTGATACGTGTTACAGCATCCAGCATCTGTAATGAATAATTAAAACTAAGTACACAACACATAATAATTCGCATTATCTCCATTGTGCCATCCTGTCTGCAGTTGTACTTTGTAGATACGCATTCTACTATTTTCTTTCTTGAAGATATTAAAAGAATAAAGCAAGCAATCAAAAATATATTTGCTATAATTTTTTTTTCCCACTCCAGATGGTAACAAGGTACATCGGTTAGTCTACTGAATGCAACCATTTGGCGGTTTTTCGTTAAGTTGGTTTGACGTTTGAAGATGTCAAGATGACATTTAAAGTTTTTTGTGAATTTAATTGAATTCTTACGTTTCGTTGCCGATATTTATTGTGGTTCAGGTAAGTATAATTAATTTTATTGTTTTATATTTTCAGAGACATAAAGGACAAGATAAATTACATGATTAACAGCATGGCGAAGCAGGCAGGGGTATGCTACGGTTTGATAGGTAGGTAAATGAAGTACTTTTTTGATATTTTAATTTACATTTGTTTTTTTTTATGAGACTAATGAGGAAGATGTTCCCAAATTAATACCCCCGAATGGATGGAATACTGGCGATGTATTTTTTTATATTTATACTGACTGACTTGTATGTGATATTTTAATGTGTTTTATTTGTCTTTTTATTTCAGAATGGCGCATGAGATGGCATGAGGCGAATTCTTAAAATAATGAAGGAAGTTGCTGTTTATTTTATGTATAATTATATTTATACGAATATACAATGTAGTTCATTGACAATTATATTAGTTATATTAAGTAGATATATTTACACAATGTAATATGTATTTGAATAAAAATTATTAAATAAAAGAACTTATTGTTGAACTTTTATATATGTGGTGTTTTAATCATCGCCGCATCCATTGATTAGGGGGAAGATTTTCGTATTTTTCAGGTGTTTTGGAAGAATGCAAGGTAAGTTAATATGTCTTTAATGGATAAGATAGATGATATGATGGACGGTGGCAGACAATAGGTAAGCTATATGATGGACTAAGACGCAATTGGAATGAGCCAACAGGCATGTCATCATTAGGTGCCAGCATCAATGGGATATTGTAGGATGGTAGTGGGTAAATAGTAGATTATTGGTTAGGTATGTAGGATGATAATGGATGGACAGGCAGGTTGTGGTTGTTGGTTAGGTTCATAGGATGATAGTGAGTATATAAGTAGATTATTGGTTAGGTTTTTATGATCATAATGGATGGAGAGGCAGGTTGTTGGTTAGGTTTTTACGATGATAGTGGATATATAGATAGGTTATTGGTTAGGTTTGTAGGATGGTAATGGATATATAGGTAGTTTATTGGTTAGGTTTGTGGGATGATAGTGGATATATAGGTAGGTTATTGGTTAGGTTTGTAGGATGGTAGTGGACATATAAGTAGATTATTGGTTAGGTTTTTATGATCATAATGGATGGAGAGGCAGGTTGTTGGTTAGGTTTTTATGATGATAGTGGATATATAGGTAGGTTATTGGTTAGGTTTGTAGGATGATAGTGGATATATAGGTAGTTTATTGGTTAGGTTTGTGGGATGATAGTGGATATATAGGTAGGTTATTGGTTAGGTTTGTAGGATGGTAGTGGACATATAAGTAGATTATTGGTTAGGTTTTTATGATCATAATGGATGGAGAGGCAGGTTGTTGGTTAGGTTTTTACGATGATAGTGGATATATAGGTAGGTTTATTAGTAGATTATTGGTTAGGTTTTTATGATCATAATGGATGGAGAGGCAGGTTGTTGGTTAGGTTTTTACGATGATAGTGGATATATAGGTAGGTTATTGGTTAGGTTTGTAGGATGATAGTGGATATATAGGTAGGTTATTGGTTAGGTTTGTGGGATGATAGTGGATATATAAGCAGGTTATTGGTTAGGTTTGTAGGATGATAGTGGATATATAGGTAGGTTTGTGGGATGATAGTGGATAATATAACTAGTTAAAATAAAAACAACAACAAATATAAATCTAAGTCTGTATTGGATTTAATATTCCTGATACGTGTTACAGCATCCAGCATCTGTAATGAATAATTAAAACTAAGTACACAACACATAATAATTCGCATTATCTCCATTGTGCCATCCTGTCTGCAGTTGTACTTTGTAGATACGCATTCTACTATTTTCTTTCTTGAAGATATTAAAAGAATAAAGCAAGCAATCAAAAATATATTTGCTATAATTTTTTTTTCCCACTCCAGATGGTAACAAGGTACATCGGTTAGTCTACTGAATGCAACCATTTGGCGGTTTTTCGTTAAGTTGGTTTGACGTTTGAAGATGTCAAGATGACATTTAAAGTTTTTTGTGAATTTAATTGAATTCTTACGTTTCGTTGCCGATATTTATTGTGGTTCAGGTAAGTATAATTAATTTTATTGTTTTATATTTTCAGAGACATAAAGGACAAGATAAATTACATGATTAACAGCATGGCGAAGCAGGCAGGGGTATGCTACGGTTTGATAGGTAGGTAAATGAAGTACTTTTTTGATATTTTAATTTACATTTGTTTTTTTTTATGAGACTAATGAGGAAGATGTTCCCAAATTAATACCCCCGAATGGATGGAATACTGGCGATGTATTTTTTTATATTTATACTGACTGACTTGTATGTGATATTTTAATGTGTTTTATTTGTCTTTTTATTTCAGAATGGCGCATGAGATGGCATGAGGCGAATTCTTAAAATAATGAAGGAAGTTGCTGTTTATTTTATGTATAATTATATTTATACGAATATACAATGTAGTTCATTGACAATTATATTAGTTATATTAAGTAGATATATTTACACAATGTAATATGTATTTGAATAAAAATTATTAAATAAAAGAACTTATTGTTGAACTTTTATATATGTGGTGTTTTAATCATCGCCGCATCCATTGATTAGGGGGAAGATTTTCGTATTTTTCAGGTGTTTTGGAAGAATGCAAGGTAAGTTAATATGTCTTTAATGGATAAGATAGATGATATGATGGACGGTGGCAGACAATAGGTAAGCTATATGATGGACTAAGACGCAATTGGAATGAGCCAACAGGCATGTCATCATTAGGTGCCAGCATCAATGGGATATTGTAGGATGGTAGTGGGTAAATAGTAGATTATTGGTTAGGTATGTAGGATGATAATGGATGGACAGGCAGGTTGTGGTTGTTGGTTAGGTTCATAGGATGATAGTGAGTATATAAGTAGATTATTGGTTAGGTTTTTATGATCATAATGGATGGAGAGGCAGGTTGTTGGTTAGGTTTTTACGATGATAGTGGATATATAGATAGGTTATTGGTTAGGTTTGTAGGATGGTAATGGATATATAGGTAGTTTATTGGTTAGGTTTGTGGGATGATAGTGGATATATAGGTAGGTTATTGGTTAGGTTTGTAGGATGGTAGTGGACATATAAGTAGATTATTGGTTAGGTTTTTATGATCATAATGGATGGAGAGGCAGGTTGTTGGTTAGGTTTTTATGATGATAGTGGATATATAGGTAGGTTATTGGTTAGGTTTGTAGGATGATAGTGGATATATAGGTAGTTTATTGGTTAGGTTTGTGGGATGATAGTGGATATATAGGTAGGTTATTGGTTAGGTTTGTAGGATGGTAGTGGACATATAAGTAGATTATTGGTTAGGTTTTTATGATCATAATGGATGGAGAGGCAGGTTGTTGGTTAGGTTTTTACGATGATAGTGGATATATAGGTAGGTTTATTAGTAGATTATTGGTTAGGTTTTTATGATCATAATGGATGGAGAGGCAGGTTGTTGGTTAGGTTTTTACGATGATAGTGGATATATAGGTAGGTTATTGGTTAGGTTTGTAGGATGATAGTGGATATATAGGTAGGTTATTGGTTAGGTTTGTGGGATGATAGTGGATATATAAGCAGGTTATTGGTTAGGTTTGTAGGATGATAGTGGATATATAGGTAGGTTTGTGGGATGATAGTGGATAATATAACTAGTTAAAATAAAAACAACAACAAATATAAATCTAAGTCTGTATTGGATTTAATATTCCTGATACGTGTTACAGCATCCAGCATCTGTAATGAATAATTAAAACTAAGTACACAACACATAATAATTCGCATTATCTCCATTGTGCCATCCTGTCTGCAGTTGTACTTTGTAGATACGCATTCTACTATTTTCTTTCTTGAAGATATTAAAAGAATAAAGCAAGCAATCAAAAATATATTTGCTATAATTTTTTTTTCCCACTCCAGATGGTAACAAGGTACATCGGTTAGTCTACTGAATGCAACCATTTGGCGGTTTTTCGTTAAGTTGGTTTGACGTTTGAAGATGTCAAGATGACATTTAAAGTTTTTTGTGAATTTAATTGAATTCTTACGTTTCGTTGCCGATATTTATTGTGGTTCAGGTAAGTATAATTAATTTTATTGTTTTATATTTTCAGAGACATAAAGGACAAGATAAATTACATGATTAACAGCATGGCGAAGCAGGCAGGGGTATGCTACGGTTTGATAGGTAGGTAAATGAAGTACTTTTTTGATATTTTAATTTACATTTGTTTTTTTTTATGAGACTAATGAGGAAGATGTTCCCAAATTAATACCCCCGAATGGATGGAATACTGGCGATGTATTTTTTTATATTTATACTGACTGACTTGTATGTGATATTTTAATGTGTTTTATTTGTCTTTTTATTTCAGAATGGCGCATGAGATGGCATGAGGCGAATTCTTAAAATAATGAAGGAAGTTGCTGTTTATTTTATGTATAATTATATTTATACGAATATACAATGTAGTTCATTGACAATTATATTAGTTATATTAAGTAGATATATTTACACAATGTAATATGTATTTGAATAAAAATTATTAAATAAAAGAACTTATTGTTGAACTTTTATATATGTGGTGTTTTAATCATCGCCGCATCCATTGATTAGGGGGAAGATTTTCGTATTTTTCAGGTGTTTTGGAAGAATGCAAGGTAAGTTAATATGTCTTTAATGGATAAGATAGATGATATGATGGACGGTGGCAGACAATAGGTAAGCTATATGATGGACTAAGACGCAATTGGAATGAGCCAACAGGCATGTCATCATTAGGTGCCAGCATCAATGGGATATTGTAGGATGGTAGTGGGTAAATAGTAGATTATTGGTTAGGTATGTAGGATGATAATGGATGGACAGGCAGGTTGTGGTTGTTGGTTAGGTTCATAGGATGATAGTGAGTATATAAGTAGATTATTGGTTAGGTTTTTATGATCATAATGGATGGAGAGGCAGGTTGTTGGTTAGGTTTTTACGATGATAGTGGATATATAGATAGGTTATTGGTTAGGTTTGTAGGATGGTAATGGATATATAGGTAGTTTATTGGTTAGGTTTGTGGGATGATAGTGGATATATAGGTAGGTTATTGGTTAGGTTTGTAGGATGGTAGTGGACATATAAGTAGATTATTGGTTAGGTTTTTATGATCATAATGGATGGAGAGGCAGGTTGTTGGTTAGGTTTTTATGATGATAGTGGATATATAGGTAGGTTATTGGTTAGGTTTGTAGGATGATAGTGGATATATAGGTAGTTTATTGGTTAGGTTTGTGGGATGATAGTGGATATATAGGTAGGTTATTGGTTAGGTTTGTAGGATGGTAGTGGACATATAAGTAGATTATTGGTTAGGTTTTTATGATCATAATGGATGGAGAGGCAGGTTGTTGGTTAGGTTTTTACGATGATAGTGGATATATAGGTAGGTTTATTAGTAGATTATTGGTTAGGTTTTTATGATCATAATGGATGGAGAGGCAGGTTGTTGGTTAGGTTTTTACGATGATAGTGGATATATAGGTAGGTTATTGGTTAGGTTTGTAGGATGATAGTGGATATATAGGTAGGTTATTGGTTAGGTTTGTGGGATGATAGTGGATATATAAGCAGGTTATTGGTTAGGTTTGTAGGATGATAGTGGATATATAGGTAGGTTTGTGGGATGATAGTGGATAATATAACTAGTTAAAATAAAAACAACAACAAATATAAATCTAAGTCTGTATTGGATTTAATATTCCTGATACGTGTTACAGCATCCAGCATCTGTAATGAATAATTAAAACTAAGTACACAACACATAATAATTCGCATTATCTCCATTGTGCCATCCTGTCTGCAGTTGTACTTTGTAGATACGCATTCTACTATTTTCTTTCTTGAAGATATTAAAAGAATAAAGCAAGCAATCAAAAATATATTTGCTATAATTTTTTTTTCCCACTCCAGATGGTAACAAGGTACATCGGTTAGTCTACTGAATGCAACCATTTGGCGGTTTTTCGTTAAGTTGGTTTGACGTTTGAAGATGTCAAGATGACATTTAAAGTTTTTTGTGAATTTAATTGAATTCTTACGTTTCGTTGCCGATATTTATTGTGGTTCAGGTAAGTATAATTAATTTTATTGTTTTATATTTTCAGAGACATAAAGGACAAGATAAATTACATGATTAACAGCATGGCGAAGCAGGCAGGGGTATGCTACGGTTTGATAGGTAGGTAAATGAAGTACTTTTTTGATATTTTAATTTACATTTGTTTTTTTTTATGAGACTAATGAGGAAGATGTTCCCAAATTAATACCCCCGAATGGATGGAATACTGGCGATGTATTTTTTTATATTTATACTGACTGACTTGTATGTGATATTTTAATGTGTTTTATTTGTCTTTTTATTTCAGAATGGCGCATGAGATGGCATGAGGCGAATTCTTAAAATAATGAAGGAAGTTGCTGTTTATTTTATGTATAATTATATTTATACGAATATACAATGTAGTTCATTGACAATTATATTAGTTATATTAAGTAGATATATTTACACAATGTAATATGTATTTGAATAAAAATTATTAAATAAAAGAACTTATTGTTGAACTTTTATATATGTGGTGTTTTAATCATCGCCGCATCCATTGATTAGGGGGAAGATTTTCGTATTTTTCAGGTGTTTTGGAAGAATGCAAGGTAAGTTAATATGTCTTTAATGGATAAGATAGATGATATGATGGACGGTGGCAGACAATAGGTAAGCTATATGATGGACTAAGACGCAATTGGAATGAGCCAACAGGCATGTCATCATTAGGTGCCAGCATCAATGGGATATTGTAGGATGGTAGTGGGTAAATAGTAGATTATTGGTTAGGTATGTAGGATGATAATGGATGGACAGGCAGGTTGTGGTTGTTGGTTAGGTTCATAGGATGATAGTGAGTATATAAGTAGATTATTGGTTAGGTTTTTATGATCATAATGGATGGAGAGGCAGGTTGTTGGTTAGGTTTTTACGATGATAGTGGATATATAGATAGGTTATTGGTTAGGTTTGTAGGATGGTAATGGATATATAGGTAGTTTATTGGTTAGGTTTGTGGGATGATAGTGGATATATAGGTAGGTTATTGGTTAGGTTTGTAGGATGGTAGTGGACATATAAGTAGATTATTGGTTAGGTTTTTATGATCATAATGGATGGAGAGGCAGGTTGTTGGTTAGGTTTTTATGATGATAGTGGATATATAGGTAGGTTATTGGTTAGGTTTGTAGGATGATAGTGGATATATAGGTAGTTTATTGGTTAGGTTTGTGGGATGATAGTGGATATATAGGTAGGTTATTGGTTAGGTTTGTAGGATGGTAGTGGACATATAAGTAGATTATTGGTTAGGTTTTTATGATCATAATGGATGGAGAGGCAGGTTGTTGGTTAGGTTTTTACGATGATAGTGGATATATAGGTAGGTTTATTAGTAGATTATTGGTTAGGTTTTTATGATCATAATGGATGGAGAGGCAGGTTGTTGGTTAGGTTTTTACGATGATAGTGGATATATAGGTAGGTTATTGGTTAGGTTTGTAGGATGATAGTGGATATATAGGTAGGTTATTGGTTAGGTTTGTGGGATGATAGTGGATATATAAGCAGGTTATTGGTTAGGTTTGTAGGATGATAGTGGATATATAGGTAGGTTTGTGGGATGATAGTGGATAATATAACTAGTTAAAATAAAAACAACAACAAATATAAATCTAAGTCTGTATTGGATTTAATATTCCTGATACGTGTTACAGCATCCAGCATCTGTAATGAATAATTAAAACTAAGTACACAACACATAATAATTCGCATTATCTCCATTGTGCCATCCTGTCTGCAGTTGTACTTTGTAGATACGCATTCTACTATTTTCTTTCTTGAAGATATTAAAAGAATAAAGCAAGCAATCAAAAATATATTTGCTATAATTTTTTTTTCCCACTCCAGATGGTAACAAGGTACATCGGTTAGTCTACTGAATGCAACCATTTGGCGGTTTTTCGTTAAGTTGGTTTGACGTTTGAAGATGTCAAGATGACATTTAAAGTTTTTTGTGAATTTAATTGAATTCTTACGTTTCGTTGCCGATATTTATTGTGGTTCAGGTAAGTATAATTAATTTTATTGTTTTATATTTTCAGAGACATAAAGGACAAGATAAATTACATGATTAACAGCATGGCGAAGCAGGCAGGGGTATGCTACGGTTTGATAGGTAGGTAAATGAAGTACTTTTTTGATATTTTAATTTACATTTGTTTTTTTTTATGAGACTAATGAGGAAGATGTTCCCAAATTAATACCCCCGAATGGATGGAATACTGGCGATGTATTTTTTTATATTTATACTGACTGACTTGTATGTGATATTTTAATGTGTTTTATTTGTCTTTTTATTTCAGAATGGCGCATGAGATGGCATGAGGCGAATTCTTAAAATAATGAAGGAAGTTGCTGTTTATTTTATGTATAATTATATTTATACGAATATACAATGTAGTTCATTGACAATTATATTAGTTATATTAAGTAGATATATTTACACAATGTAATATGTATTTGAATAAAAATTATTAAATAAAAGAACTTATTGTTGAACTTTTATATATGTGGTGTTTTAATCATCGCCGCATCCATTGATTAGGGGGAAGATTTTCGTATTTTTCAGGTGTTTTGGAAGAATGCAAGGTAAGTTAATATGTCTTTAATGGATAAGATAGATGATATGATGGACGGTGGCAGACAATAGGTAAGCTATATGATGGACTAAGACGCAATTGGAATGAGCCAACAGGCATGTCATCATTAGGTGCCAGCATCAATGGGATATTGTAGGATGGTAGTGGGTAAATAGTAGATTATTGGTTAGGTATGTAGGATGATAATGGATGGACAGGCAGGTTGTGGTTGTTGGTTAGGTTCATAGGATGATAGTGAGTATATAAGTAGATTATTGGTTAGGTTTTTATGATCATAATGGATGGAGAGGCAGGTTGTTGGTTAGGTTTTTACGATGATAGTGGATATATAGATAGGTTATTGGTTAGGTTTGTAGGATGGTAATGGATATATAGGTAGTTTATTGGTTAGGTTTGTGGGATGATAGTGGATATATAGGTAGGTTATTGGTTAGGTTTGTAGGATGGTAGTGGACATATAAGTAGATTATTGGTTAGGTTTTTATGATCATAATGGATGGAGAGGCAGGTTGTTGGTTAGGTTTTTATGATGATAGTGGATATATAGGTAGGTTATTGGTTAGGTTTGTAGGATGATAGTGGATATATAGGTAGTTTATTGGTTAGGTTTGTGGGATGATAGTGGATATATAGGTAGGTTATTGGTTAGGTTTGTAGGATGGTAGTGGACATATAAGTAGATTATTGGTTAGGTTTTTATGATCATAATGGATGGAGAGGCAGGTTGTTGGTTAGGTTTTTACGATGATAGTGGATATATAGGTAGGTTTATTAGTAGATTATTGGTTAGGTTTTTATGATCATAATGGATGGAGAGGCAGGTTGTTGGTTAGGTTTTTACGATGATAGTGGATATATAGGTAGGTTATTGGTTAGGTTTGTAGGATGATAGTGGATATATAGGTAGGTTATTGGTTAGGTTTGTGGGATGATAGTGGATATATAAGCAGGTTATTGGTTAGGTTTGTAGGATGATAGTGGATATATAGGTAGGTTTGTGGGATGATAGTGGATAATATAACTAGTTAAAATAAAAACAACAACAAATATAAATCTAAGTCTGTATTGGATTTAATATTCCTGATACGTGTTACAGCATCCAGCATCTGTAATGAATAATTAAAACTAAGTACACAACACATAATAATTCGCATTATCTCCATTGTGCCATCCTGTCTGCAGTTGTACTTTGTAGATACGCATTCTACTATTTTCTTTCTTGAAGATATTAAAAGAATAAAGCAAGCAATCAAAAATATATTTGCTATAATTTTTTTTTCCCACTCCAGATGGTAACAAGGTACATCGGTTAGTCTACTGAATGCAACCATTTGGCGGTTTTTCGTTAAGTTGGTTTGACGTTTGAAGATGTCAAGATGACATTTAAAGTTTTTTGTGAATTTAATTGAATTCTTACGTTTCGTTGCCGATATTTATTGTGGTTCAGGTAAGTATAATTAATTTTATTGTTTTATATTTTCAGAGACATAAAGGACAAGATAAATTACATGATTAACAGCATGGCGAAGCAGGCAGGGGTATGCTACGGTTTGATAGGTAGGTAAATGAAGTACTTTTTTGATATTTTAATTTACATTTGTTTTTTTTTATGAGACTAATGAGGAAGATGTTCCCAAATTAATACCCCCGAATGGATGGAATACTGGCGATGTATTTTTTTATATTTATACTGACTGACTTGTATGTGATATTTTAATGTGTTTTATTTGTCTTTTTATTTCAGAATGGCGCATGAGATGGCATGAGGCGAATTCTTAAAATAATGAAGGAAGTTGCTGTTTATTTTATGTATAATTATATTTATACGAATATACAATGTAGTTCATTGACAATTATATTAGTTATATTAAGTAGATATATTTACACAATGTAATATGTATTTGAATAAAAATTATTAAATAAAAGAACTTATTGTTGAACTTTTATATATGTGGTGTTTTAATCATCGCCGCATCCATTGATTAGGGGGAAGATTTTCGTATTTTTCAGGTGTTTTGGAAGAATGCAAGGTAAGTTAATATGTCTTTAATGGATAAGATAGATGATATGATGGACGGTGGCAGACAATAGGTAAGCTATATGATGGACTAAGACGCAATTGGAATGAGCCAACAGGCATG